>JAAIXJ010001825.1:1030681-1209052 GCA_013403705.1 Heliconius hermathena
AACAAACGAATGAGATCCCAAGAATGCACAAGGTGCACAATAATCCCGTAATAAGGATTATCAAAAATTTCGCCTACATCATGCCAGAAAGTGCTCTCGATCAACTACAAATGAGGATGTATTTCATACTCTTCTCTACACATCAGATCCGTACATTTCCAGTCATAGAAAAACCAGTATAGCAAAAGTGTGAAGGCACTTGATGAAGGTACCCTAGATCTTTTAAAATTGAATGAACTTATTATGGATCCCGAAGTTCACCAAGTATAATTAAATATAATATACTCATCATATAATATACATTCATTTCTAATATTATTCTACTTGTAAATCAGTTTTTGTAAATTTTATATTTTATTAAATATGTATATGTGTACGCGTAATTTCTTACTCAAATAGATAACAGCTTAAGAAACATTGTTTTTTAATAAACTAATTTAATAATACATTTTTATTACTACTATAAGTAGTGTGGACTAAGGGAATTATTATTTTATTCTTTTCATTATTTTTTTAATATATATATACTCCAATAAAAGTATAATATCTGAACTTTACCTAAAGCGCTATTTTATACTTTATACTTGTGCAAAAATTCAATTGTTTATCTTAACAAATAAAAAAGTTATCGATTTTTGATCTGATACAGACCTCAATTGGTTAAGCGCGGCGTTGAGTTCTGCCACTCAACACGCAATGCCTCCAGAATTCGGCAGAAAGTGGGGAATAATTTTCAGGAGTGTCTTAATACTAGGTTCCCTCTGCCTACCCTGCTGTGTGCGGGATACAGCGTGAAGCTAATTTAATTTTTTTTAGACCTCAATTGCCCATAGTGCGTCGGCCCGGGAAGCAGTTCTGATGAGAGGAACCGACAAAAAAATAATTATGTAAAAACACAATTCAATCATGTAACCCGACTAAACAGAGTACAATTTAAATAACAAACGCAACGTCAATATTCACACCGTATGAATTTTCAGGAAATGTATTTCTTGTGAAATATAAGATATGGTTACATCAGATCGCATAATAGTTAGATATCTCATAGACTTCCTTGTTTTATCGAACTAATGTAACTGGGTGTTACAAATTATTATTATTTTATATTAATTTAAGGCCAGTCGTGGCGCAGCGGGACGAAGTGTGACTGTAAAACCGACTGGTTGTGAGTTCGATTCCCACTCGAGGAGATGAAATATTTACTTAAATTTATATTTCTATTTCTTCGCTCTGGTGTTTAGGTTAAGCGCGGCGTTGAGTTCTGCCACTCAACACGCAATGCCTCCAGAATTCGACAGAAAGTGGTGAACGGAGTGTCTTAACACTAGGTTCCCTCTGCCTACCCTGCTGTGTGCGGGATACAGCGTGAAGCTGATTTATTTTTATATAAATTTAAAACAGTATTAATTATAATGTGAAACGGTATAGTGTCTAGCGTAAACGATGGTTTTAGGCTATATTCCCAGTTGAGGGAATAAATTGGCTGGGTCTAGTAATAAGACGAATAAAACGCAGATTTGAGGGCCATCACTCAACACACAATGTCATGAAAATTGTACGAGAAATTAGGAACCCCTGGGTACCCTGCTTAAGTAGGATATAGCAGTCGAAGTTCCCTATATCGTTACAGAACAAGAAATAGTTGTAAAGAGGAGAACCTGCCTATCTAGGTAGATTAGGTATTTGTTTATGAAATAGGTATTTCAAAATCAAATACCTAACGTATTTATATACATTTCAATGATTTACCAATAGATGACCGGCGTGAAGTGCTCTAGCATACTAATTTCTATACAGTCACTTTATGGTGACTGTATTTAGTATAAATCGTATGCAATATTACATTAAAATGGCTGCTTAGTAAACAACGAAAACTGTTCTTTTATAGTTTCATGCTGTATCTTGCTTACAGCAGAGTAAATGGTAAAGGGAAAGTAGTGTTAAGACACTTTGTTCCCCAAATTTCTAAATATTTGAGAAATATTGTGCGTTGGCTGACGGACCTCAACATCGCGATTTATTACATACCTTTATACATACCTTTTACCAGAGTGAGAAAATGAAAATAAGTCATTATCCAAAGTGGGAATTGAATCTACAAACATCGGACTTACAGTGCCACTGCGCCATTATTGCCTAAGGGAGATTTTTTTTATTAAACATGCTTAAAGTAAAGGCCATTCGCGGCGCAGGGGCACAAAGTGTGACTTTAAGATCGACTGGTTATGGGTTTGATCCCCATTCGAGGAGATGAAATATTTATTTACATTTAAATTTTTATTTCTTCGCTCTGGTGTCGAGGTAAAGCGCGGCGTTGACTTCCGCCACTCAGCACGTAATGCCTCCAGAATTCGGCAGAAAGTGGGGACGGAGTGCCTTAACACTAGGTTCCCTCTGCCTACCCTGCCGTGTGCGCGATACAGCGTGAAACTGATTTAATATTATACATGTAGCCTGGTTATATTATATATATTATAAAAAATGTATAAACAGAGCCATTGCGTATGAAACATTTTGAAATTAAGTATTAAGAAGCCCCTGTAATTACTGTTGCTGTATTGAGTAAATGTGCAGTTTGTATAGGAAACATATTATTAGTTATGCAAAGCTTAGAGGACGCTCACGAAACTTTCATACTGTTAAACAAAAAGTTGAGCTTATCAACAGATTATAGGAACAAAAATGTTTATTGAGAATTTACTGTAAGAACTCTCTGTTCTTCCTCTTTTCTATAGTTGATTTTTAATTTGGTATATAAATCGAATATCCGTATAAAATCAGAAACATCAACTTCGTTAATATAACATTAATACATCCAAAATTATATTTTTTTAAAAAAAAATAATGAATGCAATTATTTTTTTTAAGTAAGTCAAATATAGTTAAAGACCTCAGTAATTGTGATATTAACTTTACTTACGCAAAACAACGGTGTACACGTTATTGTCAAACGTTTCGACATCGGCTAAGTAGCGGCGATTCAAGTGGCTTGCGATGCGATACTAATCTAGGTCACATTATAAACAATTTCACAACAAACCCTATGAATTTGTTGCTAACTACTGAGTTATAGGGGAAAGATTAAATTATTATTTACTTTTGGGAAAAAAATGAAATTATTTCTTACTTTTTGGCAATGCCAAGCATTTATTACTTACGTATAACTTGTAATTTTCTACACATTTCGTTCTATTTATTATAACAGGTACATCAACTCGAAATTAATACACAACATTTATCGATTCACAAAATGAAAAAAAAAATACGTTTTTAACAAATAAAAAAATTAAAAAAGAGTTAGTTATATTAGAACTAATCGATCGTGAACACCGAAGTGGCTTATCCAGAGATCTGGCGTATCCACTATTCGCTTTGATAAGTATTTCGATGTTCACGATCGTTAGTTTTTGCTATCCTTAGATTTATATATCACAATACAGCGTCTGCTTCCTGCAGCCATTAGTAGCTACCATGATGACCATACTCGTGACCGTGACTGATGACAACCGGGACTGGTACCTTGACGGGGTAGGGCACGGGTTTCTCGACGTGGACTGGCACATGCTTTTCAATATGGACGGGGTAGGGCCTGTCTACTGGCACTTTTACGGGGAAGGGCACTGGCTTCTCTACTGGGTAGGGAATGTGCTTCTCGACGGGGTATGGGGCTGGTACAGGCACCTTTACTGGGTAAGGCACGGGTTTCTCAACATGTACTGGCACTGGGCGGTCGACGTGGACCTTGACGGGGTAGGGCACGGGCTTTTCAACTGGGTAGGGTACGGGTTTCTCTACAGGGTAGGGCACAGGTTTAGGAATATGTACGGGGTAGGGCCTGTCGACTGGGACCTTAACAGGAACATGTACTTCCTTAATTACTGGGTAGGGAGCGGGTACATGGACTGGAACCTTCACTGGGTAGGGGACTTTCTTTTCAACTGGGTAAGGTGCTGGCACTGGTACCTTTACTGGATAAGGGATTTTCTTTTCTACTGGGTAAGGAGCTGGCACGTACACTTTAACGGGGACTGGTCTATCGACTGGAACATGAACTGGGTAGGGGACTTTCTTTTCAACTGGGTAAGGTTGAGGAACGTGTACGGGCACTTTGACGAGTTCCTTGACAGTATATGGAACATGTTTGACAACAGGGTAAGGTTGAGGTACTGGCACCTTGACAGGCACAGGTACGTGTTTTTCAACTGGATAGGGAATATGTTTCTCTACTGGGTATGGAACTGGGACATTTTTGACGACAGTAATGGTTTTGTGCACCTCTTCGTGACCATGACCGCCGTAACCGCCGTAACCACCTCCGAAGCCACCGCCTAAACCACCTTCGTAACCACCTCCAAATCCACCATGTCCACCATAACCAAGATCAAATAGTCCACGTTTCTCGTGTTTCTTGTCCTCAGTTGCCGCTTTGTCATCGGTTACTGCCACTTCTTTTTCTGCTGCTTTGGCTTCTTCCGCGTGAGCGATAGCCAAAACAGCCACCAGACTGGCGGCCACGAGCTGCAAAAAATAATAAAAATTAAATTACACCATTCATAACAAAATTGACAGACTGCTATGCACATTATATTATACTCAGTGAAAGATTGGCTTTAAACTGGTTCGACAATCTATCTACATTTAGTTAGATAATTTCTAAAGCTTTATTATTAAAATCAAGAAAGTGGCTTTGTAAAAGCTCAAGGCTCGCTCGATGGGCGTAGAGCACAACGTAATTTCCGTATTGGGCAATCATAATTGAGCCACGGGTTCGAATCCAGATATGCACTGTCACAACACTTGCACAATCACGAAATACGAGTAATAACACACCATGAGCTTCATGATGCTGCGTTTAGTTGGTTGCACTGAAGGCAGCGAGGTCCTGAATGCGAATGATGCGTGGTAGGTTCCACCTCGCTATATATATGCGAAATGAGCGGCCAAGCGAAGAAAAAAAACTCGAGGTAGGACTACGTTACACTTTCGCTTTCGAGGGGTATGGTCGTACGTAAACCAAAATGCTCCATATTATCGTACCGAGATTGGAACCGGTTTTTTAACAGCCGTTCCTGAAACTAACTATAGCTGTCATTTGCGTTGCATTATATTATGCAAGTTATGTTTACTTTCGTTTGTGTATTGCCTATGCATTATTATTAGATAGGCAAATTGAACCTAGTGACTAATCCTTCCGTTCTCCGCTTTCCGTTGATTTAGATAGTTTTAGTAGGTGGTGCAATGTAACGCAAGGCTTTGTTTATATTATATTCATAATATTTATATTAGCTAATAAATCAATTAATCAATTCGCTTTTCTGTCAGAATATTTGTTTTCAACATATTATATGTTGATAATAACGTATAATGTAGAAATATGTATTTAAATATACGTTATGTGCAATATATGAATTAATCTCATATAAAGTAGGTTTTATAATTTAGTTTTGATTTTTATCTTTTAAAGTATTCCCTCAGCTCTCACTAAACGCTTGGACGGTTTCTCAGAGACGCGGGTTTAAATCCCACTGTGTTGAAATTTTATAATAAATCAACTTCACGCTGTATCCCGCATACAACAGGGGAGGCAGAGGGAACCCAGTATTAATTCACTCCGTTTCCCACTTTCTGCCGAATTCTGGAGGCATTGCGTGTTGAGTGGCAGAACTCGACGCCGCGCTTTTCCTCGATACCAGAACGAAGATATGGAAATATAAATTTGAGTAAATATTTCATCTCCTCGAGTGGAGATCGAACTCACAACCAGTCGATTAAAAGTATTACAAATTATTTATTTAGCTTTATGCATACCGCAGGGTAGACGGTATTATTAAGAATATACCTTTATTTTATGAAAATGACGTAATATCAAGATGTGTACATTCGTATTACGTATTATTAATAAAATTATTAATTTAAATTTCTAAATATTTACGTGCATACGTAAATTATTACTCTAAAGTATAATGAAATCGTAACATTATTTTTTTTCTTTATAACATAGTTATCTGAATCTTGTAAAACATGTAACAAAAGGCAATACGTTTTATAATTTTTTTACCAATTAAACTATTTAGGCCAGTGGTGGCGCAGGGGCACAAAGTGTGACTGTAAAATCGACTGGTTGTGGGTTTGATCCGCACTCGAGAACATGAAATATTTATTTACATTTACATTTTCATTTCTTCGCTCTGGTGTCGAGGTAAAGCGCGGCGTTGAGTCCCGCCACTCCACACGCAATGCCTCCAGAACTCGGCGGAAAGTGGGGAACGGAGTGTCTTAACACTAGGTTCTGCCTACCCTGTGTGCGGGATACAGCGTGAAGCTGATTTGATTTTTTTTAATTAAATTATCTATGGTCTTAACAGGAATCGAATTTACTTCTAACATCGAAGACAGCGCTGTTTGAGTTACAGGGATAAAATTTATTAGGTTAAACATATTACTGCATATGTTATTATTACATATAAATAATTTACGACCATTTTGAATTAAACACTTAAAAATGAATTAATCTTTCCATTTTAAACGTATTTTGGTAATAGTTCTAAGTTTATTACTTATAGCAATAAATTTTATATGTTGTAGAACCGTTCACTTTGCGTCCTTTCTAAATTAAGCCTCTTGTATATTGTACCGGCTGAAGTAGTCGACGAAAGTTGATTAAAACTAATTAGACATAGGTATATTTAATTTAATTTTGTTCGTACAGTTTTTTAGATTTCGAAATTATTTGTAATTTAGTTTACAATACATTAAACCGTCACGGTGCTGTGGAACAGCATACTGTAAACGTGATGGTTGTGAGTTCGATTCTCACTCGGGGCAATAACTATGACTGAGCTATTTTTGTTTCCCTTTTCTGGCAGATAAAGCTCAGCATTAAGTTCCGCAAGTCAACACGCTACGTCTCGTTAAATAGTGTCGTTGACGTAGTGTCTTAAAACTAGGTTCCTTTTGGCTGCGGTGTTATATTGAAAAAGATATATAAGATAAGAGGCTAGCCGTGGCGCAGCGGCACAAAGTGTGACTGTAAACCGACTGGTTGTGGGTTCGATCCCCACACGGGTAAATAAAATATTTACTTAAATTTATATTTCCATTTCTTCGCTCTGGTGTCGAGGCAAAGCGCGGCGTTGAGTTCTGCCACTCAACACGCAATGCCTCCAGAATTCGGCAGAAAGTGGGGAACGGAGTGTCTTAACACTAGGTTCCCTCTGCCTACCCTGCTGTGTGCGTGATACAGCGTGAAGCTGATTTGTATAAGATAAAGTCTCAAATTCGGGCTTAAAACGAAAGTGGAGTTTTTGGCTCTACGTTCTACCTGTCTACCCTGCTTCTAGCGGAAAAAAGGGTAAAGCTCACGTGTCTCCTTTACTCGTACATATCAAAATATCGTCAACTTTACTAAGAAATTTTATTCTATATCTGTCACTTTTAGAGTTCGATGTCAGTTAGATAGATTGCTATTATAACAGTAACAAATGATTCTTATTTGAGATAAACTTATTTTGCGAGCGCGATAATCGCCGCGTGTTGTTCATTTTATAAATTTCTTGAGATTTATTAAAAATAAAATTTATTTAATTTTATTATTTTAAATTGGGGAAATGAATATTTTATGTTTTTATTATCTCACTCTGGTTACGGGACAATGCGAGGCGTTAAGTTCCGCCGCTGTAGAAAGTAAGTCTTAATGGCATCGGATTGTCTTAACACTAGGTTCCCAGGTTCGCACGCCATGTACAGCGAAAAAAAGACGCAAAATATTTATCTGACATACACTTACAAAATGTAAGAGCTATTTTCGGCTCAATCGCTGAAGCGATTATTTTTCTTAACATTTAAAAATATATATATATTTACTGTAAGCCTAAGGCTAAAATTTTTTAACCTTTAGCTTCTTAACTTTTAACTTCGGGTTTCTTGTTCATGTCTTAAATTTATACAATACTTATCATATATATTTGTTAATAAAATCTTAAATTTCACCTCAAAGAAAGGCGAGGGTTGGTACTCGGTACTAGTATGAGGATAGTATCGCTATGGTGGAATATATAGTGTTAAAACACTACGTTCTAAATTCTAAGATAACTGACCAGACTAGTTTTATTATACATGACTAATAATGACACTGCGCAGTACGTATACGCAGTTTAAATAAGAATGTTATTTTAATCTGTAAGATGATTTGGCATTATATATTTTATTCAGGAATTTTGTATATTGTGATTGGTGATATTATCAATTTATTGTCTGTCCGTTCGTCTGTCTGTCTGTCTGTCTAGAGCTATGGAGGAGCTTAGGAACGCTTGGAGATATCGAATTAAATTTCAAACCATATACTCAGATCTACGATTTTTAAAAAAAAATCGTATTTCTACATTTACATAAATTTACATTAAAAAATACGGCCATTTTTATCGCAAAAAAATGTATTTCGACACTACAAAGGAAATCAAAATTAATAGGGTACTTCCGGTTAACCTAGAATTATGAAATTTGGCAGCTAACATCTGCAGGTAGTATTAGTTCAGGAAAAAATCTTAAAACTATATATTGTGGTTAAATCCAAAAAAGTAATAGCCTGAAAAGAAAGGTAAAATTTGGTATTAAAGCCGCTAGTTTAAGTAACTTTACTCACAGATGAAAGAGCTCTGGCTAAGCTAAGCTTGAATTTGAAATAAAGCTCGAGACCTTCATTTTTGTGCGGAGACTCGCATTTGTCCGATTTTTTAAATTAAATTACGAGTTGAGACCAGACGTGGCGCAGGAGCATAAAGTGTGATTGTAAACGCGACAGATTGAGGGTTCGATTCCCTTACAAGGAAATGAAATATTTAATATTTCTATTTTCTTTACTCTGGTTTTGAGTTTCGGCACTCAACACACAATGTCTTTAGAATTCAGTGGAAAGTGGGGAATGAAAGTGTCTTAACGGTAGGTTCCCAGGTTCCCTCTGCTCATCCTGCTTATGCGGTATACATCGTGAAGCTTAAAAAATAAACAATCAATAACAGTCTACATCCGCCTGTGAATAAAGCACGTTTCATTTTATCAATAAATCTAACAATTTAATATATAAAAGAGTATTAAAATTTTACATTTAAAGGCCGAAATCAAATAAGTTAGAAATAGGAAGTCATTTTACACGTAAAATTGTTAATTTCACTGAATTCTATTTATTTAGAATTCATAAAAAGTTTTCTTACAAAAACCTGTGTTTTATTGTGTTTTTTTTTGTAGTTACCGAGAGCAGGTGCTCTATTATTAAATCTTTTAGTGTCATTCGCTGTTATGCTTTTTGTATCTACTGTAGGTTTTTCCTGAAATTGTGAATGGGTTGAAATTTTATAATTTTGGTTTATTGAACCTTTTTTTATAGAAGTTTATATCCTGTTTAAAATCAAAATTTGATTTATAGAAATTATAAGTTCTAAAAATTTACACAGTTTCTTATATTAAATAGTATAGTATATAATATATTTTTTTTATAAATCAATATATGAAATTGTAAAGAAAAGGAATTTGATAAATTTAGCGATTTTTTGGCTTGTTGGGCAAAAGGAACCTAGTGCTGAAACACTCGGTTCATTATTTGCATGTTAAATAGGGGAGAATGTTGAATTTTCACAAAAGTATGAATTAACAAGATTATGACATTGGCCAAAACAAAAAAATATATATTTAATTATTGAAATTATAAAACAAAATTAGTTTGTACCAACTCCGTTCTCTCCTACTCAGCTTTACAGTATTTCCTGTTAAGCGATGACTAATATGACAAGTACCAAGGGGTCGATTGATCCATCTGACATTTCGAACTGGTTGAAACATGAGTATCGTAACGCTGTTTTCTTGCAACACCTGCAGAATGCTGAATGCACTTTTACATATATATATATTTTTTAATATTGCATTTTTATTTATATGAAAAAGGTCCCTATTAAAATCACGTAAACATTTTGGATACTGCTTGTAAATTGCGGAACCAAACGCCGCGTTTTGTTTAACTAGATGAACAATATTTGATATATACACACTCCTCAATTGAGAATTAAAGTTATAAATGATGGTATTGACTTTAGTATAATAAAATAAATTTTATTACAAGGATAATAGCGCTATAACTTAATATAATATTTCTTTAAAGCATATTTTACGATCATTATTAGCATCTCCTTTATAGAAGAGCTTATACAAGGTGAAATTTGTAAATATTATGCAAGAACAATTCATCAAAGACTGCACCCATGTAATTTTTCTACATTCAATTTAATATGTATTGATATATACTTTTAATTTAATTTTTTGGCCAATTAGCTAAGTCGATAACTTATTATTAAGAATATGCTCATAAAACAGATCATCATAAAAAAAAACGTTAAATTCACTTTCTCGTAAATGTACGTAAGCCCTGCTGTTCGATCTGATCGATGCGGGTTCCATCGTCTAAGAATATATTTTTTAATGTATTTTATGTTTCTTTTTTATTATATATAAGTATTTGTGCGTACATATGAACACTAGAAAAATATACCCACACAGTTATATCAAAAACCTGACTATCCAATTTTAGTAAGCTATCACAATTTATTTTTAAATACAATGATTAGTGACAATTGTAAATCGTTCATTTAAAACACTATACTCGATTCACGAAGGCATGAGATAAAAGGTAAACATGTCAAAAAAAGGTTCTTTTACATTACAGGTTTGATGGAGTTATTATATTAATTAAAAAATATATATTTTAAGTATTAATTCGCTAATAACACTATAAATAGCCATAAAATTTATTATAATATTATCTTATAATTGAAATAGAATACCAGTAAAGCGGGGAGAATTTTTTTTTACAAAATTCTTATTATTTTCGAAAAATTTTTTTTTAAAATATCTTATTATTATCGAAATATAATTTAAATATTTATATTTTCAAATTTTATAAAATTGCACTCTGTATATATAGTAAATAAAAAGAAGTTAAGTTAAAATAAACGAAAACGAAAAGTAGTAAGTAAAACAACAATAATAAAAATAAAGATTGTTTTCATATTTAAAGCCGAGAATATTTTAACTTAAAATTTAAAAATGTTGGTATGCACTCGGTTTTTTTTATTTTCAATAATATTTTTTAAATATGTCATGTACATGTAAAAACACCTAAAAGTCAACTTCTTCTCAAACTTCAGACACATTTTAGTACTATAAAAATAAATTATATCTCGTAATTAATATTTATATTAGAACATTATTGTTCTAATAAAAAATACAACAGTAGAAGCTTGGTAAAGCTGTAGTCACCATGTGATAAAAGAAGAGCAAAAGATGAAAAATAAAATTAATTTAATAGATAATGTGGTTGACCGTTTCGTCATTAATGTTGGTGACAGTTCCTCAGAATCCTCCGAATTCTGATAAATAATTGAATAATAGATATATTAAGATTTATTATCCTAATAGTTAAGTAACTTTTAGTAAAACTTGTACATTTTCATTTTATTTTTTGCTATTCTTATTTTATACAAAGATATTTTATATATAACATTCAAGCACAACAAGCAATAATGCTATATATAGAAAACTCCACGTTAAATAAATTAAATATAAATAAAAAAATACAATAAAGTTTGAGAAACAGAATTTTTTTGTTTATATTTTTTGTCTTGCCATAAAGAATCGAGTATAATAATTTCTATATAAAATCATCAGAAAAATAAAGTAATTTAAGACTCTTCCGTTTTTTCAAATTGCCAATTTTTTCTAGGTAATTTTTTAAAATTTAACACAATTAAAAACAATAATTTTATTAGGTTAAATAAATATACGTTGAAATGATAGAATTTTCATAATTTATATATTTTATCTATAAACACCTCGTTATACATATGTAAAATCAATTAATAAATCATATATCGGTGATATAGTATGATTCATTAACACTCACAAAAAAATATATAAAATTATGATCGGATGTGTGTTAAACGAAAAACACATAAAATTTGAACCTTATACCGGATAGCACAGACAAAGAGAAAGAACCTAGTGTGAAGCACAGCTCTTTTTGTTCCGGCCAACAGTTCTGGGTTCGACTTCCACTGTGTATAAATTTGTATACATTTCCTTGCGCTGGTAACAAGACAAAACTGCGGTGTAGAGCTCTGCTAATGAGCACTCAAGGTTTTAAAATTTTCTCGGCAGAGAACGGAGTGTCTTAACATTAAGTGAATCCTTTGAATATTTTATATTAATATCAGTTTAATACCCACTCACAGTCCGGAGATAAATAATTTTGACAGACGGACGGAAAAGTGCTCTTATAAGGATTCCATTTTTACCTTTTGATTTATGTATGGAACCCTAAAAAAATCTATATAACAGTATTTAAAGATTAAAATTACTCAATATTATCCTTAATAACTGTATTAATATTAATTTATATGGAACATGCTATACATAATTATATATATCCGACTCGTAGCAATGAATATACTAATGTTGCAATTTAGGATGTGTTAGTACGTAGTGTTTCCGGTAGTGTTACGATAAATCTGACGAGACCGGTTTATATCACAAAGATTTTCAAATTGCGGCCAGTCGTGGCGCAGAAGGGCGAGCGTGTGACTGTGAGCGCGACAGGATCTGGGTTCGATTTCTGCTCGAGGAAATGGCATTTTTTATTATATATTTTCATTACGTCGCTCTCGAGGCATTTAGCCAGCCAGTTTGATTGAAAGTGGGAAACGGAAGTCTTAATGGGAACTAGGTTCCCAAGTTCTCTTTCTCTCTCTACTATGTACACTGCCTACTATGCTATGTGCGGGATGCAGCGTGTAATTTTTATTTTTCTTATTCTAACGCATATTTTAAGTTTATATGTAAGAGAAAGACTAAGTGGCTTATCACTGTGTATTCCTGTTTTTTCCTATTTATTATATAACAACCTGTGTATCCCGATTGTATAAAAGATTTTTTTCAAACATCAGTAGTTTCACACTTTTCGAGCATAGAAAGTTACGCAGGCAGATTCTGGTGCTAAAACGCTACGTTCCCCACTTTCTGAGTTCGAGAGATTGCGTATTGAGTGGCTGTACTCAACGCCGCGTTTTGTCTACCAGAGTAGGAAAATGAAAATAAATTAAATGTATTTATACTTCTGATTGTGGATCCAACCATTGCGTTTACAGGACAAAATTCAATTTTAATATACAATATTAAAATATTGCCATATTCATCATTAAATTCATCCTGGAAACGTTCAATTATTGACTTAACAACAACTTAACAATGTACCGTTATAATAATTGGATATAAATAACTCGATGAAAGTTATTACAAGGATATTCTATTGAACTTAGAGACATGACCTGATAAGCAATTGGCGTAACTCAACTCCGCACATTACGTATCCAGTTTGTAGAATGACTTCAAATATTCTACATATCAAAAATATTTATATAGTTTCGTACAAAAATAAATTGTTAGAGCTATGTAGGTACATGTCATTTACTACCAGCACCTTACTACTTTGAGGCCAGTCGTGGCGTAGAGGCACAAAGAGTGACTGTAAAATCATCTGGTTGTGGGTTCGATCCCCACTCGAGGAAATGAAATATTTATTTACATTTATATTTTCATTTCTTCGTTCTGGTGTCGAGGCAAAGAGCGATATTGAGTTCCGCCTCAACACGCGGTGCCTCCGGAACTTGGCGGAAAGTAGGGAACGGAGTGTCTTAAAACTAACTCCCCTTTGCCTACCCTGCTGTGTGCGGGATACAGTGTATTTTTTATTTTTTATTTTTGTTATTAACTAAGTAATAAGTATAACTTAAAGGGTTGCCTAATAACGGAGATCGTTTGATAGTTTCCATAGCATATGAAGCAATGTGGCAGACTCCATGGCCGCTTAGAAAAAAAAATATCTATATCATTATCTTGCCATGGCCATACTTATACTGGGGAAAAATATTTTTCTGTCCGCATTTTAGTTAAGTAAAGTTAAATGTGGTCTCGCTTCGGTGAAATAAAACGGAATGTTTTTAACGGAATTTACACTAAATTATTCTAAAACAACATCCCGTATTAGAGTCAGTGTGAAGAGACACTCGCAAAATGAAGACACTCCTTTCTCCAAATCCTTTTTGCAATCAACTAACTTCACGTTAATTTGGAACTTAAGCTGTATATTGTCATTCTGTACTAAATCACTGAAAAATGAATCGCAGACAAAAGTACTAAACTTTTTTTTAGCTTGCCGCTGTATCCCGCATGTAAGGGCCGTAAGGCCTCCTAAGGGCGCTTTGCCTCGTTACCAGAGGGAGGGAATTCAAATATTTAATTACTCCGAGTGGGAATGGAGCCCACGACCGTTGTGCATACAATCACATCGCTGTGCCTCCGGGCTACGACGGCCTCGTTACTTGACATAAAAAAGTGAAGTTTGACATTTAGGTAAATTAGGAAGTGTAGAGGAATACTTAGTACGAAATAATTTCTCGATATTTCTACGGGAACAGGAAAGGACAGATTTTTATTTTTACAGTTCACACAAAAAAAATATTAACTTTTTAAAGTCAAATTATTCTCTGTAATCAATATTCATAATATAAACACTACGTTTATAGACAAACGATCGGTACTACGGTCTTTTTGAAAAAAAAAAACATTTAAATCCCAACCTAGAAATCGAATTTATGATACATAGACGACAAACAGGGCACCCTACATTAAAGTTCTTACATCTGTAGTAACTGTATCACAGAACAAAAGGGACCTTGGACAATCGAAACAACAGTAGCGTTTACGAAACTCATTGTTTAATAGAAATATATATGTAGAGTACATTCGGATAAATTGCAATATTTGTAGCTATGTAGTATTTGTAGTGCTTATATCCTTAATAAAGTTTTTTTTTCATAATAAATAATCAATCTCCCAGTCAAGAGATATTTAGGTTATTTCGTATCGGTTTATGTTTGGATTTTTTCTTCTTTTGTGTATCTTTTATTATTTTTTTTCTTTTTGTGTAAGCTTTTTTTGTTACGCTTAGTAAATAACTTTGTGTATTTAAAGAGTTGAAAATAAACATTTTTTTTTCAGCTTTACAAGTATCCTGCGTATAGCAGGGTAGGCAAAGGGAACCTAGTGCTAAGATACTCCTTTCCCCATTAGACACTTCAGTTCTCCACCGTTCGACACTCAAGTCCACTTCGCGCTTTGCCTTATACAAGAGCGAGCAAATGAAAACGAATGAGAATCGAACCCAAAACCGCTGCGTTTGCTTGTGAACCTGCACCACGACGGCCTCTAAGTAATTTATACATTTCAGTAATAAATTGTCTATTTATTATGTAAACATAAAAATAACTGACAGACACCGTCGGACGTTATAATTTGACATTTAGATTCCTTGGGTAGTGGTTGGGAGAGCGAAGATTTGTTGAAATACCTTGAACCAGAAAAAAACTAATAATATTTAGTAACTTTCAATATTAAGTCTTCAACTTTTCTTCAAATGTTTAAGTTAACGCCAGAATAATAAACTTTATTTATAATAACTACCAGTTGCCTTCGTAATGGCCTCACAACATTTTTTATTAACATAAGATAACTTATATAACTCAACACGCTCTATATACTTGTGCGTGTAATATTATTTTCTTACTTCTATATATTAGAAGTACATTTGGTGGAATCAAATACTATTTTTAAAAATCAGCTTCACGCTGTATCCCGCACACAGCAGGGTAGGCAGAGGGAACCTAATGTTAAGACATTCCGTTCCCCATTATTTTTAGCAATGAAACAATAAATATAAATAATGTTGACTCCGTGGTTTTGTGGGTTATATTCTCTCTCATTCACGGGAAATATTTTATTGAAACTTTTTTCATATCTTTTGATGGTTCTTGGATTGATACGACAAACGCGTTACCGCCATGCAACATGGAGTGTCTCGAAATCGGGAAAATCTCAGAGAGCCAAATGTTTTAATCAAATAATCAGCTTTACGCATGTGTTCCACACACAGCAGGGTAGGCAGAGGGAACCTAGTGTTAAGACACTCCGTTCCCCACTTTCTGCCGAATTCTGGAAACATTGCGTGTTGAGTGCGCCGCGCCGCGCTTAACCTCGACATCAGAGCGAAGAAATGGAAATATAAATTTAAGTAAATATTTCATCTCCTCGAGTGGGGAATGAATCCACAACCAGTCGGTTTTACAGTCACACCTCGTGCCGTTGCGCCACGACTGGCCTCTCCAAATGTTTTAACCCATTATATTCTCCACTTCGCTTTCTCTATCTATATTGATCTATACTTCTACATCTACGCTAATAAGATAAAGTCTGTTTGATTAAACGCGCTAATCTCAGAAACTACTGGATCGAATTAAAATATTATTAAATATAATTTTTATATTGGACAGTCCTTGTATCGAAAAAAAACTATAGTGTATATTACATCACGTTAATCGTTTCTATTGAACCCGCTGTACCCGCACTCCGATTTATTTATAATAAATAAACTAATTGTAACATTCCAAAATTACTCAACGGTGACATATATAATATATATAAAATTCACGTACTTTTGTCATATTACATAAGAACTAACAACGTAATAATATGTTAATACGGAGTAACCACAAAACGCATATATTTTACTTCAAAGTGTTTTCTCTTAATATGCTTTGGTAGTATGGCAGATGAATATTTTATGTTATTTTATCACATTAATTAGTAATAAGGCCAGCCAGGTGATTTTTTTATTTAAATATATATTTCCATTTCTTCGCTCTGGTGTCAAGGAAGAGAGCGGCGTTGAGTTCTGCCACTTAACACGCAATGCCTCTAGAATTCGGTGGAAATTGAAGTACGGAGTGTCTTGACACTAGGTTCCCTCTGTCTATCCTGCTGTGAGCATAAAATATAACACTTAGTAATCATGATTTAATTATTTTTTTAAGTTTTATAAAAATTTTTTACGTAACGGAATTAGAGCCCGCGCCTCTTGGAACTGTCCAATAAATAAGTATTTTGTTCCCAGGTTGATAAAATAAACGCTAAATAAAATAAAATTTCCAGCCCTATTGTTTACGAGTAATTAGAGAAAACAAAAAAAAACACATAATATTTTTAAATACTTTATACATCTTTTATTGCCCAGCAAAAATAAGTGTCAGTCGTGGCGCAGCGGCACGAGGTGTGACTGCAAAACCGACTGGTTGTGGGTTCGATCCCCACTCGAGGAGATGAAATATTTACTTAAATTTATATTTCCATTTCTTCGCTCTGGTGTCGAGGTTAAGCGCGGCGTTGAGTTCTGCCACTCAACACGCAATATCTCCAGAATTCGGCAGAAAGTGGGGAACGGAGTGTCTTAACACAAGGTTCCCTCTGCCTACCCTGCTGTGTGCGGGATACAGCGTGAAGCTGATTTAATTTAATTTTTAATTTAAAAATAAGTGTAATTAATCATAAAAAATGGTCTTACAATTTTATGGTGGCATCTATCATAGAATATATCCTAGCATTCTTTATTTGCACGGTGTGAGACTTCTTTCCAGAAGCTGTTGAAAAATAAATTATCCATGTATGTGCCTTAGTACGTAGTTTTTTTTTAGTTTTACGCTCCATCACACATAGTAGAATAGGCAGGGAAGCTAGTGTCAAGACACTCCGTGACCCACTTTTGTGCTACCAATTTTCCAACGTGTTGAGAGGTGGAACCTAACGCCGTGTTTCGTCTTGTTACCAGACCAAAAATAATTAATAATTATAATTCCCTCGAGTGGGTATCGACGGTCACATTTTTATTGGCATTAGACAGAAAACGATGGTCGTGGATTCGAATCATAATAATCAATAAATTATTGTATAAAAAAAATCTACATTTCTAGATTGGAGACACCTAAAAAACTAGGTGTTTTTTAGTAAAAGAATAAAAATGCAACCAAATTACGTGATGTGCTTCTTTTCTTCAACAGTTTTTATTACAGTAGAGATTGCCTAAAGATCTTTTTTTTTATTTGTATATATTTATATGTATTGCTCTATATACAATACGGTTGACGAGTCGTGGCCGCCACGAAACTGCGATAGGACTTAACTTTGTGCATTATTCGCTTGGAAGTCTGAAGGAATTGCGTGTTGAGTGGCGGAACTCAACGCCGCGCTTTGCCTCGACACCAGAGCGAGAAATGAAAATATAAATTTAAATAAATATTTCATGTCCTCGAGTGGGGTTGGAACCCACAACCCGTCGATTTTACAGTCATACTTAATGCCTCTGCGCCACGACTGGTCCCGCTAAATAGATGTGAAATTTTATGATGATTTGTTCCAAAATGAATAATCAATACCTTATAATTTCCATACGTTATCCATTAGAAACAAAGTGTGACGAACGATGTATTATTTACAGTCAATAACATGTCATCGAAGGTTTGATTTAAGTTTTAGCGTGTAAAAATTTTTTCACTTTTTACTTTTTTTATCTATTTAGTATAGGGAGAAGGTGGTAATGTGGCCCCTATTTTGTTTTTGAAATCCAGTACAAAAAGTAAAAGGAATACAAATCTAAATAATAAGATTTTTTTGATATTTATTTATCTATATACTATGGAATAAAAAATGCGACATAATTTTAAAAAAATATGTATATTCGAAACAGACGCAAATTTTACGATTTAAGATAAAGTGAGGGTTATATAGCCCCCTTTTATCAAAATTAAATGTATTGAACTTAATGACAAAAAACGCAGATTTATTTCGCCTGCACAGCCAGTGTGAGTCGATAAGTTATAGATTAGACGCTGAATCCACTCTTCTCCAAGGCTCTCCCTAGAATAACTCGTGTCACAAAATAATTAGAATGTATATGAGTCCTCAGGCGAGGACGGTGATTTTCATCACATTCAGACGAGTTCTACGACTTTTTCATTAATTGAATTACTGTTGGATGTCACGTCTCTTTGGTGTTGGTTAGAGCTGCTGGAGACATCTCATTTAAATAAATTACTCTTTCAGACAGTACTGAAAGATGAATACCATCTTCCTGCATTCATCGCACATTTAAGCATGTTACAACTGATAAAGAGTGCTGAGTATGTCAGATAAGAGAATATTAAGGATATTATATCGCAATAGAGTATTTCTTACATGGAGGCATCCCCTCAAGTTCTCTTTCTTACAATCTCCAAAATGCAATAAAGCTAACTGGCTTTTCAGAAATATGGATGGTGCCTGATTCTCATTTCAGGGTGTCAGGTTTCACCTGTTTAAGGGAGGACAGACAAATGACGGATATGGAAGTAGTGCTGTCCTTCCAGCACTCTTCTCTATATTTCCGTATTCCCCTCCCATCTCACAGTTAACAAAACAATGCTGTCGCTGTGAGAGCCAATGGTAATGTTTCTCTATTTATATCCCTCATCCTTTCTCTATCGGCTTAAATCAAATAAAAAAATCAGCTTCACGCTGTATCCCGCACACTGCAGGGTATGCAGAGGGAACTTAATGTTAAGACACTCCGTTCCCCACTTTCTGCCGAATTCAGGAGTCATTGCATGTTGAGTGGCAGAACTCAACGCCGCGATTGTTCTCGACGCCAGACCGAAGAAATGGAAAAATAAATTTAAGTAAATATTTCATCTCCTAGAGTGGGGATCAAACCCACAACCAGTCGATTTTACAGTTACACTTTGTACCCCTACGACACGACTGGCCTCGACTTCCTAGAGTAATCTTCGACTTCGTTCATGCAATTATCGAAAGGAATTATCTCGATATTTCAATACGATATATAACATAGTATTTTAATAAATGCTATAATGTTATAGGTACAGTGATAACAAATGAATATCTGATTATATACACGATGATTACGTGTTCGATACCCTTACGGAAAAAATATTAATTATACTACTTATACAGTTTGATAAAAATTCAATATATTTGGTTACGCCACTAAAGTTATTTCAAATAAAAATGGGGTACAAACTGTTTTAACTAGGTGTCTTTAATATCTATTTTTATTTCAATACAAAATATTATACAGAGCTCCAGCACTCAAGTGAAAAGGCGTTTCATCAAATTCTGCTATTAAGAAATATATACAAATAAACTCAATACACTATGCGGCGGAAAGCTTAAAACGGAGTGTATTTGCACTATATTCTGCAATCTTATCTACTTGTAAGAGACGTGTGTGTGTGTGTGTGTGTGTGTGTGTGTGTGTGTGTGTGTGTGTNTATATATATATATATATATATATATATATATATATAATAAAAAGTGATATGAGAAAATAAAAAAAATATATATTTCAGCATATTTTTATTCATTCCATTGCAAAGCATATACAAGCATTATTATTCATGCAAACTGGTTTTACAGTTGTTTGTGCGCATCTATGGTTGCATATATCATTACACTCCTCCTGGCCGCGGCAGGGTAAGAAGTCAATCTTCAGACCAGAATCCGCTAAAAAATAAATTACGAATAATATATGAATTGGATTAGTGTACAGTATAAATATTTTTATTAGCGTAAAAATGAATGCGATGTCTGTGAGTACGAATCGCGATGTGAGGGATAATGGGGAAGGGGAATTTTAGCTTCTCGCTGTATCACGCATAAAGCTGGATAGGTAGTTAAATCTAGTGTTATGATACACTGTTCACTACCTTCCCAAAAAAAATGTTATAATAGAAAAATGCAAACTGCAAAATTCTTTTCACATTAAAGTATAAATGAATGTTTGAAAATGAACACGCGACGCCTCGAATATTCGGCGGAAATTGGGGAACGATGTATTATTATATTAGGTTCCCTCTGCCCACCCTGTCATATGCTTGATATAGCTTGAAGCTGAAAAAGAAAAAAAAGAGAAATGAGAAATACTTACATAGCCATTGCGCCGTTACACTTGACAAAATCACTAAAAAAAACGATATACAAACGTTGAACTTCATGACTATTGATATCAAGAGTAAGAGTAAACCTGAGTTTTATATGCACCAGGTTTATGAACCATAACCTTATAATCTCCATGAATTATTCATTATGTTGAATTTTCCACAGTCAGTAACATGTCATCGAAGGTTTAATTTAAGTGTTGACTTAGTAACACCTTCCTTTCTACGCTTTTATATGATATATATTGTGTATTGGATTGTACATATCATCTGGTTTGACAAAATGTAGCCTTCAGCTCCGCCAGATGTCTCGAATTCTATAATTAAATAAGACAGAGAAATATCTTAATGTCTTAGCAATGGTCCTTGTTTAACAAAAAAATATTTTAACAAGTAATGTTTTTATTATAAATACTTTAAATCGTTCTGTTAATAGCTTTTTAAGATATTTTAAGCAAAAAAAAAACTTATAATAGTGATAAAATTAAAAAATATTTTTCTAGTATAGTAGATTTTTCTAGGTAAGCAGAGTGAACCAAATGCTTAAAGATACTTCCGACACTTGCATGCTAGATAGTGAAACTCAACGTTGTTTTATGTCTTACGACACTGAGTAAATAAAACTAATTTGAAATATTACAAGCCAGAGTCGAACCCATTACTATTTCATATAAATATAGAGTAACTTCTTAATATTTTGTTCAATAAATTTCTTCCAGAAAATAGGCAAATAATATCAAGACTACTAGTAAAGAAACCGTCCAATAGACGGTTTTCAAGAGGTGCGAGTGCGTATCCCGCTTCGTTTAAATTTATATACAGTTACTAAACATATTGTTTTTTCCTTTATGTGGAACATCACTTTAAAATATATTTTAGAAACTCTTTTACATCGTATTCATTGATAGAATACCTAATGAAACAATTGAATTCTTTAATTATAACATTTTTGGTATTTTTTTAGGTTATTATTTTTTTTGGGGTTTAATTATTTAAAGATAATTTAAGCCATGAATTATTATGTTTTTCATTTAAGTTGTGGCCATTCGGGGTGCAGAGACACAAAGTGGGGCCTATAAAAGCGATTGGTTGTGGGTTCTATCCCCACTCGGAGAAATGAAATATTTATTTAAATTTACATTTCATTTTTTCGCTCTGGTGTCAAAGCAAAGCGCGACGTTGCGTTCCGCTACTCAACGCGCAATGCCTCCAGAATTCGGCGGAAAGTGGAAAATGGACACTCCATTCTCTCAACACTAGGTTTCCCTATATCTGTTCTGTATCAAATTTTTTATTGATATAATATAACTAATAATATCTTGAAAAAATCAGCTTCACGCTGTATCCCGCACACAGCAGGGTAGGCAGAGGGAACCTAGTGTTAAGACACTCCGTTCCCCACTTTCTGCCGAATTTTGGAGGCATTGCGTGTTGAGTGGCAGAACTCAACGCCGCGCTTAACCTCGACACCAGAGCGAAGAAATGGAAATATAAATTTAAGTAAATATTTCATCTCCTCGAGTGGGGATCGAACCCACAACCAGTCGGTTTTACAGTCACACCTCATGCCACTGCGCCACGACCGGCCTCTTGAAACTAACTATACACGAGACGAATGAATTAATTTCATAATATCATCGCTCTGGTAATAAAATAAGCCGCAGCGGTGGATTCCACCACTCAACACGCGATGTCTTGAAAATTAAGCGGAAGGTTGACAATTGTATATTTATATTTTTAAACATTTTTAAAGTGTTATTCCACACTTAGGAAAGAAAAATACTTATTTAGAAAACGTATAAAAATTTGAACGCAGCGGGACTCGAACCCGCGCCTCCTGGAAACCGACCAGGTCGGTTTCCAGGAGGCGCGGGTTCGAGTACCGCTGCGTTCAAATTTTTATACGTTTTCTAAATAAGTAATTGTATATTTTTTTATCCTCTGATAATAAAAACTACAGGAATACCATATTGATTTAGTTTTGTATTTTTTTTTGTGATGTGTTTTTCAGTATATCCATTTTTTTTATTTATAAACATTACTTCAATTTAACTTATTATAGGACATATACTTATTAAGAATACGTATAAAAATTTAAGCGTAGCAGGATTTGAACCCGCGCCTTTTTGGAAACCGTCCAAGCGCTCTGACCAACTGAGCCATACGTTCTCATCGAGCTACGTCGAAATTCATATACGTTTGTTACAACTTATTTATGTTGTAAACATCCCTGTAGGGAGATTTTACAAGTTTCCGCTACCCAAAGATAATTACTCAGAATTATCGTTTGGCAAGAGAGAATGGTATTAATAAAAAAAATAACATTTACAGTAGAAATATTATGTTTTAAAGCGTTATTCCACACTTAGGAAAGAAAAATGCTTATATACTTATATATATCCTACAGGACATTTTTAATAAAAGAAAAGACATCAAATATAATATTTTTATTAAATTTCACAGATTTTTATTATTTTTCACATGTTTTTATTAAACCAGCACTCACTCCGGTACGCATATACAATAATTTTGGACACACAAGGGTGTAAACGTAGATGGTTTGCATCGTTGCTCGCATGAATCTTCACAATCGGCGTCGTCACTACACCTCACGTATGAATTACCAGCTACAAGCAAAATAAAGTATATTTTATAAATTATGACCAGTCGTAGCGGAGCGGCACAAAGTGTGACTGTAAAACCGACTGGTTGTGGGTTCGATCCCCACTCGAGGATATGAAATATTTACTTAAACATATATTTCCATTTCTTCGCTCTGGTGTCCAGGCAAAAAGCGCGGCATTGAGTTCTGCCACTCAACACGCAATGCCTCTAGAATTCGCCAGAAAGTGGGGAACGGAGTGTCTTAACACTAGGTTCCCTGCTGTGTGCGGGATACAGCGTGAAGCTGATTTAATTAGATTTTTAAATTTTTTTATAAATTATGTTTAGAATAGTTTGTTAAATCTAAAAAAATATGAATTAAAAGGAAAACATATATAGATATAATAATATAATATTACGTTTAGCTGCAAAAAAATGTTACTATTTTTTTTTATTTATTTGCACATTTTAAGACTAAACGATCGTACGATCTACGAAGAATAATCGTATCGTAAAATTGTATGTACCGTTACATAAATTTTCCATTTCCAGTCCAGTTTATTCCAGGTAATAGTTGTATAAGGAAATGGAACAAAAATTTCCTAAATACGTGTTATTTTATAGACACAATAGTCTTGGGTTCGATTTACAACTCGAGGAAATTAACTTGGTAACTAAACACCTATTGTCTCAAAAAGTGGAATAAGAAGAATTTTCACGCTGCTTCCCATGATAAAGCTTGAAGCTTACAAGAACGTATAAGTTTGCTTTATTGGCACAGCGTTTGTAATATTAACTTTAATACAGCTTAAATAATAATTGAGGCCGCTCGTGGCGCAGCGGCACGAGGTGTGACTGCAAAACCGACTGGTTGTGGGTTCGATCCCCACTCGAAGAAATATTTACTTAAATTTATATTTCCATTTCTTCGCTCTGGTGTCGAGGTTAAGCGCGGCGTTGAGTTCTGCCACTCAACACGCAATGCCTCCAGAATTCGGCAGAAAGTGGGGAACGGAGTGTCTTAACACTAGGTTCCCTCTGTCTACCCTGCTGTGTGCGGGATACAGCGTGAAGCTAATTTAATTTAATTTTTTTTTACAGCTTAAATAAAAAAGTAAAGAAAAATAATCTTACAGAAAGGATTGATATTTCTGACCACTTTCTGTTCCTCCAACATGGCTGCTGGAACCAACAAAAGAACGGCAAAAATTATATAAAAATTCATGATTATATCCAGTCCAGCTGAGAACAGAGTAACTTAACAGTAGGTTCTGCTTGTTAGCTATATAGAATAAAGCTGGAAGTTACAGAAATTGAACTGACCTTTCTTGAATGAAAAACCCACTGTTATACTAAATTATCAGTAGATTATAATTAGCAGAAAATATTCAAAATTACTCATAAATCTTATTCAGATTTGTTATGGGTTTAAATTTAATTTATCACACGATCGATTAACATACATATATTTCTGTACCTACATGCAATACATACATATAATATACCTATATATTAACATCACACATCTCTTACAAGTAGAAAGGATCATAGAATATAGACACTCCGTTTTTAGCTTTCCGGCGCATTTCGAGACATTGTGTATTTAGTTTATTTGTGTATGTTTCTTAATAACAGAATTTGATAAAACGCCTTTTCACTTGAGTGGCGGAACTCTAAATAATGCTTTGTATTGAAATAAAAATATTTTAACTCGCAATGCCTCCAGAATCTGGCGGAAAGTGAAGAAGTGTCTTAAAACAAAATTCCCAGGTTCCCCCTGCACATCCTGCTTTGTGCGGAATACGTCGTGAAGCTAAGGAAAACATTTTAAATTTGATCATGCCTCGGAGTGGAGATTGCTCATATGTCAACACAATATATGCAAATAGTTTTGAAAAATAATCTTTTTTTTTCAGCATTACGCTGTATCCCACATGTAGCAGGGTACGCACAGGGAGCCTAGTATTTAAACATTTCCCTCCCCACCTATCGCTGAATCCTAGAAGCATTGCGTGTTGAGTAGCGAAACATAACGCTGCGCTTTGCCTCGACACCAGAGCTAAGAAATGAAAATAATGAATATTTCATTCACTAAGGAATCGAACCCACAAACTATCGCGCTTACAACCACACACGCTTGTAACATAAGCCTCGGCTTGCCTCTATATCTAATAAATAAATATCTACTATATATTTATGCGACAAAAGCAACAAGTAAAAGCTAGTTTAAAAATAATCGTATTACAATCTCTGTGTAACATGTGTTAACACTTAACAAGTAGAAAAAAAACCATTTAATAATTACTGTGAAACTGATAATGATTGTGGTACTACTAATTAAACCTGATGACTGAGGCCGTCGTGGCGCAGGAGAGTGCGAATGTAACGCGACGGTTGTGGGTTCGAACTCCACTCGGAGTATTGAATTGTTATTTATTAATATTTCCATTACTTCGCTCTGGCACCTAGGCAAAAGCCCGGCGTTTAGTTCCGCCACCTAACACGCAATGCCTTGAAAAATTCGACACACAGCGGAGAGCGGAATGTCTTAACATTAGGTTGCTTCTGCCTACCATGCCTTATACGGGGTACAGGTGTAAAGCTGCTTATCGACTTAAAAGCTTTTGTAGTCATTTATTAATATTAATCCATCTCGTTTGTTATTGGTATGGAGAGAGAATGAAGTGACGCATCACTCAGTTTCCCATTTTCGATTTATTTAAATATTTTAATAGAAGAAAGTATAAAAAATAAAAATAAAGTAGTTTTTATCACATGTAAAGATTTACAGCAAATCATTTCTGATACAAAAAAAAAACTATCAATTTTGTGATTTAACTATGTAATTACATTCTAGTATCGCTGCACAATTTTTGCAAATTTATTCAATATCTATACATAATATATAATAATCTCTGATATCTGAAGAAGAGATATCTGACATCTGAAGAAATCTGAGAAGAATATCTGAAATAATCTGAAGAAGTTATGGTTCGAAATATACAAAAAAATGTATTGAACAGTATATGTATCGATGCAGGCTGTATATAGGCTATATAACATTAAGATAAACATTTATATGAAACCTACTGATGCACACAGAACTCTTAGTTAATTTCATTTGACCACGAGGACGAAGACCGGTCGTGGCGCAGCGGCACGAGGTGTGATTGCAAAACCGACTGGTTGTGGGTCCGATCCCCACTCGAGGAGATGAAATATTTATTTAAATTTATATTTCCATTTCTTCGCTCTGGTGTCGAGGTTAAGCGCGGCGTTGAGTTCTGCCACTCAACACGCAATGCCTCCAGAATTCGGCAGAAAGTGGGGAACGGAGTGTCTTAACACTAGGTTCCCTCTGCCTACCCTGCTGTGTGCGGGATACAGCGTGAAGCTAATTTAATTTTAATTTTTTACGAGGACGAAGCTGAAGGTTAAAGACAGTTTAAAGTTACAAATCTACCGTATAACGATAGTCCTTAAGATATCTTAAACATAATACTTTCATTATCATGAAACCAAAACCAAAAGATTGAAGATTGCAAAAAAAATGCGTACATTTTGCAATGTCGTCTCTAAGTACAGCCGTATGTGGAGCAAAACGGACAGCTGTACGCCCCGTGGGCCTAAATCACAAGCAGAAGCGGTTATGCTATATACAAGACGTGATATAATATCGATATTTTTTTAGGAAATAAGAAAATGTCTCAAAAATTTAATTACAGTTATGTTCTTTTCGGTTAATTAATTATGGTGTATCCAAATGTGTCAACTTGGCTCTTATCACTTCGTCAATATCACGTTATATGTGGAACACATATATTTCACAGAATTATTTCATACAAAATGTGACTTAGTAGTTAGAAGTTGCCACTTAGTGAATTTGTCAATTTTTATAAGTTGTAATTCTCGTTGTCCTATAATCCAGAAATTGGTATTTTTGGAACCCTTAATGGGCGAGTCCGACTTGCACCTGGGCGATTTTTTTAATTATTAAAAATAATGTAAAAAACAATGTAAAAAATATTAATAAATGTATTTATTAATATTTTTTTAAAATTACTGTTCAAATATGCATTTTTAAATTTGCAAAAAAAAAATAAAAAATCGCTGCTAACCTGCATCTTGAAGTCAATCTAACGATTGGCAAATCAGCAAGTGTAATCAGAGATTACTGTAATTATATGAAATGAAATCATCGTATGTATGTATTGTATGAAATTTTATATTTGAATTTTATTGCTGCTCCAAAATAATTACATTTTGAATGATTAAAATGATGAAAGTATTATATTTAAGGTTAAGATAACTGATTGAGTCAAAATATTTTTTTTTTATTATATAAAATTTTCCGTTACTGACGGACTGAAAGACTGAACTGAATTTAGCATGTCCATTTTTTGGGGAGTAAATAGAAAGAAGTATTAAGGAAGGATAATACAAACCAATAATTGCGACTGTATATGCGACAGGTTGTGAGTGAAAATGAAATATTTAATATCTTAATCCCCGCTCTGGTAAAGAGGCAAACCGCGGCGTTGAGTTCCACCACTCAACATACAATGCCTCCAGTATTCGGCGGAAAGTATCTTAATGAACAGAGCATCTTATCGCTAGGCTAACAGGTTCCCTCCGTCTTCCCTGCTATGTGTGTGTGTACATACGTGGATCTCAAAAGAAAATAAAAAAAAAGATTTCTCGACTTTCCTATCGAACTCACAAACGTCTCGTATATACATGCTGTGTATTAGGCTCCAACGGCCTTTATTTATTTAACCAACAGTAAAAAAAACGATGACATGCACAAAAATGTAACGTAATAGTTACATATCGCAATGAAGTCGTAGACACGAGGCTAAATGTAACCTCATTTCTTGTGGGTCTCCAATATATATAGCCTTGGTTGTTAAGAAACAAATAGTTAATTTTTACTTATACTTAATTAATAATTGTTTAGGAAATGTAAGTTAAAATTTTAGATATACAGCTTATGGGCGGTATTAAGGTTCCCTATTCAACACGCTAGGTCTCGAAAATTGTGCGGAAAGTAACATGTTAACAATAGGTTTCCTACTGGATGCGGGAAAACGCGTGAAGCTAAAAAACAAATAAATACTCTTACACAATCTTAACAAATAATAATTAATTATAGCGAGACAGTGAAATCTAATGTTTAATATCTGTTGAATAGAAAGATTAGAATATTTTTCGCAGTATGGAATTAAAAACTAGTTATAAGACATTTTATTAATTTCTCTCATGTATGTATATAAAGAGTCCTTTAAGCATAATAATGCTATAGTTTGAAATTGTTTAATATTTCTTATACTAAAATAAATAGGATATTAATATATATTAGGTTAATGTATATGTGGATAGTGGTTAACGGTTAGAAAAAATCTACACAATTTGAACGGAACGTGGACGGAGTGCTTATGCGGGATAAAGTGTGCGAAAATATAATTTTTATGGGAACCTAATTTTTATGGGTACTTTGACTCCATAACCAAAGCGAGGAAACGAAAATATTAAATATTTCATTCCTCCGAGTGGGAATTGAACCTAAAACCGTCGCGTTAACAGTCGTATGCTTACGCCCCTACACCACAACCGCCTCATGTTACTTAACTTTAAAAAAACCACAAAAGCGCGAAAAAGTAAATAAAATTACCACATATCCAATTCTACATTTTACATATAAGTATTGCATTAAATTTGTATAAAAACTATTAAAGATGTGGTTTTGTCGAAACATATTGCGATTCGACTTTTTTGTCAGAACTAACTTTTTGTACGAATCAAGCCTATATTGTGATGATGCTATGAATGCGTAAAATACATTCACTAAAAACATATGCAATATATAATATGTTACCAAAATCTGTATTCGGTATTCGGCTATAATTGATATTATTGTATGGAGTACAGAAATGAGAATGAGGCCAGTCGTGGCGCAGCGGCACAAAGTGTGACTGTAAATCGACTGGTTGTGAGTTCGATCTCCACTCGAGGAGATGAAATATTTACTTAAATTTATATTTTCATTTCTTCGCTCTGGTGTTGAGCGCGGCGTTGAGTTCTGCCACTCAACACGCAATGCCTCCAGAATTCGGCAGAAAGTGGGGAACGGAGGGTCTTAACACTAGGTTCCCTCTGCCTACCCTGCTGTGTGCGGGATACAGCGTGAAGCTGATTTATTTGATTTGAGTACAGAATTATACAATATACACATGCCGGTAGCATATGTATAATTTATATAAAAAAGAAGGCAAATTACTAGGTATATATTATACATAATGATAAAATGGAGGTTGATTACAGTGGACGAGGTGAAAGACGTATGCAGTTAGTTCTCTCTGGCTAGGAATTAAAAATCTATATTAAATATATNATATATATATATATATATATATATATATATATATATATATATATATATATATATATATATATATATATATATATATATATATATATATATATATATATATATATATATATATATATATATATATATATATATATATATATATATATATATATATATATATATATATATATATAATAATATATATATATATATATATATATATATATATATATATATATATATATTATGCTTATGGAACTCCTGTGAGTTTCGTTTACAGACATTGTTCCACTGAGACTGCGTCAGGAAGACCTGTAACTTAATTTTAGTAATGTCACAATTTTGATTTTCAAATTACAACACACAAATAAGAACATAATATATTTTATTATGAAATGGGGAACGGTGTGTATTACCACTAGGTGTCCTAAGCCTAAGCTGCTGTGTGCTGTGTGAAGCTGATTAAATTTACTTTTTTTAACTATTAAATATGTATAATATGTATTAGGAGTTAATGTGTTAGTAACTTTTTATACACAAAATCATGTGAAATTAAGTAAAACCAAAAGAAAAGGTGATTTAATAAAAAAAGAAGAACGAAGAATCTTCTTTCTCTTTCTTTTTTTTATTTTCAGCAATTAATAAAAAGATCTCACATCAACTTACCGAATGTAAATCACCACATCACTACATGCGTACTGCCAAATGAGGTGTTTATGATAGTAATAACAGTTAGATAAATTTATTCCGATTGCAGATATATGTATGTATATGTACCATTAATACATAATTTAGTTATAATTTTGTATAATTAAAAATTATAATGTGTTTTGTTTGTTTAGCGATAAAATGGATTAAAAATAAATGAATTAACAAACGGTTTAAGCTAAATTACCTTGTAAATTTCAATTGATGATGTCGCTACAGGAGTATACGCGACGGTTGTGGGTTCAGTTTCCACTCAGGGGAATCATTAAATATTTAATATTTTAATTTTCTTCGCTCTTGTGTCAAGTCAACATAAACACGCAATGTATCTAGAATTCAGTGGAAAATGGGGAACGGAAGTGTCTTTGCATTAGATTCCCAGGTTCCCACTGACTACACTGCCATGTGTTAGATACAACGTGGAGCTAATAAAACACATTTTAATTCAGGCTGTTGTAATGCAGTGAGAGACGACCAAATTAAAATAATTTTTTCGAGGTTTTTCAAAACAAAAAAAAACTTTTTGTGTTGCTTAAGAAACTGGTTCTTTCATTCGCTTAAGTATAATACCTACTACTTGTCTCACTTTAAACGAAATTAAAATACAAAAAACGAAAAAAAAACGGAAATAAATAAACTCAATTTATACATGCAATATGCAGGCCAATTATACATACAATTAATAAGTTAATTAAATATATAATAGTATATTTAATTACATTGTAATATACGTTGCGTTACATCACTATTGTGGCGTCTGAGTGTTCACGCGATGGTTACGGATTCAATTCCCACTTGGGGAATGATTATATTTAAATTATATAATTTCTTTTACTTCGTTACTTCAATCAACCACCAATGAAACTAAGAAGGCAAAATGTCAAGAGCGGAGTGTCTTAACACTAAGTTTTCTTTGTTCATCCTGTTATATATGGGAGATACGAAATAAAAGGCAATTGTGTAAGATTTTAAAGGAACTAACAAGTCCGATGCCATACATATCTAGATCAAAAAACCAGTTTAAAATATTACTTTACTGAAATAATGAAAGGTTTGTGTTTCTATCACTAAACCGTTCACGGCTCGCTTGTGAAATTATAATGAATATGTAATTTTATATTTAAATTTTATCTTTTACAGGTAATAATTTATCATTGCTTCTTTTACCGGTAAAACTTATTGTAAGTATAAATTATTTTAAATACGTTTTATATTTCATATAAAATAATTATTTTCCACTTTTGTGGGCAGTGGAACTCAACGTCGCGCTTCGTCTATCATAGCGGAAAAACGGAAATAAATATTTTCTCCGAGTAGATATCGAACCCACAGCCATTGCGATCCTGCTAGGCAGTTCCACTGCGCTACGACTTCCCCTAATAAATATTTAATGCTGATCTAAAGCTAGCTATTTTAAATGTAAAAGCACTACATTTAAGTAAATGCAAATTTTGTCTGATTGCCAAATCAAAAGTTTTTTCCCGGATTTTATTTCCCGAATTTTTATTTTATAATATATTTTTTTAATTCAAATGAGACCAGTCATGGCGTAGCTTCACGAAGTGTGACTGTAAAACCGACTGGTTGTGAGTTCGATCCCCACTCGAGGAGATGAAATATTTACTTAGATTTATATTTCCATTTCTTCGCTCTGGTGTCGAGGTTAAGAGCGGCGTTGAGTTCTACCACTCAACACGCAATGCCTCCAGAATTCGGCAGAAAATGGGAAACGGAGTGTCTTAACACTATGTTCCCTCTGCCTACCCTGCTGTGTGCGGAATACAGCGTGAAGCTGATTTATTTTTAATTAAAATGTTTATCCCATCTCACGCGCCATAGCGAAACTGTGAAAGGCGATGTTAACATACTAAGTTAAACAAAAACAAAATAAAAACTAATCTATCGCTCTTATTTTTATTCGTTTGCCGTACGTCAGTTAGGTAACGGTTAATGTACATTCCTATCTTACTCAATAGCAAAAATGGAGGAACATATTACATTGAAATGCTAAATCTTATACATTTTATGTAATAATGTTGATATACAAACATACATACATATATAAATATATAAATGTTTCTCCTGATTTTATTTTAGTTATAAATATTAATAGCAATTTAAATCGAAGCCAGCAGTGGCGCAGGGGCATGAGCGTGTGACCGTAAGCGACAGGTTGTGGGTTTAATATTCACTTGTTGAAATTAAATATTTAATAGTAGGGTCTGACCTGCTACACGCTAGATACAGCGTGAAGCAGAAAAAGAAAAGGTTCTACAAATTGTAATAATTTTTTTATTAAGAAATACAATATTGCTGAGGCCGTCGTGGAGCAGCGGGAATTTTTATTCCACATAGTAAGGTAGGCAGATGGAACTTAGTGTTAAAACACGCCGTTGCCCACTTGCTGATCAATTTTCGAGACATTGCGTATTGACAGGCGGATCTCTAAGCCGCGCTTTGTTTCTTACCAGCGAGGACATGACAATAACTCGTACCCCCGAATGGGAATCGAACCATCAACTGTTGCGTTTATAGTCATACACTGCTGCTGCATATCGACCTCTTGATTTTCCATAATTTATTAAAAACGAATTTTTTATTAGTTTATATTTCATTATCTAAATGCATAAACAAAAAATGATCAAACAACAAAAAATATTCAACAATATTTTATTACTTAGTTACGTTAGAAAAGCATTCTACTATTAATCTTCATGTAGCAATTCAAATTTACTGAGGAATTTATATGATTTATTATACATAAATGTACATATATGTTCATTGACATAGTAATTGGTATTGAGAACGATGTGAATGTAGCAAGTTCGATTCTTGCTCATAGTAAAACTGATTCATATAATTTTCTTTTAATTGTTAGTAAATGAGTCTTTTTTTACACTTATTATTTTTTATTTCTTTTTCTTTACGGTTTGTCCTGCATATAACTGGATAGACAGAGATAACCTAGTGTCAATATACTCCGTTCTCCACTTTTCCGAATTATAGACATTGCATATGGAGTGGCGGAGCTCAATACCATACTACTATAATCTATCATATACAAAGCACCAGCAGTATCTTACTTGACATCTGTAGCAGAAATGAGATCACCCAACATTTTTTGGTTCAACTAAACGTTGCTTAACCCAGCTTTCATGTTATAACGATGTTACTATACTACACTTGAAGCCAGTCAAAGTGACTAAAAAGTAAAAGCGACAGGACAAGTTATGGGTTCGATTCCTACTCGAGAATATAAATTATGTAATACTTTTATTTTCTTCCTGCTCTGGTGTCGAGGTAAAGAACGCGGCGTTTAGCATCGCCATTTAAGAGTCAATGCCTCAAGGGTTTAGCGAAAAATGCAGAGCGAATGTGGGAACAGAGTGTCTTACCATCAGGTTCTCAGGTTCCCTCTTCCTACTCAGCTAGTGCGGGATACAGCGTGAAGCTACTACACTTTAACCTACTCTACAGTATTTGTACATAAGTGAAGGTCAAAGTACTAAAGCACCAAGTCAAGTGAAATCCTAGGCCGTTGCGTGATTATCGAATATTTAATAATATATCATTAAAAGGCTCATCGATAAATATAAATTAGTTTTAAAGGCTACTGGAGCACGATTCGCCTCTATCAATCATAATTTGCTTTGCACATCGCGTGTTATATGCTTCGCTTGTAATACGGATCATCGGATACGAGGTTTTTTTACTTAAGACTAGCTTTGCCTGTGATGCCGTCTGTGAGGGTAGTTAATATTTACTTATTCAGAAAACGTTACGCGGACTCGAACCCGCGCCTCCTGGAAACCGACCATAGTCCTGCCGACGGTTCCCAGGAGTTCGCGCGGGTTCGCGCGGGTTCGAGTCCCGCTACGTTAAAAAATTTTATACGTTTTCTAAATAAGTATTTTTCTTTCCTAAGTGTGGAATAATACTTTAAAAATGTTAAAAATAGTTGATACATACATATTTTTTTTATTTATGAACAGATTGGATTAAAACAAATGCTCAATATTGAGAGTTCATGGCGCAGGGGCACAGGGGCGGTGGGACTGTAAACGCGACAGGTTGTGGGTTCGATTCCCACTGGAGCAAATGATATATTTATATTTTCATTTCCTCGCTTTGATATTGAAGCAAAATGTGGCGTTGAATTTTGCCACTCAAAACGCAATGCCTCCTATTTGGCTTAAGAGGGGAAAAGAAGTGTCATAATGTGCACGGAGTATTCTAAATATTAAGAAAAGTTTGCCTAAATACAATTGTGTGAAAACTGTATTTCAATCTGTTAAGCCGTTCTTTTGATTAGTATACACAGACGATATGGCAAAAGTTTAAAAAAATATTATTCTGGGTACTATTACTTTGAAAAATATTCCCAATAATATATCTTTAACGTACAGCGATCAGTTACATTTTTATTGTATGTATGGATAATATCTACATATTCTAAAATAGTATGTAAATTTATTTAATTGTGCGCAGAATTAAATGCCATTAATGTTCACTGGGGAACCTAATGATTATTATACGTGTATAAAAAACTAGCGACCCGCTCGCAGGTTCGCCCGCTTGAACTATACATTTATTTATTTACTAATCTGCAATGAGACCAGTTGTGGCGCAGGGGCACAAAGTGCAACTGTAATCTAACCCAAAACCAGTCGTTTGTGGGTTCGATCTTCACTCGAGGAAATTAAATATTTATTTAAATTTATATTTCCATTTCTTCGCTCTGGTGCCGAGGCCAAGGGCAGCGTTGAGTTTCGCCACTCAACACGCAACCCCTCCAGAATTTGATGTAAAGTGGGGAACGGAGTGTCTTAACACTAGGTTCCCTCTGCCTACCCTGCTGGGTGCGGGATGCTTAAGATTCATTTATTTTTATATAGCTTACAAATACAATGTCTTTTATAAGAGAATAGATTCACAGACTATCGAAGAACTCATCAGGTCTTAGAAGGAGAGTCGATATCATCGGCACTCCAAATTGAGCCCTTAATTCCAGTATCTGAAGGTTCGGTTTCGAATTCGGGTGAAAACCTTATTTCGGTCGGACACTAGAAATTAGATTGAGCCCAGTCGTGGTGCAAGGTCATAAAATGAGACTGTAAAATCGACTGGTTGTGGGTTCGATCCCCGAGGAGATCAAAAAAATATTTAAATTTATATTTCCATTTCTTCGCTTTGGTGTCGAGGCAAAGCGCGGCGTTGAATTCCGCCACTCAACACGCAATGCCTTCAGAATTCGACGGAAATGCGGGATTACTAGATATTATATCTTAGACTAATAAAACGTTACATTGTAGAGACCTCTACCGCTAACGCTATGAATTATGTAAACAATTGCTTATCATACACGGTGATATATTTACTAATAGTGTTAGATAGATGGCGTATTACTTGCATTCTTTTTCTATTAATAAAAAATTAAAATGTTTCTTATTTATCTATTTAAATTATAAGACAGGCCAGTCGTAGCGCAGGGGAACAAACTGTGAGTGTAAACGCGACTAGTTGTGGGTTCGATCCCTATTCGAGGAAATAAATTATTTTTTAAATTTATATTTCCATTTCTTTTTCGCTCTGGTGTCGAGGCAAAGCGCGACGTAGAGTTCGGTGGTAAGTGGGGAACGGAGTGTCTTAACACTAAGTTTCCTTTGCCTACCTTGCTGTGTGTGGGATACAGCGTGAAGTTGATTTAATTTAATTTATACCCTTGTTAATTTCATAAAACTCAGTACCAAGTAGAGATAGTAAAGTAGTGCCTGTCTATTCCCATTTGGGGAATCGAACCAATAATTATCATGTTTATAGCTGAATTATATTTTCTCGTTTTCATAAAAAAGCACCAGCACGGCGTTAAATTCCGCCACTCAACAATGAAGAATGTAGTGTATTAACATTTGGCTAAGACACTGCATTCTTCGTTTTTCGCTCGGCCTACCCTGCTATGCGGAAAAATACGTAGAAATTTAAAGAAAATTCTATACGGCATACTATTTTTTTTCCATATAATATTTTTTTCTAACCTAGCGTGGCGTTAGACATTAAGCATTGAGTGACGGCACTTATCATTCTACTTTTTCTAACTAATACAACTAATATTTTCAAAAATAAAATAAATAAATCAGCTTCACGCTGTATTCCGCACACAGCAGGGTAGGCAGAGGGAACCTAGTGTTAATACACTCCATTTCCCACTTTCCACCGAATTACTAATATCTGTAAGAAACTTAGAGGCTAGTCGTGGCGCAGCGGCACGAGGTGCGACTGTAAAACCGACTGGTTGTGGGTTCGATTCCCACTCGAGGAGATGGAATATTTATTTACATTTATATTTTCATTTCTTCGCTCTGGTGTCGAGGCTAAGCGCGGCGTTGAGTTCTGGCACTCAACACGCAATGCCTCCAGAACTCGGCAGAAAGTGGGGAACGGAGTGTCTTAACACTAGGTTCCCTCTGCCTATCCTGCTGTGTGCGGGNTCATTAGAGTTGTCAATCAATTCTCCTTATTAAATCAATAATCATGTATTTTAAGCGGGCGAAGCCGTGGGCGGGCCACTAGTTGTAAATAAAATCATTGAAAGTGTGTGTAGACAAAAAAGAAAATTATTATATTTATTATAACTTTTAAATTAGATTTATTAAAAGAACTTGAAGAATTTATTTTTATTAAAAGTTTATATGTTAATGTTTCTTATAATAAATCAAATATCTAATGACTTTTATAGGTAAATCATATATTTTAAGAAAAATATATTATACATTTTTCAAAAAAAGTTACCTTCTTTAAAAAAACTAAACAACGAGCTGTTAAAGCTGAAAAGGTTTTAAGTTAACATATTTCTGTATTAAACTAGTTTTTCAACCCGCTTCACCCTCGTCGTCAAATGAAAATAGCTAATAGTTGTGTATGACACAGGATACATTTTAAGTACACGCGGCGTTGAGTTCCGCCACTCAACATGCAATAGTTTCCTCTGCCAACCCTGCTATGTGAGGTATATAGTTTATTTATAGTTAGACCGTGGATGTTAAACTAAAGTTCTTTACAGTAAGTATAAGCAGCCATATTACACAAAAACAAATTCATCACAAATCGGATTTTTCAATTTCATAAATTTTTACTCATTTTCGACACTATTATTGAATTGTATAATTAACGGATTATTCAAATTTACATATATTTAATTTTAGATAAAAAAATCTTAATACCTTATTTAACCTTTTAATTACTTTATTCTTTTTGCCCGCGCAGTGTTCGTGTGAGTTGGTCCAACAATAAGACAATATGCTTTGTGTGGTTGAAGGGCGTTTTGAACTTAATGAGAGAAAAGAATCATTTCTAGAAATATAATTGTATGGAATGTATTTGAATCATTATTTTTTTAGCTTCACTCTGTATCCCGCACACAGCAGGGTAGGCAGAGAGAACCTTGTGTTAAGACAATTGGTTCCCCATTTTTCACCAAATTCTGAAGTCATTGCGTGTTGCTTGGCAGAACTCAACTATACCAGAGCGAAGAAATGAAAATATAAAATATTCCATTTTCTCGAGTAGGCATCGAAACCCCAACCTGTAGCATATACAATCAGACGCTTGCGTCGATATGCCACGACCGACATGAATAATGTGATAATTAAGACATTTATCAGCTTCACGCTGTATCCCGCACACAGCAGAGTAGACAGAGGGAACAACCAGAGGGAACAAGTGTTAAGACATTCCGTTCCCCACTTTCTGCCGGATTCTGGAGGCATTGCGTATCGAGTGGCAGAACTCAACGCCGCGCTTAGCCTCGATATCAGAGCGAAGAAATGGAAATATACATTTAAGTAAATATTTCATATCCTAGAGTGGGGATCAAACCCACAACCAGTGGGTTTTACAGTCACACTTTGTGCCGCTGCACCACGACTGGCCTCAAGATATTTATACATATGCATATACTTCAGTTACTGTATGACTAACAGAGCATAGACAAAACTGCAGATCTAAACCAGTTAAAAATTGCCATTTTAGTTCATATGGAGGATTTCGGATTTCTCGAAATTTCAATGGGAGAAAACGGAATTTTCAAGTAAAATAGAATTTCAAAATATATATGTATATAATCTTAGTAACATTTCCTTATATTTACGCATATCGATTACATTCGACATATTTATTTAATCACTAGTCCTTTAGTTACAAACACCACATTACGTTGTGCCCTACTTTAACAGTTGTTAGTATATTTATCACGAGGTAATCTTTAATTATACTGTAATACTCGATTGTGTCGACAGTACACATAATATGCGCACTCGTACACGTACGTACAGTAGTTATTAGTTGGTGATTCTGACTGGTAAGTCAAAGGTCGTGGGTTCTATTCAATTTGAAGTAAATATTTGTTTGGTATATCTATGTAATGCTTTTTAATGAAGTTACTACACATACGTGTTTACTTATCAAAAAATGTCAGCAGAAGTAGAGAAAAATTACTAAGCAAGAGATTTTTAGCAGATTCTTTTTTGTTTTATATTTCCTTGTTTAAAGGTTATTGTGAAGCCGATGCTTCACAATAACCTTTAAACGATATGCAGATGCATATCGTCTGACTGTTAACGCAACGGTTATAGGTTCGAAAATATTTCCATCGTCTTTGTTCATGTAACAAGCCAAAACGCTGCGTCCAGTTCCGTTACTCAACATTTAATGTCTCTAAAATTGGGCGATATCTTAACACTGGATTGCCTCTGTCTATCCTGCTATGCGGGATACAGCGTGAAGCTATAAACACAATTAGAATGTTGACATTAAGTCAAATCCACAACACATTTTTAAGCAAAACTATGACTAAGACAAACGCAAACTAAACTAGCATTTAAAACCGACATATTAAATAATATTTATGCTCTTTTGGGACTATATTAATAACAACTGATATTACACTCTCAGTCACTTAAATATTTGTTCTGAATGGATATTGAACCCACTACATTCAGCTCAGTGTTCAGAGCGAACTAAAATACCTTGCCCTTTGACATTTCCCAACCACTTACAGCTATAAAACGACGTACTACATTAATATTATACAGTAAAGCAATTATATAGTTATTAATCTATTTTACAAGTAATTTCTGATACCTCTTACTGTACAGGTATTTATTGCGGACAGAATGAAGGTCGGCGATTGTGGACTTACGTTAAGATAATTGTCTTTTATATCGACCTTTGACAGCTTCCTGTTCCAAAATGAACTGGGTAGGATATAATTTTCTTAGCTTATTTTGGTTGTGATGTTTGATGTCGAAATAATAAAAAGTAATTTAAAAAAAATAGTAAATTCTTACCCGTCAGTCGTGGTCGTCGCCCAGAGTCTAATTGAAGGTTGTGGGTTCGATTCCCATTTGAGGGAATGGACAATTTGCTTATTCTAGCTCTGATATGGTAGTGCAACGTTGATTTCCACAATTTAATACGCAATGTTTTAAAAATTGGTCGAAAAATGAGGAATGGAGTAGTTTTAATTCTGCAGTGTGAAGCTATTTATTTATATAGAAACATTTATAAAGTATATGCAACTGGTGCAACATTAATCTTTTTTCTCATTTCCATAAGAGCTATCTATAATTTGGTGAAATCTAAAGTACCATTTTGTATAGCCAAATTGAAAAATTAAATATTTTATATTAAACATTTAATTTAAATATAAATATTACCATCTAAAAAAACTTATAGAATTCTATAAAATAATAATAAAGTTATTAACTGATCATGAAATAAAACATTCAAATATATCTTATTATTATTATTTATTTCGTATTTTACAGTCGACTTAACCTATTAATGGTAACATTTGCATCACATCGTACACGCACCTGTACCTGCTGTACACTTATATGACATGACGTCTCATAGAAGGACAGTATAAATAGTCATAAGAAATTTTGCTGTGTCCCGGCCGTGGGGCGAGATATAAATATTGGTGACAAATGGTGATAATTATATAACTAGTGAATTAACCTAATGTTCATAGTAAGATCCTCCGTGAAGGGAACCTCCGTGGTAAGATCCCCCGTATGAGCCTCCGTAGCCATAGCTGCTGCCATGATCGTATTCATTGACCAGAACTGGTATCTTGACTGGTACTGGGTAGGGTTTCTCAACGGCAACTGGCACTGGTCTCTCGATGTGCACGGGGTAAGGCCTGTCGACGGGCACTTTGACGGGCACGGCTACTGGCCTTTCTACTTCAACGGGAATGTGTTTGTATACGGGATAGGGCTCTGGCACGGGTACTTTGACGGGCACTGCGACAGGCTTCTCAACATGGACGGGGTAAGGCCTGTCTACGGGCACGTGTACGGGGTAAGGAACGGGTTTCTCAACTGGGACAGCGACTGGTACTGGCTTTTCAACGGGGTAAGGTGCTGGCACATGGACGGGGTAAGGCCTGTCAACGGGAACCTTTACGGGTACACCGACGTGTTTAATAACGGGGTAGGGCTGTGGTACGGGTACTTTGACTTCGACGGGGTAAGGCACGTGCTTTTCAACAGGGTAGGGCTGGGGAACTGGTACCTTAACGGGGTAAGGGATGTGTTTCTCAACGGGGTAGGGTTGAGGTACGAGAACTTTGACGGGATAGGGCCTGTCGACGGGGACATGGACGGGGTATGGCACCTTCTTTTCTACTGGGTATGGTGCAGGTACGTGTACGGGGACCTTCACGTATTCCTTAACATGGACGGGCACATGCTTGACTACTTCGTAGGGTTGAGGAACTGGGACCTTGACGGGGTAAGGGACGTGCTTCTCTACTGGGTAAGGCACTGGTCTGTCAACTGGCACTGCTACTGGGACTCCCTTGACGAGGGTGATAGTCCTGGTCACATCGGTGCGGCCTCCAAGGTCGATGCCGTATCCGGCGTGTCCGTAAGATCCTTCATCTAGGCCGTATACTCCACCTAGTCCATGGCCACTGCCTAGGTATCCGACGTCCAAACCGCTGATACCGTATCCATATCCCAAGTTCAAGAGACCACGTTTGTCCAACTTCTTTTCGAGGCCTTCAACTTTTTGTTCTGTGGATTTCTTCTCGCTGGCAGTGGCTGCTGCTACCAGCAGAACAACTAAACAGATCTGGAAAGAGAATTATTTTTTAATTTTATTACATTGAAATAGTTATCACCGTATATTAAATGAATTATTAACCTATTAATCATATGATATCGACATAAGTATCGACGTATATTAGAGTAAATATTCAATTAGACCTTTACGAGAAATTTAAACTATTTATAAACGCAATTTATATACTTTAAGGTATATAAAGAAATATTCAACATATTTTAGGTTCGACCTAACCATGTGGTGTAGTTAGATTCTATCTAATTGTTTGTCATGTTTGTGGTTTCGAATCGCTTTGAGCTTTTCTCATCAGCGATTTTGGGGACGATCTGCTTAAACAAAGCACATTATTGGAACGAGCTGACCTGGTTTGTTTAGGCTCAATGAATTCGAAGAAGGGAGGCAGTGTTCACACATACACTATATTATTCCGCCACTCAACATGCAATGTCTCGAAAACTGGAATTTCGAGGGGAACAATAGGTTCCCTCTGCCTACCTTGCTATATGCGAGATACAGCGCGAAGCTATAAAATAAACTAGAGTTAATTATTCCATCCAAACATGAAACACTATCAAAAATATAAAACTTACGCAAGCATTCAAGAGCTTCTGTACGATGGCATTTAATGATACAGTGAGGGGATTTGTCAAATTACGCAAAATTGTGATAACACTCGACAGTCGTACGGCAATTGACACGGTATTTGAAATCTTTATACATAGACGTCTAATGGTTTTATAAGCACAATTGAGAAACCCTATGAACACCTTAAGAGTGACGAAAATAGTAGTAGATTTTAAACAAAAAAATCGATTTTCCGAACCATTGTCTGTTTAGTGGCGGAATTTAACACCGCGCTTTGTCTGTCTACCAGAGAGTATTAAAAAAATTACAAGAACTGCGAAACATATGAATGTGAGTAACCTTTATGGTATCTTCAATACATTTAATTCTGTCAAAATATTATAAAAAATATATAAAACCTATTACTTTATTGAACATATGTATGTTAATATATTTTAAAACAATAATAATATTACAATATTATTATACACTAACTGACATGGTGAAGAAATTGCGTATTGCGTAATTGTCAATATGAATGTCACACGATGTCTTTAACTGGGTTTTTTTACCTTTTAAAGCCTTACAAAATTACTATCGAGAGCAAAAGTTCATACTGTTATTAGTACATATTTTATTTAGTGTAAAGTGCTTTAATATTTATATAATGATCACGATTTATACTCATTCAAAACTAACAAAAAAATATATATAGCACTTAAAATATTAATTTTACTGGATCTGGGATTCGAATCAATAACTATCGGTTTTAATAACATCTATTAGTTTCACCCTCTATCCTGCATATTCGAGTCGTCGAGGTAGTGCGTGTTGAGTAACGGAATTCTACGCCGCACTTTGGTTTTTCCAGAATGTAATGAAAATAATTTATTTCTTCGAGTATAGATCGAAATCACAACCAAAGACTCTAAAGTCTGAATGTAGTACATTCATACTGTAGAGTCTATTGATGAAAAAAATGATGAAAAAAATATTTTCTAAAATGTTCCATATATTGCATAATACCTCCAGAATTAAAAGGCAATTACTACACTTAAGTGTCTTAATGGGAACAGAGTGTCTTAACCCTAGGTTCCCAGGTTCCCTCTGCTTTTCCTGCTAAGTGCGATACAGCGTGAAATTGAATTGAAAAAATATTACAAGTGAATCGTGCAATTGCCCATATTGGCCTTACAATAGAAGTGCTGTACTTTGTTTCACTGTTATGGGAATTAGTTGCATTAACACTGTACGTTTCAAGCAAACGGTCTTGGGAAATGTGATTATATAGTAAGCGAGAATGTACCTTTTTTATGTTATTAGTTTACAAATTATGTCATATAAGAGCTGGTGGACATTGAATTAGGAGAAATTACGACAGTTGAAAAAAACGCAACGTAGAGTTCTGTCTCTTGACAGGCAATGTCTCAAATTCATACGGACAGTGCGAAACGGGATGTCTTGATCTCTTTGTCTATCCTGTTGTAAATAATGAAAAAAATCAAAAAAATATATTTTTTTTTAATTATAATATAACGAAATTAAATGTTAAATAATGTTCTTCTAACGTATGAGAAATAATAAACAAAGGCATATGCCACTCTAAAAAACAAAAGAACAAAACAAAATTAGTACAATAACATAATATTATCATATAACATCAAAATAGCACACTTCACACGTTTAAATGAACTAAGTGAAGCATTCGACACGTAATAGTTACCTAATTACCAGTTGAAATATTTTATAACACTAAAATATATAACTGGAATTTCTGGTATCTTTTAATACCAGAAATTCCAGCTGGTTGAGGTAGACCAGGCTGTACAGGATGGTATTTTGCAATACTATGTGAATGGGTTGAAAAATATGTTGGCAAAATAATTATCTTAGGTCTTAATTAGTTAGATAATTTATACTTTTGGTTTAGTGGGACTTACATTGATAGATACTCTATAGAGGTGGCTTTAGGTTCAATTCTATTTTATGATAAATATTTGTATGAGAAGCATTTATAATATTAATATTCTGAAAGTGCCGAAATATAAATTGGAATCATAGTGGTCTACATTTATCATCTGAAATCTTTAGGAAATCAGGATAGTTTCGCCTTCTCGGTCCAGGTCAGCCTTGAGCTTCCTGTAGGACTAATACTACTGACATTTTCATAAAATTTGACACTTCAAAGGTGCTTATAATGGCCTAATTAAATTAATTTTAGAAGCGAAATAAAAAAAATACAGAATTTTGGAGCTATGTCATTTTCCTTCTGCTAAATGTTATATTTTAGAATATACTTGTCTGTAGAAAATTAGGTTTATTACCTTGTTAACTGACACACATGCTACTTTGACCAAGTATAAGCTTTATAATAATTTAAAAGATAATTTAATCTTGTTTTAACGTTGAGGTAAATGACATTTAAATGTATGTATTTGTTGCTATAAAATATTTATAACAGAATTATTATTTTCTTTCTTTATTAAATTACTTATCTAGATAATAGTTCTACTTTTTTCGCCATAATTTAAGACATTGTTTGTTGAGCTGCGGAGTTCAACGCCACGATAAAGGCATCAAATATGAATATTGAGGCCAGTCGTGGCGCAGCGGCACAAAGTGTGACTGTAAAACCGACTGGTTGTGGATTCGATCGAGGAGATGAAATATTTATTTAAATTTATATTTCCATTTCATCGCTCTGGTGTCGAAGCAAAGCGCGGCGTTGAGTTCTGCCACATAACACGCAATGCCTCTAGAATTCGGTAGAAAGTGGGGAACGGAGTGTCTTAACACTAGGTTCCCTCTGCCTACCCTGCTGTGTGCGGGATACAGCGTGAAGCTGATTAAATAAAAATAAATAATATCACAAAATTATCAATAATAAAATTCTAACAAATGTGCCATGAGTTAGTTTAACCAGTCCTGTAGCAGGACATTGCGAAAGGCATAATTTTCTTGACCAGCGACAATTATACAGCATTTGCAAGTACAACGAGTTTAGAAATTAATAATTCCATAGAAAGGAATATTTAAATTGAGGTCGTTGCGGTGTTTCTAGGACGTGTATAGCTCTTCGATAGTACTGGGTTCGATTTGTATTCTGGAGAAAATTCATAGTAAAATAAATGAATTTCCAGAGTCTAGTTAGGTAATGTGCAGCGTTATGCACCGTCGGTTACTGTGCAATATTAAATATATTATTGGTAATATTTTTATGAAATATATTTAAAAAAAAACTATAAAAAGAGAAAAAAATATATTTTTGCAATGCAATGTGGCATTTTGCACTTGTAGATCCTTTTTTTAGAACTTTATAAGTCATCTAGCCAAAAAAGTTTTAAATTCAATTCTTTTTAAAAAAAACTCTTGTTTTATAAATATTCAACGACCTTGTTTATACGAAATATACAATTTCAAAGCAGCATTCGTATTATACGTGTAAATTAGTTAACTAATATATCAATTTAACACGTAATATGTAATTCTGTCTTCATTAATATTTATAGATTTTTTAAACGCAAAATGTTCTACGGTCAAATGCATTTTGCGCCTTCGGCCTCGATATTATTTTACATATTCTATGCTTATTTTTTTTATATTTTTTTTCTCATCTTCTGTAGTTTAAAAGGCGGTGGAGCCTAGTGACTTAATATTCCGTTCTCCAATTGTGGCTTGTTAAGACAAAGGATATAAACGCCTTATCTATGCCTAAACAGTTCCACGCTTTTTCCTTCATAACAGAGAGAACTTAGTGTCAAAACACTACTTTTATTACGTTTTCCGACCGAATTTGAGACATTAAATGTTGTATGATGGTACTGAACATCGTGCTATGTCAGATTAGGGAAATATAAATAATTCAATACCCCGCGTGGGATTCGAACCCACAACCCTCGCGTTTATAGTAATGGGCTGTAACACAACACGACGACCTCTAACTAAACATATTTTAAATATAAAAATCACTTTAAACGAAAATCGAACTGACGATCATCCTATATATTCAAACATTTTTAAATTGCACTGTAAGCAATCGCGGCAAATGCGTAATCATATATTTACGTTTCACTTTTTATCAACATTTTACGCTAGTACTAATGATTTTATGTAACATAACATATATATATGTAATTCAATTATATAATAAACTAGATAACTAGAAGTAACTTTATACCTAGATTTTGCTTCCTTTTAGGCTGGACTGGACTTGGATATAGGAAATGTATTGTGACGCAACTAGCCCATTGATTGATACGCACTGTACCGCCCCTAACAGTTTATATCCTTAGGAATTTTGCGGAATATCTTTTGTTTCATCAAAATCGGTTCTGCTAAAGCGTTTCTATGACTTTTGTGGATATATTTTTTTACGTCTTATATAGAATGATTTGGGTGCTACTTTAATGAATTATTATATAGATTTTTTTGTTTCGTTATTGTAATTTGATCGTATTATTGACTATGGGGTCTACATCTATCTAAAAATTGCATAATTTTCTATCTTTGTGTATTTTTTAAAAAATAGAAAAAAGATAAATTGTTCAAATAATTGGCTTAAAGGCATAGTACTTTTAGGATTTTCTTTGTTTTTCCTTTGTAGTAGAGACGAATATAAATTATTATTTTAAGCCAATTTTATAACCAAGATATATTGTTATTGATGATAATTTTAACAATTACATTTAGTTAACATCTGCAACTATTAAATTTTATTATAAATATATTTAAATTTATCTTAATAGATACTTTTTACTAAAAATTTTCAGAAACATAAAAAAATATTTAAAAGAAAAATACCCTTTAATTATGTAATTTTCAGATAAATAACCAAGAACGATAACTTGCATATGATTTGCTAATGCACAAAACAAAACTAACTTAAAATAATAATTAATAATTATTAAACAACAAAAAAAAACCGCAAATCGCCATAACAAAAAAAATCCCTAAATCAAACAAAAACAGTATAAAGTGTCGAATCCCGTTCAAAATCACGTAAACACAACACAAACACGGGATACACAATATACTTGTGTTACACAAAAAATACTCTAAATTACACTAAAATATTTAAAAAAAAGAACACTGCACTTCACGAACTCACCGTCTTCATAATGCCTCTTCAACGGTGGTTGCAGTCGGGATAGTGACTGGATGTCGATACGCTGTACCCTCAGTTTTTATACTTTATCAGTAAGTGGTGTAAACTTTCGCTGTGCCCCTCTAAAGTTCGCACCGGACGGGTTCCGCGAGTCCTTCGTTGTAATGTGGCAGTTGAGTGTACGGACGATCGTGCGTTCAAATTTATACATATTATGTATATATATTTTTTTATTTAATATATTTATATGTGAATTGTATGTATTTGTATGTATGTGATGTGATTATTGGATGTATTAGTGTTTTTTTATTGGATGTTTTTAGTTTTTGTTTTGGGCTTATACAGAATAGTTGGAATAAAAAAAAAATTTAAGTGTTTTTCAAAAAGTAAATAGTGATGTAACACTATTTATGTTTAGTTATACTACATAACAACAACAATTTCAACCATATCACTGTATTTGTTATATTTCTAACTTATGTCATTAATTCCATAATATTTTTTTTATATGAATTGATTATAAACGAGTAATAAAATGTACTATACATTTATTATTTACAAAATAGCAAATGAATTTATAACGATATGGTACTTATAATATTTTTTTTCGTGGCCAAAGATATGAAGCCGTTGTGACACAATGGCACAAACGTGTGAATGTAAACGCAACGGTTGTAGGTTCGATTTCCACCTAGGAATTAATTATAATAATATTTTCTTTTTTTTGCTCTGGTAACAAAGCAAAGCGTTGCATCGAGTTCCACCACTCAACAATTTCTTAAAAATTCGGATTTCAGAAAGTGGGAAACGGAGTGTCTTAACACTAGATTTACCCTTGCCTAAATATATGCCCTGTCCACTAAATAGTTCAACTTGGTTAGCAGTAGCGATCTGTGCCTCCACTGAATTTCATAGTTTTTTCTTTCTGAATCTTGTGTATTTTATTTACTTATTTAGAAATATTTATGTTTTATTGATGCTAACGTGAACCATATGGGTCCTCATCTATATATGTGGGATCTGTAGGGCGTCAAAATGTAATAAAATATAATTGTGAGTTCGATCCCCACTCATGAAAACGAGTTATTAATCGGGAAATAGAATTCCAGTGGAAGTGAAGAAAGGAGTGTCTTGGCACTAGATTCTCCCTTGATATGCGGGATACAGCGGGAAGTTAAACAAAAAACAATTGTGTCAATGTCAGTACTTAGCCTCTATTAAAAAGATTACCAAAGTATAAAACTATATTATAACATTTATATAATATAATTAAAAAGTTAATAACGATATGAAGATATTATAATTAATTTATGTATTATTCAAGGTCAGATTCATTCATTATCATATTTATAATTTTTGAAACTTGCACTTATTATTTAAATGAAATTCATATTTACGCCACTGTGACGTAGTGAGACCTTATTTGAATCAAAATGGTTGAGGGTTCGATTACCAGTTGAGAAATATTTCGATACAACGGTTCTTTTATATATTTTGTTGTGTTACTTTGAATTTCAAAACGCATACTGACATTTCAGCAATTTTGAATATAAAACATATTTTTTTGTTATTGTTATAATTACTACTTTTAAACGTTCATAGTTCTAATAAAAAAAAATGTATACAGAAATTCACACATAGCTTAATAAAATGTTCTTATCTATTACTTTATATTTGACCAAGAGTTCCTAATGGTCATTTCTCCTTTCTTTACGTTTCATTTTTCTCTATGTGATGTGCAAAAATTATTAAAATCGTATTTTGCCTTAATAAAAACGTATGTAATTAAAATATTTAAAAAAAGCATTCAGAATTTAAAAATTGATCGGATACGTATACATATGTATTTTATCGAATTTGAATCGAAACTTTCCGCAATTATGTTGATTCAAAATGATAAAAAGGACTTGTAGCCAGCTTGACGCTTGGCTTGAAAACCTTTAGATATAACATTTCGTTGTTAACTCTCCGCCCCAATTTCAGGGAATAAAAATAATTCTGTCTCATCTTTCCTTTCCTTTCTTTTTTCCCCTGAGTGGAAATCGAACCCCCTAACATCAAATTTACGGTTAAACTAAGTCTAACTGCGTCACAATGGCCGCATTCAGAACTTCAACTACGCAGTATACCTACTCTATAATGTATATTAATAAACATATGAGCAAAATTAACTAACATATTTTGAAATTAAGAATCAAAAGGAATCGTATATATTAATAAATTAATATTTCATCAGGTGTAATACAAAAAAAAAGATACGTTTCGAAAGATCTGTAATATAAAATGTCCTTGTAACGTCTTCTCAAAGAAAATGCTTATTTTATAAATATTATGTAAATCAGATTATAGTACAAAAACACCTTTTTAACCGACTTTTGTAAGAGAAGGCGGTTATCAATTCTACTGTATTCTTTTTATGTTTGTTACCTCAGAACTTTTGATTTTGATTCTTCCTGTGTGGTCGTTTTAATTGGCCCATTGGTCCATTTCTGACAATGGTAACTGTGAGAAAATCATATAAGAAAATCATATAAATTTGCATTAGATATGTACGCGACAAATTGACGAATAACTCAATATCACGCCAACCGATTCTGATGATTTTTAAGAAATTATAAAATCTTTCTTTAATTTTTTTTTTTGTTTAACAAAATCAAAATATGTTTTACTATACGTTAAGTAAATTTATTTTTCACTTTTTAATGTATTGTTTGAAGTTGTTTTTTTTTATTAAAAATCAATTCTTAAATTTAATAAGTATGTATAATAATAATAATAATATCTGCAAAGAATTAATACAATTATTATGTGATATTTTTCAATTCGAACCAGTTTTGGTTCGTCCTCGGGGGAGGGAATTATTATAAATCCTCGTCCTCGCTCTGATAGTAAGACACCACGCTGCGTTGAGTTGCGCTACTCAATATGTAATATCTCCGAAATAAGAGACAGATGCCACTATATTTATAATACAGTGGCTAGTTAAAAAATTACAACCGGTATTAAAAATAAATCAAAAAACTCCACCAATCAAACTCTTTAGTCTTATCTTATTATTATTAATAGTATCGTATATGCCAGGTATTGAGGCCAGTCGTGGCGCAGCGGCACAAAGTGTGACTGTAAAACCGACTGGTTGTGGGTTCGATCCCCACTCGAGGAGATGAAATATTTACTTAAATTTATATTTCCATTTCCTCACTCTGGTCTCGAGGCAAAACGGAGCGTTAAGTTCTGCCACTCAACATACAATGCCTCCAGAATTCGGCAGAAAGTGGGGATCGGAGTGTCTTAACACTACGTTCCCTTTGCCTACCCTGCTATGTGCGGGATACAGCGTGAAGCTGATTTGATTTTATAGTATAGGGCAAGTCTCCGGTAGGTACTCTCGGTACTCTAAGGACAAGTTCCAAAAGTGTTTCACAATATTACTCTATTTCCAATTTCGACCAATCACGTTTCCGCGTCGATAGTAATCTCGCTACAAGGACTCGAAAATACTGTGCGGAAGAAATATTTTTTATTTCCTCATTTTTTGCCTTTTAAAGTGGTTAAAAGAAACTTATGAATATGGAAAGCGGACGTCAGGTACCTTTAGTGTACTAGTTTATGCATTTTTTCTTTAGATTACAAAAAAAATATATAATTTTATAATTTTTTCCGTAAAACATGGTAGGCAGAGGGAATATCGAGAGTTAAGACAATTTGTTCTCTACTTTACGCCCATTTTTGGTATATTTCAATATATTTATATTGTTCATGTACATTAACTATATGACAAAGTAAATATAAATGCGGTTATTATATTTCAATTTCATACAAGATATATAATATATCTGTAAAAGATATCTAGATTCATTATTTTAATATTCATAGACTAAATTCATTATTATAAGAGGCGTAGGGGCACAAAATGTGACTATAAAATCGACTGGTTGTGGGTTCGATTCCCTCTCGAGGAAAAGAAATATTTTAAACTCTCAACACGCAATACCTCCAGAATCCGGCGGAAAGTAGGGAATCCGTTCTCCACTTCGTTCTTCTTAATACTAGGTTCCCTCTGCATACCCTACCGTGTGAGGGATACAGCGTGAAGCATTTTTTTCTAAATTAATATAATAAAAAAGTTAAAACAAAAGTATATATAAACAGATCGATTGTTTAATTGTGGACTTTTTACTTACATTTAATATAGAAATATCTACGTATATAACTTACAATCCTAAGTGCTTAACGCTACGGCTATATGGCTAAACAGCTAGGGATAAAGTGTGAAGCTAATAGAACAAGATATCTGCATCAGTTCGGAATCGGGAACCAATTTTTTTTTCTTTAAGCAATTTATCGCTTCTTTATGTCATTTTAAATGTGACCGAGTTCTCTTTATATTGGAAAGGTGCGATGGCAGGACCGGTCCGTTGGCCTTGAACTCTCAGTTGTAAGGGCAGTGAACGCTTTCATACGAAAAGTAAGAGTGGAATCCGAAAATAATATATTTACTTATAAAAGTACTATACTAGTGAATTTTACTGACTATGTTTGGCTTTATAGTTTGAAATATATTTTTTGATTTACAGGGTAGGCAGGCAGGGTAGTGGGTATCGAGACACTATTTTTTTTGATTTCTATGTGTTTTTGAAATTACCATATTTTTCCTGATAATTAAAATATTTTTAATTTAGACTCCACCCCCCCGATTTGAAATTGTCCTAAAACACGATGTTTATATTTTAAAATATGTTTGTTTTCCTCATTTCATAAATGTGAGTGAGAGAGAGTGCTAAAAGAGGCAGAGGGAAACTTCGGTTGACCTTCAAGAACCTGCGTTCAAACTCTTCCAGTATTACTCTCTGCTATTGGTAATACTGGAAGAAGGTCACGTAAAAAGCATGAGGACCCCTCGGAGGATATGTATGTAGAGACCGTAAAGTTAAGCGATCCCCCGCTAGGAATAAGGCGTGACGAAAAAAAAGTTGATACATTTTTAAAAAAAAAAATCCTGAGGAGTGAGGCTGGCCGTGGCGCAGCGGCACAAAGTGTGACTGTAAATCCGACTGGTTGTGAGTTCGATCTCCACTCGAGGAGATGAAATATTTACTTAAATTTATATTTCCATTTCTTCGCTCTGGTGTCGAGGTAAAACGCGGCGTTGAGTTCTGCCACTCATCACGCAAGACGGACGCTTCCAGAATCCGGCAGAAAGCGGGGAACGGAGTATCTTAACATTAGGTTCCCTCTGCCTACCCTGNTATATATATATATACAATTTAGAACAGGATACATTAACTAACAGTTATTTCAAGTACAATTCAATTATAGCGGATTGTTTTCAATACAATATTAATAATATATTTTTTAATTACGTTACTGCAAAATATCGAGACGTAATCTTGATTTACAAGCAAGGTTGGACAGTTAAATAATCTTTTCATCTATTTTTTCTCATAGATTTTACTGTTTGAATTGAAAGTAGGTCACATTGATATGTTGAAAAAAAATTAAGTATATGAAATATTTTTTTTATCTCGCACACAGCAGGGTAGGCAGGGGAACCTAGTTTTAATACACTCCGTTGCCCACTTTCCGCCGAGTTCTTGCCGAGTACGAGGCATTGTGTATTCAGTGGCGGCACTCAACGCCGCGATTTGCCTCGACACCAGAGCGAAGAAATTAAAATATAATGTTGTATTATGTAAATAAATATTTCATTTTCTCGAGTGGGGATCGGACCAACAACCAGTCGATTTTACAATCACATTTTGTGCCCCTTCGTCACTACTGGCCTCTACTTATAATTTAATTTTGATAAATGTTTGTATCTATATGTCATTCAGTTTCACGGGAAGAGAATTCATTATTTTTAATACTATCCAAGATATCAAAATTAGAAAAGTTTTGCTAAAGTAGTTTAAAAAAAATTGAAAAGTGTCAAAGAGGGAACGAGCACAGTAGATACTCTTTTCATTGACTGTTTTAATAATCCCTTATGGAAATGGCGATACAAAATTTACATATATTTCCCATGCATGATACTGTCGATATTGTCAAATAGTCACCTTTATTGACTTTTACGACAAAGGTCGCGAGTTCAAATTTAAACGTGACTTCCCTATATAGTTCCGGACATACTCTATCATCATATGTTTCATTCTATAATACTCTTATTATTTAGTCACTTTATTAACGTCTAAAAATAGCTTTTATTGTAAGAGCAAAATACCTTATAGCTTCACTAATACTACTATAATTTTTGTAACACCCTTTTATTAGGCCGACCCGTTTAAAGATAATTATACTCTGTAAATAAATACACTTTGATTTACTCTCTCCGTTTTCCATTCTTATCCGCTTCCCGCACACAGCAGGGTAGGCAGAGGGAACTTAGTGTTAAGACACTCCGTTCTCTACTTTCCGCCGAATTTTGGAGACATTGCGTTGAGTGGCGAAACTCAACGCCGCCCTTTGCCTCGACACCAGAGCGAAGAAAATTTAAATATATATTTTTTTAAATTAATGTGTCATTTCCTCGAGTGGGGATCGAACCCACAAACATTCTCTCACACAAGGCTCACAGTCACACTTTGTCCCTGCGCCACGACTACTCCCGCCTCATTAGTTGAGTTTTCCATTCATTAATATAAATTTGTTTTGATAATTGAGTAAACATTTTATTGAGTAAACGGGTGGGTGTGTTTAGCTTCTACTAAATACTACGTTTTGGAATTTTGTAAGGTAGAGTAAGGAGCTGATGATGGAAGCCAGCTTTAATATATATTTTAAAAGAGCTCCTTAAACCTACACTTCTGTCTCAAGTCTCCGACACTGGTGCGATTCTGGTTCTTCTTCTTCTAATTCTCCTTATTTTGCTACATAATGGGCTGGAACTGCAGTGAATCTATAAAATACTAAGAAGTTTCTCTTCTCTCTAAGTGAGGCTTGAAGGCCATTATATCAGTCTATTTGCAACCGTGTTATATTGTGTTATAAATGTAAATAAAATCAGCTTCACGCTGTATTCCGCACACAGCAGGGTAGGCAGAGGAAACCTAGTGTTGAGACACTCCGTTCCCCACTTTCTGCCGAATTTTGGAGGCATTGCTCGTTAAGTGGCAGAACTCAACGCCGTGCTTTGTCTCGACACCAGAGCAAAGAAATATAAATTTAAGTAAATATTTCATCTCCTCGAGTGGGGATCGAACTCAAAACCAGTCGGCCTTACAGTAATACTTTGTGCCGCTGCGCCACGACTGGCCTCAAAAATATATCTATTCTACTCTACTGGCCTCTACTGGCCTCAAATATATCTATAAATGTAATATATGGGAAATTCCTAAATGAAATATATGTTAAGCGTAGGGAGTGTTAAGACGCTTTCAAGCACTGCCCAAATTTCAAGACATTGTGTGTTGAGTAGAGCAACTCAACTCCGCGTTTTATCTTGTTAGCGCAGCGAAGACGTGATTCATTCCACTGACTTGAAATTAAACCCAAAACCATCGCATTTACGCTGTACTGTTGTGCCACAACGCACTCACAAATTAAAGTAAATTTTAATACATACATATATTTCAACTTATTTTTAATGCGTCATAATTTTCAATCACAAGTGCGCATAAAAAGTTAATGTATAAATAAAATTCAAACAAAAATATACCAAGGTTGATCAATTATCTTGAACTTGAGGTGAACCTTTCGAAATCGTTAGTTTTAAGCGTCCATAACAATCTATTGTAGTTGAGTTAGCTACTGTATAATAAGCTACTGTATGATATTATAAAATAAGTAGATTGGCTCAATTGATTCTTTTTTTTATCTTTTAAAAGAATTTTCTGTATTTTTCATTGATGAAAAGCTTAGGCTAAGAAGGTCAGCTTCATTCTTTTTCTCCCGCATAGGCAGACGGAACCTAATATTTACTCCGTTTTCTCCGTTCGTCTCTTAACGTCCTGTTTTCAAGACATTGTTGTCGGAATTCAGCGCAGCACTTTGCCTTAACAGAACAGAGAAATGAAAATAATAGTGTACATACGTACATGTACTAAAACTCTTTGTATAGTATACATACGTATAGTAAAAGTCTCAATTGACTGACTGCCAGACAACGCACAGACAAATCTACTGGAGTTACAAAATTTAAATTTGGCATGAGAGAAGACTTCTAAGGGCTAATATGAAAACAGAAACAAGGTTTCATTACGTCATAAAGTCAACGAAAGTCCACGGAAATCCAGTATTCGGACTGCGAATACTAGTTGTTATGTAAATAGTGTTAAATCACTCACTTCTCTCACTAAATACGTTTTTAAATTACAAGCATCATAAAGAGATTTAGGCCAATAACCTGATCGCAACATCACAATTGGTCAAGGTTGTATTGTATTACATATACAAAATACATCTCGTAAACGTATATAAATCAAACACGCGAAGACGTATCATTAGGAGAATCTTATTAATTTAAATTTTTAATAATGTTTTTTAATAATTTTGAAATCTTTAGATACAGCGTAGACTTGAGACAGCATTTGAAAGTGAAAAATTAAAGGAAATATTTGAAAAATAATGGATACAATGATCCCTGGTTCGATTTCTGTGGGATAGGTAAAAAATACATAGGATACATCTCTTAGTTTTCTGCTTTTATCCACTTTATAGACATTGATTTTCACATGATAGAGCTAAATGTAGCATTTTGTCCAATTAATTATAGTCATAATAGTAATAGTCGTACTATTATATAAAAAAGTTATACTTATATTACAAAACCGAAAAGATTGTGTGGTTAAACGCGTTTATCTCAGGAACTACTGAAATCTACTAACAAAAGCTTGAATCAGCTTTACTATACCAAGTTAATTGTTTCTAAGTAACCCTCTCAGGAATAGTCCTGTGGACAGAGTTACCTCTTGAACTTGAAATTTTAAATATTTCATATTCAATTCTTAGTTGTCTAATATACAATAAGATAAAATAATCTTTTGTCTGCACACGTATATATAAATTTGATTTGACGCTTGATGTGTTGCAGTGCGGAAACTATTTTCAAAGATAGCTAGGTCAAGACTAAGTTGGCTGTATATAAGCAAATTACACTGTAGCTAAATTAGAAACATTTGTTATTTAAATAGTTTATTAGAAAAATTTACATATTTGAGAAATTCTCAATTTTTTTTATTTAATATTTTAGAGGCAGAAATAGCGATCTTAGTGACATATTATTACATTTCTTTTCTTTCAATAGATTATCGATAACGATCATTAAATAATTTGTAGTCTTGATAATAAAATAAATATATAATAGTAGAGATGCTACGCTACGCTCGCTGGACGTGTCACTTTTTTACTCGACCGTATCCTGCAAAGAGCAAAATATAATAGGCTAAGGGAACCTAATGTTAAGACACCCCATTTACTACTTTCCCCTTATTTTTGAGACATTTCGTGATGAGTGGTGGAGCTCAACGTCGGACTTTGTCTTATTAGCAGAGCGAGGAATTAAGTGGGCGAGTGGAAATCTAACCCACATTGACTACAATCACAATCAGACGTTTCATATCTCAGTTTCATAATATTATGAGAAATATGTCACTAAGATTCAGTCACTAAAAATACGACACTAAACTATTTATGAATGACGCTCTAAGTGTCTAACAAGAGTAACATTTGGTGCAAATATTACAGTATTTCATCTCCAAGGTCGTTATTGCGAGTGCCGTGAATGGACGTAACCCAGATTGTTTTAAAATATATTAAAAATATAGTGTATTACTTTTATGAGGCCATCGACGTAGCGATGGATAGTGTTAGAACATGAAAGCGATGAATGTGGGTTCGATTCCTAATAGCTAAATCAGCTTCACGCTGTATCCCGCACACAGGAGGGTAGACAGAGGAAACCTAGTCTCAAGACACTATGTTCCCCATTTTTCGTCTAATTCTGGTGGCATTGTTGTCCAATGTGCAACGAAGGAATAAAAATGTAATAAATTTAAATAAATATTTCATTCCCCACGGAACGGAGAACGGAGTGTCTTAACACTAGGTTCCCTCTGCCTACCCTGCTGTGTGCGAGATACAGCGTGAAGCTGATTTGATTTAATTTTTATTTTTAAATATTTCATTTCTTCGAGTGACGATCGAACTCACAACCCGTCGCTTTTACAGTCACACACTTTAGCCCCTGCGCCACAACTGGCCTTAATAATGGATGGTATGGTACACAACTGGCCTTAATAATGGATGGATGGTAATGGTTTCAAACAGGAAATATTAAATAGTAATGTGTGTAAAGAATAATCTGTCAGTATCGGTTTTCGTGATTGAAATCGTAATTCGTTTATATTTAGTATTAAATGGAAAAGAAGGAACTTAAGACCTTGTAAAACATAATATTTTTTCCGAACAACAACTAAAATAAAAATATATATGTTTAAATTGTAACGTTTATTAATAATACACTAAAATATAATATCTTAATAATGTCGACGGCAAGTCGTAAAACCATATTAATTAATAATAAACTATATGAATTTTTAAAAAAATATAATTATATTAACAATTTAATTAGCAAAAATATATTAAAGAATGGATGAACAATTTTTTTTAGCTTCACGCTGTATCCCGCACGTAGTAGCCTAGACAGAGGGAACGGAGCGTTATAACACTCCGTTCTATTAAGACAATTCCGCCAAATTTTGGAGGTATTGCGTGCTTTGCCTCGTTACCAGAGCAAGAAAATGAAAATATACAATATTTTATTTCCTAGAGTAGGAATCGAACCCACAACTTTTCGGCTTTTTGCTTAAACAGTTGTACGCGTGTAACCCTACGACACCTGGCCTCAATGTATTTTTCCAATATTGTCTGTTGTGAACCTCTTATAGGCAGAAAAAGCCTATAATAATCACTTATTTATTTAGAAAACGTATAAAAATTTGAACGCAGCGGGACTCGAAACCACGCCTCCGGCTGAACTCAACGCCGCGTTTTGCCTCGACACCAGATCGAAGAAATGGAAAGATAAATGTAAATAAATATTTCATCTAATAAATGATAAACATCTAAAATAAAAATTTACTAAAAAAAAATATTAATTTATCCTTATTTACAGTTTCGTAAATACAAATTGTCTTACTATAAGCTAGATATACGCTTAGTACAATTTTGATGGATACTATTATTGCCCTATTATAAGAGAAGGGAATGAACTATTACTACTACTACTGCTACTACTACTACTAAAGCAAACTAAGACATTATATTCCACCACCCAACAGTCTATGTCTCGAATTCTGGCAGAGAGTGAAAAAAGGAGTATTTTGGCACTAGGTTCTCTCTTTCTATCCATACAGCAAAATGCGAGATACAGCTTGAAGCTCAGTAAAAGTAATATTTCCTATAAGTTAGCTCAAAAAAAGTAATATTTCCTATAAATTAATACTACTACTACTAAAACAAACTAAGGTATTATATTCCACCACCCAGCAGTCTATGTCTCGAATTCTGGCAGAGAGTGAAGAACGGAGTGTTTTAACACTAGATTCTCTCTTTCTATGCTTAAAGCAAAATGCGAGATACAGCGTGAAACTGATAAAAAAAAACTTCCTACGAGTTATTACTAGTAGTCGACTATAGAAGATTTTCTATTAGTGTAAGAAGATTTTTACTATTAAAAAACATCTCGACGATTGACCAATTTATTCTTTCGTAACCCTACATGCATAATTACGTATATATGTAAAAATGTCTCAATTTTTGCAACTTTCAATAGAGTATTTATACCCGGAATAGATTATCCGGGTCAAGATCGATCGCGTCGTCTTCAAGCGTCACTTTATGTTAATACAATATTATTTGTTTGTAATTTCATAATCCCATCGATTTAAATAACTGTTTACACATTCTAGATGATACATTCTAGTTTTCATTTTAGTAACTAAATATTTAAATCTGAAAGCATAACATTTTATGAGAATGGATAAGATATTATGATTTTTATCTTTTTACACAGTCTAGATCAACAAGGTACGGCGTAAAGCATCGTCATTCAATAGGCAACGTCTCGAACGAATGGAAAATGGAGACCGGAGTGTCTGAACACTAAGGGCTCTCTGAAAGAAAAGAATTCCATTACTTAATATATTAGTTATTATGACCCGTTCTAAACAAGTTTTCCAATTTTGCGTGCAAGCATATCATTATTATTTTTCAGTAACGGCCATTAATGCAAGAGGATCAAATAAATACCGAATATTGATCGCGGTCTACTAACAAATTAGAACGATCGATGTTAATAATAATTTAACATGGTATTATGAAATATTTCGTAGTTGTAACAATTTTTGAGTGTTGGTATTTGAGTATCACACTTAAGTAATATTGTACGTTCACTTAACGAATTTATTAAATTGTAAATTAAAAATGAATCTGTGCATATGTTTTATTATACGCGGGATAGTGCGTGAAGCTATCAAACACTGTCCTGTATATAGTAATGTAGGCAGAGAGAACCTAGCGTTAAGGCATTCCATTCTCTGCTTTTGCTCGAACTAGAGACACGAGTTCCTTCCCGATCCCGTAGAAATTTCGGATAATCATTTCTTATTGCACATACCACTCTCATGAGCGAACTTCCGTTCCCCACTTTCGCCGAATTCTGGAAGCATTGTGTATTGAGTGGCAGAACTCAACGCCACACTTTATCTCGTTACTGGAGCGAGGAAAAAAATAATTAAATATATCATATCCTCGAATCGAATCTACAACCTGCCGTGTTTACAGTCGCAACCTTGCACCACTGTGCCACGACTGGCCTCCGCATACATAAGGAAAATTAAAAGAACTTATATTTAAATTGTATACAAACATTTATTGTAAATCGTAACAACCAACCAAAAAGATCACGCCAGTATGATTTTTTTGCACTAAAAACGCTATTCAATCATAATCAACGCAATAACTTGTTTAACGCAGTTATTTACCAAACACGTCCTACTTAGTGCTAGTAGGAAGCCATTTTAATAATATGACTCTACCAGAAGATATAGAGAACCTTAAATAAGGAACTGTTATATATAATATTACGTTCCAGTACATATTTTAAATATTATTATGTTATTAAATAATTATTATTTTAATTATACAATCAATATATGTACATATATGTATGTCGCTATATGTGTTATTTTAATTTGCTTTATGTTTATGTGTATAGAGGCCACACTAGCATCTGACTGTGTACGTGACGGGTTGTAGGTTCGATCTCCACTCAAAGGAATAAATTATTACATATCTATATATATGTTGGCGCACACACAGCCGTAACCGCTGAGGTTGGAAACGTGAAATTTGGACGGAACTTTATTTTTTATAATGTGAATACCAACTAAGAAGAGATTTTGAAAAAAAATTACGCTGAAGGGGTGAAATAGGGATTGTACAGAAAAATCTTCAAATTGGCACCGATTTTTATAAAATTTGAAATTCAGGCTCTTAAAAATATTTTCATTTTTGTTTCTTACAATTCACTCTCTAAACTGAAAATAATTTCATAAATATGTGTAATAAATATTTGTATAGTTCAAGCGGGCGAAGCCGAGTCCGCTAATTTATTAATATTTTTATTTCTTCGCACTGGTAACAAGGTAAAGCTCAGCGTTGAATCCACCACACACATCCGCCACCACACATGATTCCTCAAAAATTCGGCGGACAGAGGGAAACGGAGTGCAAATGCGTGAAGCTGAAAAAAAAAGAAAATGTTTGCCTGCGACTTCACGTCCATAGTCAATAGAAATTGACCATGACCTTTGTGACATGACACACATGGCACGTTCTAAGTGGCCAAAGTAACTCTGACACCAGATACAATGGGTTACAATGAAACAATGAATGGGATGTAATATAAAGTAGAATAGAATAAAATAGAATAGAATACAAAATTAATATTTCAATTCAAATCACTGGTTCCTAAGATTACGCGTTTAACCAAACAGGATCTTTAGCTTTTTATTATTAGTATAGATAACTATACGATGTCGATATCGTAACTAGGCCACAAAAAATATTCCAAATGATAACTTTTTGACTATGAAGCTCGCCTTGTTAAGTAGAGGAAGTCAACCTCAAGATTTGTACGACATCAGATCGAAGAAATAAAAATATTAAATATTTAATTTCCTCGAGTGGGATTAGAACACACATCCCGTCGTGTTTACATGCTTATGCCTTTGAGCCACGACTGGCTTCTGAGTGTCTTGTTTGTGTATAATAAAATTTTAATGATTTCTTTTTTTTTGTTGCAGGTAATGATTATATTGAAGATCACCTAATACTATTTAAAAGAAAATGGTATACGTATGTACAAACATTTAGTTCTACAATTTTATTTCCATATATGCACGTATCTTCATACACTTTTTAAATATGCAATCAATATGTTGTTTTTTTGAAATATACGTGTTTGTCTTCTTCGGTTGGCTTATTGGTATCGGTTCAGAAAAAAAAAGTTATGACGATAAAAAAAAATACTACGATAATCAAAAATGGCGGACAGTAGGATGCGGAGTGTCTTAACATTATGCCTGCCTGTTATGCCTGTTCTGTGCCTCTGCATGCTATATGCGAGATACAGGGTGAAGCTAAAAAAACAACCCTCTATTCTCGAACCCGCAACCATTGCAAATACACAGGCATGCCCCACTTACGCCACGAAGCGTTATTTACTTACACTAAAGTAATTTATTACGTTACTTGAAAAATTAGGTCGCGTCAAACAATAGACTTATTAAAATAGTTTTCGTTGTATTGTGAAAAGTTCTCACACTGAAATGTGGGCGGAGAAAATCAATCATACTGTTTAAATTATATATTAGAGTCATTTTGACGTATACTGGAAGTGGGTTCGATCTCCAATCGACGAAATGAAATATTTATTTAATAAAAATTTAAATTCATTTCTTCGCTCCGGTGTGGAGGCAAAGCGCATCGTTGAGTTCCGCCACTGAACACGTAATGCCTTCATAATTCGGCGAAAAATGGAGAACGGAGGGTCTTGACACTCAGTTGCTCCTCTCCTACTTTGCTGGGTGAGGGATACAGCGTGAAGCTGCTAACTAAAATTATTACAAGGTCAAATTTGTGCCTTTTTAGGGTTCCATATCTCAAAATTAAAAAACTGAACCATATTATTCATATTAATGAATATTAAATATTCAGGTCCAGGGTCCCTTGGAGCACATGGCTTGTTTTTTTAAATATGAATTCCGTCTTAAAGAAGAACTTAAAGAAGTCATTTCCAGTCTTATATGACTGGAAATGACTTCTATCACTAGATTTTATATACAGAGAAAAAAATGTGAAAAACAGAGAAAAGCTGAAAAGAAAAGATTTTTATTATTTTTCTACTTTTTTAACATTTTCACTTTAACCTTTACACGATTTATATCTAGAATCATTGTAGTACTTACTAATAACAAGTATGCTCGGTTCGAGTTGGGTTATTCGGTTATTATATATTCGAATGTCATAAAGGCAATATTTTTAAAAATATTTTACATATATTTTTATAGTTTGGTTAGAATGTTGGTCTTTGAATTCCACTTTCGGTACATATAATGTGGTAAAATTAGCTTCAACTGTTCATACAAAAAAATACTACTATATTAGTATAATAATAATAAAGTTCCTATTTTTATTTATTTTAAGTGTTATTTATTCCACATCAAAGTTTTCTTCGGATTATACGTTTTCAAAAAATAAATATTCTAATTTAGCTTTAAAATTCAGAATTGGTCGATAAATAATATTAATTTCTTATAAGTTTAGTCTACAAAGTGTCAGTTAAAGTGAACTAACAGTAGGTACTAAGTGATGCAATCGAACCAGTTTCAAGAAATATAACAAGAGCAAGGAAGTTACCAATGTTTCTTTACATAATTAACCAATGTCTACTATATATATTTCTATATATACGAATAATAATATAGATTAATTTGAGGCCAGTCGTGGCGCAGGGGCACAAAGTGTGACTGGTTGTGGGTTCGTTACGTTAAGTGGTAAGTGACAATTGAAACTTTGTTAGTTGTTAGGGTGAGAAAATAAAAAAAATCATTACGTAGATCGATTCTGATGAGTAAGGATCGAACACAAACCCAGCTTAGGGTCAAAAGACGTTCCACTGCGCCACGATAGCTACAAAAACGTATTATATCACAAATTAACTAATTGTTTAAACATATGTATATATGCACTAGTATACTTACAATTACATAGATTTATTATATGAGTCACTAACTAGCCGAGGTCGCCAGATTTGGCGAAAGGCTTGATATATTTTAGTTATTTCTATGTATATATCTAAATATTCTATGTATATAATATATCACCTTCACGCTGTATCCGGCACAGAGCAGTGTAGGCAGAGGGAACCTAGTGTTAGGATACTCCTTTCCACAATTTCTGCCGCATTCGGTGTTGAGTGGCAGAACTCAACGCCGCGCTTTGCCTCGACACCAGAGCGAAGAAATGGAAATATAAATTTAATAAAATATTTTATCTCCTCGAGTGGGGATCGAACCCTCAAGCAGTCGATTTTACAGTCACACTTTGACTGTCGAATGGCCTCAATATTTATTTGTATATATATAAAATAAATATTGAGTTTTCATTGGAAAAAAACTTGAAAACTACATACGTATTCATATATGTATATATATATATANCATAAATATATATATATATATATATACATATATGAATACGTATGTAGTTTTCAAGTTTTTTTTCCAAATCATATATACTATGACTTATCTATGTCAACGTTCATTAAAAACGGCAATCTAATGCAAAAATAACATTAGTATAATAAATAAATAATAAATATACAAAAAACAAAAACTAAATAAATTTTGTTTTAATAAAACGTTTTAGAACCAACACTTCCCTGCTACATGAGATAAAGTCGAAGCAAAAAAATATCTATTATTATATGAAATTCTTTTAGTTACTTTAAAAATAAAGTATATTTTAAATAAGCGTTAAAGTTAACTGCAATTAACCTTGTTTCAAATATACAACGATTTCTTAACATCCACTTGCATGGTCAAGGTATTGTTTGTTAAAAAGTTTAATCTATGAAGTACAATTTTGATACATTTATTTTAAATTTATAATATAGGAATTGTTTTAAAGAAATAATAATTATATATATAAATAATTTAAATTATAATATGACTATTTATTCTTTAAATATATAATCGATAAATAAGTAGTAAAATCATTTTTGATGATTGATTTAGATCATATAGCAGGGCAGGCAGAAGAAACCTTGTGTTATGGTACTCCGTTTTCATTAAGCCATTTCCGGTTATCATTTTCCACCGAATTCTGGCAGCATTGCGTGGTGAGTGGCGGAACTCAACGCCGTTTTTTGCTTCCATATCAGAGCGAATGTTTGTAATACCTATGTTGTATATCGTATACACTAGGTAAACATAAAGGTACACTACGTAGAATATATTATTTAGATTTAATCTACAATATAAATTATTGTATATGTTACTAAGAATGTTCAAATACCGATAAAAATTTTGTACGACTGTACCTAATAGTTTACTAGATATACAGTAAAACAGCGTCTGACTGTAAACGCAACGGTTTTGGGTTCGATATTCATTCGGGAGTATTTAATTTATTTTTATTTCTCCGTTGTGATAAACGAAGTGCGGCGTTAAGTTCCCTCAACACCGAATATTTCGATAATTCTGTGGAAATTGGAGAAAGAAGGATCTCCACATTAGGTTCCCTCTACCTAATCTGCTATGTGGGAAGAAGCTTAATTTTTTTCTACTGTTTAAGTAAAAAAAAAGAAATATGCCTACAAATAAGTTCTATAAACAAAAACAACAATTCTAAGAACCAACGTTCAAAACATTGCATGTGTTCTGATTCATTAAAAGCATAAGTTAGATACAACTCAGTAACTATAAGTTATTAATTTTATTTATGAATTCACAATGGTACCTTTTAAAGAGACTACTCGTGGCGCAGGGGTACAAGCGTGTGACTGTGCACGTGACAGATTGTGGGTTCGACTACTACTGAAGGAAATGAAATATTTAATAATTTCATTTCTACTTACTTAAAGACAGGAAGCGTAATAAAAATATCTAACCTCTCCTATCCGTTTACAGAAAGGAGAGAATAGAAAAGGTTGTCTTTTCCCCTTTTCCTTGGAAAAGGGGAAAACAACCATTAGAATAAACAGCATCAAATATAAGGAAATAAGGACTATCTTCATTTATATACTTGGTCTTCGACCAATTCAAAGCAGTCCATATTACTTTGCATTACTTAGAGTTAAAGAAATTTCAATTATTGTATAATATCTATCGATGTGATATAATCTTGTTTTTGACTCAGAAATGATAAATATTAAACATTATGAAACATACTCCAAGTACAATGTTTTACATTTATTTGAACGATGAAACGTTATAGGCTATATTATTGAATTCTGTCACTCAAAACGCAATACCTTCAGAATTCGACGGAAAATAGGGAACGAAGTGTCTTAACACTAGGTTCCCCCTGCTTATCCTATTGTGGACGGGATACCGACTAACGCTAAAAAAATCAATATTTTATAAGATTTTTCATACATTTCACGTGTCATTTTAAAATTTTACGTATCGATATTCTTAATCATACATTAGCAATCATGTAATCATAGAATTAGTCGTTAATTATATTTATATATTCGTATGTATTAATCTGACGCATATATGTATTTCACTATTAATACGTATTTTCCTTCTATGGAGACTCGCTCCAGCTCATTTATATAAGTACTAAATGACATTTGATATTGGCGCACATACAAAACACACAGAAACATATACTATATTATAAACTTAATATTAATAAATAAACTTAATATTATAAAGTTTGTATATGTATGTCGGGCTGAACGCACTGATCTCAGAAACTACTGGCTCAATTTGCAAGAATCATTTTGTGCCTGATAGTCTATTTGTCGAATATGCTCTATTGCGTCTCGTTAGTAATTACGATGTGACCGTACCTGCTGTCAGACATGTCTCGGGAACTAAAAATGTTTAATATACAACTTTTTATCCATTTGACCACGGTGATAAAACGAAAGTTTTGATACATTTCTTATTTTTAATAATGATTATTCCAGATAAAATTGAACCATACAAAATTAATAATTATAATCTATTTAAAAACGAAATAAGGTGAAGGTGTACGATATATAACTAATATGTAATAATTTCTAGGTCGTCGGAAATAAATCTATGAGAACTGAGCCCGATGGGGAACGGTAGCAATACGAAGGCCGTACCAACGGACGTTACGACAGTGCGTGTGAACCACCTGATATGCATGTGAATGCATTTGTAAAATACTAGCTATTGACTACAACTTTGCTTGCGTTGGGAGTACTGTTCTGGACTGGACTGTATGAAAGAAATTTGTAAAATTTCGCTTTTCCTATTCCTATAGGAATTTCGAGAAATCATGTCTTGTGACTCCCTCCACATACATAAATACTCAAAATTTAACTTTCTAAGTTCAGTTGTTTCATCTTACCGTTTTTTTATTAACATTAAAAGGTACTTTTTAATTAACTATTATTATAATAAAACAAAATTATTAAGCTATATATTAATACGTGAAGCAAAAACTTTGGACCCTTTTTTACGAAAATTCCGATAACGGAGGAGTATGAAATTTGGCACTCTTATATTGTATATGTAGGAGTAGAGCAGAACGCTCTACGTTTTTCGTACTTTTATATTTATAAAGCGGCATACACGTTGCTATGGCAACGCCAACGCTTATTATTATACGTACATCAGTTGGTTTTCTAATTATAAAAATAATAACATTACATAACATCGCATATAGTAGTGTACGGAAAGAAAACCTTCATAGTGCCTCAACTCTATTCTTGCCCTGCAAAAAAGGAAAATTCTAGCCATATCAGCAAAATACTTTTGTATGAACCCACGCTATTGCAATAGGCACCTTTAAGATTTAACCTTCATTAATTGCATACAATTTATATATTTTCGTTAAATAATACTTTGAACTTAATATATATTTTGTATATGGAAATCAATTTTACCACTTCAATACCTACTAACGCCGTTTCTAGTCAAGAAAGGTATGATTTTTTAATTTATTCAGCAGTTTCACGTATTCGACCATAGGAGAGTTGGCAGAGTTCTCCTAGTGTAAAAACACTGCGTTTCTCATTTTCCATCGAATTTTCGATACATTTCCTGTTAAGAGACGGATCTCAACGTCGTTTACATTCAGAACTGACCTTCTATGGCGGTTTTGTACATACCATCATAATATTTATTATTTCTAAACATATTTGCAAGAATGTCGCAAAATGTTGTAATATAAGTTTTTCCAGCGACCGCCTTTTCATCTTGCAACAGCCCATTATATGCACGCACATGAGATGAACTACGAAATATTCTTGTTAGTTTTAATTTTATTTAATTTACAAATTATACACGTTGACACGCTGTATCCCGCACACACTAGGAAAGCAGGGTAGGTAAAGGGAACCAGGGAACGTAGTGTTATCACTCCGTTTTCATTAAGCCACTTCCGTTCTAAATTTTTTGCCAGTTAAATGGCGGAACTCAACGCCGTACTTGATCATCATCATAGCTTTCCAGTATTATATACTTATTGTAACTAAATCTATGCAATTCAACAAAAACAAACTTTGAATAAATTTGTCATAATTATGTCAAGGCTGTCGTGGCGTAGTGGGAGAGCGTCTGATTGTAAACGTTCATCAACTGTCGGTTACAGGTTCGATTCCCACTGGGGTATATTAATTATTTGTCACTATCTACCTCATTTTGGAAACTTAGCAAAGCGTGTTTATGACTTCCACCATTTGATACACAACATCTCGAAAATTATGAAGAAAGTGGGGCACTGGGCCTGAAGACCGAAGAATGAACTATTTTTATTTCCTCTCCCTGACATTAGAACAAAGCGCGGCATCGACTTCTGTCACTCAACACGGCCAAAGTGGAGAACGTAGTGGTTCAACACTATTTCACTTTACTTATTTAGAAAACGTATAAAAATTTGAACGCAGCGGGACTCGAACCCGCGCCTCCTGGAAACCGACCAGGCGCTCTGACCACTAAGCCATGCGTTCTCGCCAAGCTNAATAAGTATTTTTCTTTCCTAAGTGTGGAATAACACTTTAAAAATGTGTAAAACTATTTCACTTTGCTTACCAAACATAATTGCGGGATACAGCGTGAAGTTAAATTTTACCCTATTACTCTTGAAATAATAAACACTAGTTAAACTTAATGCGTATACCCTTAAAAAAATTAATTTAAACAAAGAAAAATTAAAATTCTAGATTTAGCATAAATAGAGCGGCGCGCCCTTCGACCGGGTCCGGCTCGGGGTTCCGGTAACATACAACGAGTGATAAAATATGGATGTGTCATATATATTATGTATTTTGGTTTGACTGTAAATGCAACGCTTGTGGGTTCGATTTCCTTTCGGGGTAATTAATTATTTTTATTTCTTCGCTCTGTTGTATGGAGATGAAGAGGAATTAGGTTTCAATTTGTCGAAAATTTGGCGGAAAGTAGGGAAAGAACTGTTTTAATACTAGGTTCCCTCTGCCTAACCTGATAACTATGAAATAATATATAGTGAAGCTAAATAATCTAAATTGTTGGTTCTGTCGTGGTACAATAGGATATCGAATGACTGTAAACTCAGTGTTTGTAAAAAAAACAGCTTACACAGAATGAAGACACAAATAAATATTAAGGTACTTATTAAGAAAACGTATAAAAAATTTGAACGTAGCAGGATTTGAGCCCGCGCCTCTTTGGAAACCGTCCAACCGTCCGTCCGGTCTCTGACCAACTAAGCCATAGCGCTGGAACGGTTTCCAAAGAGGCGAGGGGTCAAATCCTGCTACGTTCAATTTTTTTATACGTTTTCTTAATAAGTATTTTTCTTTAGTAAGTGTGGAATAACATTGTGGTAAAAATTCTAAAAAATATTAAAATAATATAATATAATAAAATTACTTTAATATTTATATAGCACACGTAATTTTTTTAGTATATATATTTAGTATATATATATATATATATATATATATATATATATATATATATATATATATATATAAATTAAAGAATATTTATTTATCTTTAACACATACTAAAAATGTCACTTACAACAGATTATTAAAATTTATATTTATCAATATATATATTAGTATACAAAAAAAATGTTTACTTTTTGCTTTACCTTAATGCGATTTCTTGTTAAATATATTTCTTAATATTTGATTACGACGATATAATAACAGCGAATAAAATTTTTTAAGTACTTTATAAGTATTTATTAAAGTTAATAAATATTTTACACCGGAAAGCAATAAATATAACTCAAAATGTATGTTAATCTATTTAAGTTCTTTTTTTTTCGTTTATTATTCGGGATTATCTATAATGTGTGGCGTTGAGTTTCGCTCAAAAAGGAATGTTTCAAAATATTTTTTGTAATTATGCCTGCTCTGTTTACCGTCTTATTTAACTTGCTTGTAGTTCTTAAATGTTATAAGCGCAATACAAAAAAAGATTAAAACATATTTTTTTCAAGACAACGATTCTGTTACACGATATTCAATATAATCTATCAACAAACAGTCAAATATAATTATTTATAAGCGTTTTTATTAACCTTGATACAAAATAATGATATAAAAAAGTTATAACTTTATTAAGGTCGAATATTATATTTCAAAGGAGCATAATATAGTACCTAAATATATTAAGTGTTTCCTGTAAAGTTATATACTATACAGTAATAATGTTAACCAATTTGGTAAGAGATAGTTCTCATTTTATTTTTTTTTGTTTAGATATCTATGAACATCGCCACACTGTTTTGTATATAACAATGTATAAAAAAGTGTGACAATGAGTACCGCAACACAACACGCAAAATGAATATATTAAATTATTTCCCTCGAGTAGAAATCGAACCCACAGTCTGTCGCATTTACAAACGTACGTTTGTGGCCACGCACCTTAAAACTATCAAACGATCTTTCATATTTCGTAGACTGTTATGTCAAAAATACACAGCATTTAACTACCAATGCGATGGTCGTGGGTCCGAGTTCAAAATTCAATGCATTCATATTTGAATACAATTTTTTATAACTTTAGTATCTAGAGTATGGTATTCTGGAGAAACAGTATGTTTTTAAGTCCTATAACAATAGTTCAAGGTATAATAGTAGACAAAACATGCCTTCGTGAAATGTCGTTGATTTGATAAAGGGAACAACTACAAATTTTCGCACATTATTTTACTTAGATTTTTATAATATTAAGAAAAATAATGACGAAGCTAAAATCCGACTAGATAAAAATATTAAGAAAAAACACAGAGTTAAGCTCCGCTACTCAAGAAGCAATGTATTGATAATTAGGCGGAAAATGGGAAGCGGAGTGTCTTAACACTAATTCGCTTTGCCTGCCCTGCTATAGAGGAACAGGCGTGCAGCTGTAAATTTAAATAAAAACGTTTCTCTTAGCATTTATTAGAATAAGTTCTCGGCGTTGAGTTAAACTATCCAACACGCTCTAAATATTGCACAAATAAAAAACGTGACATTATTTCTATCCGTAAGCAATTATAGACAACCGGGTCAAATGCTTAATAGAGCACTTAGGCATTAATAATAGAACTCCTGGCCTATTTTCATCTACGTTACCTTTCAGGCATTAGTTGAACATAAAATGAATGAGTATCTATTATTTTTCTTTAATTTTCTTTCAGCTTAACGCTGTCTACCTACTATATATAGCAGGATAGGCAGAGGAAACCTAGTTTTAAGACACTCCGAATTGCGTATTGAGAAGCGGAACTCAACGAAGAAATCAAAATATTAATTAATAATAATTCATTCCCCCGTGTAGGGTACGAACCCACAACCGTCGCGCCATAGGGGCCTATTTTTATATAGTGATTTTCAGTTTATTTAGTAGTTATCTATTAAAATTAAATACATTTTGGCTACCATAAATAAATTAAATGTATTTTCTCCCTTTCAATATATCAACATTTGACCCCTTGTACCATTCGATCTGATTACAAGTGCTTGTCACTGTGGACTCGAGGACGTAGATTTCTCCCACAGATAACACAGATTACTTTTAAATCCTACTGTTTCCGTTTGAATGATTAAACGTATTTTAATGGCATTCGATTTCGGTTTTATTTTACACCATTTTTTTTCCTTCGCCTGTTTAGTAAAATAGAAATAAATATTGGGTTGTCCAATTATAGAAATAAGTTGTTAATATAATTTATAGCTTAAACTTATAACGTAATAGTTAAGGTTATGGTTTCAAAGTATATGTGTCTGGTATCAGAGTTATCTCGGGAACATAAAATATTAAATGTCATACACAGATCTTAGTTATTAATGTAATTGACCACGAAGGCGAAGCTGCAGGTAAAGGCCAATATTATATAAACATATCCTGCAAACGCGACAAGTTGTGGCTTCGATCCCCTCTCGAGGAAATAAAATATTTTCATTTCCTCACTCTGGCAACGAGGTAAAGCGCGGCGTTGAGCTCCGCCACTCAGCACACAATGCCTCCAGGATTTGGCGGAAAGTGGTAAACGGAAGGATCTTAAAAGGAACGGAGGGTGTTAACACAACATTTTAGGTTCCTAGGTTCCTCTGCCTACCCTGCTATATGCAGGATACACCGTGAAGCTAAAAATAAATATAATTAAAAATTTACCACCAACATGTTAACTGCGTCATAATAGAATCCTCTTTTTTATATTATTCTTTTACATATTAAAATTAATTCCTTCTCATTCATTATTTACAACAAGTAATACTTTAATTATTCAAATTAATAAAATTCAAATAGTTTCAAAGATAAGTATTTGGTAACTTTTTTTGCATATTACGTTGTGTTAACTAATTTATATGTTATATGTGATTTATGTAATCAAATATTGATTTTACAGATTCAATTTATGTTTTCTATATAAATAATTCTTGTTTTTGGTATATTTTATGTAAGCAAGCTTTCAAGTCGCCTAATCTAAGATTATAATTTAGTCTCAACAAATTAAGTATATTATTTCGCAATTTATTAAGATTAAGAACTAAAAAAATCTATAAAAGAAAATAAAAAAACTTTATAATAATAATGTTATAAATCACCATTTAGTTTTCGAAACACTACGCGTTGACTGTCGAAACTCAACGCCACAGTCTTCTTCCAAAGCTAAGGAAACGGAAATAATATCATTACCCCAACTGGGAATCGAACCCACAACTCTTCACTCGACGTCTTTACAATAGAATTAATATGAAATTACAAATCAAGAAGAACTATTACAAAATAAAGTAACACAGATATGTAACTAAGTATATTGCAAATGATACAATATCACGCACCTCACGGGCCGTTTCAGAATATTATTATTTTCCTACTTTAAATTTTACGAGCCGTGTGAGTGACCTAATGACACTACTATGTAACTAATACGTAATGTTGTGTTTAATGTAAGTATGTCTATATATAAATATATAAATACTTAAAAGTAATGTAATAACTGATTGTGTTTTGCTTTTTCATTTCCATTGCTTTTCAAAATTACACAGTGAAAGTATAAACTGTCAAGTGTAGATTTTCCTAATATTTTCCTAATATTTTCCTAATATTTTCTTATTTGTTTGTCTGTTGATTTATTTATTTGTAATGTAATTCGGAGTTATATTTGTAATTACCCGAGGCTATGGCACTCGAACGATTGAAATATTTTATATTTTCATCTTTTTTGCTCTAGTAACAAGTTAAAGTGCGGCGTTGAGTTACGCCGTTTAAAATGCAATGCTTTAAGAAGTCGGCGAAAAGTGAAGAGCGGAGTGTCTTAACCCTAGGTACCCTCTGCCTACCCTGCTATATGCGGAATACAGCGTGAAGCTGATTTTTTTATATATATTTTTCATTTGTTTGTCTGTTGATTTATTTATTTGTAATCTAAGTTATATTTGTCATTACACGAGGCTATGGTAGCGTAGGGGTTTAAACGTGTGATTGTAAACTCGACGGTTTTGAGTTTGATTTCCACTCGAACGATTGAAATGTTTTATATTTTCATCTTCTTTGCTCTGGTCATAAGGTAAAGTGCGGCTTTGAGTTCCGCCGCTCAACACGCAATGCTTTAAGAAGTCAGCGGAAAGTGGGGAGCGGTGTGTCTTAACACTAGCCTACCCTGCTATATGCGGGATACAGCGTGAAGGTGATTTATTTATTTTTTACATAAGAAAATATAAATTAGTTAAATTAATTAATTGGTAGTATTTTTTGTATCTACATCACAAAAAATATGTATTTTTCTTGCCCAAATTTTTCGATATAATCGTAATTGGTTGGGGGAAAACCCAAGTCTTTAATGCCGAGCCGAACGTAGTTAATGTGAAGTACTTAACGTTATTAGAAAATACCTGTATGTACCAGTTACATTATTTTAGAAAATACCTGAATAATATATGAATAGAGTTGAGATAAAGAGAGAAACTTTTTTTATATTTTTTTACTTTATTCCCCACATGAGTATAAGCAGAGGGAATATCTTGTCAAGACATTGTCTGCACTTTCTGCCCGATTTCGAGACATTGCGTGTTGAATTGCTTACACTGTTACCAGAGCGGAGAAATGGAAATAATTCTTAATGAACATTCGTAACTGTATACATAATAAATACTATAATATAAATATTCTACGTTAATTCTATACACGTAGAACTCTTTCTTTGCTAAGAGAATAACTGGCAAGAAGAAAATTAAATAGGTCATACAGATATAGGAGATATAGGTAAGGAGGATAGGAATATAGGAGAGTGGTAAAAGCGGTTTTCTCCAAATTCCTACAGGAACGGAAAACACTACCATTTTCTATTTCACATCTTATAGTCTAGACTAGTATTACGATAATAATCGAACCTACAATCAACGCACATCAACCCACTAAATATGGATGACGTTCATGATTTTATTATGAATACATTCAAATAAGCACATTGTTATAAACATATTTGATTTGTAATACACAGAAATAATTGCCTACATACGAGACCATTGAGACAATTTTGTAATAAAATAGTCTTGAGGCCGGGCATCTTTCGTAATTTGGGCCACAAGTCGATTTTATTTGGCCTCAACCTTAAAGTTGTTTGGTTTAATTTATCATATTAACAAATTCTTATGAAGAAATCATCCTGATGTGAGTAAGTGAATGTGTGTTTTTATAAGTGGCGATGCGATGCGACGGATACGATACGATTTTTTCTAATTTTCGTGTTATTTTAAACTTATGTATTTAATGTATGTTAATACGCGTATGTGTGTTATGGTGAAGTCTGAATTTCATAAGTAAAAGTTATTAAAAAATTATTATAATAATATTTTATAAAAAATCACATATTGTATAAATATAACATATAGAAAGTAGTTCAATTAATTGTAACTTAAAAATATAAATGAATTCTTCTTTCGAACCAATAATTAAGTTCATTATTATAAATTAGCTTCACGCTGTATCCCGCACACAGCAGGGTAGGCAGAGGGAACTTAGTGTTAAGACACTCCGTTCCCCACTTTCTGCCGAATTCTGGAGGCATTGCGTGTTGAGTGGCAGAACTCAACGCCGCGCTTAACCTCGACACCAGAGCGAAGAAATGGAAATATAAATTTAAGTAAATATTTCATCTCCTCGAGTGGGGATCGAACCCACAACCAGTCGGTTTTGCAGTCACACCTCGTGCCGCTGCGCCACGACCGGCCTCTTCATCTTCTTCATTATTATAATTGGAACGTATCGGAGCTTTTTTTTACTCTCTCTTCACATATTAAAAACTTTAATTGTAATTATTAATAATACCAGTTACCAAAGAAATATTATACATAAGATTAAATAAAAAGGCCATGTGAGGCCAGTCGTGGGTGCAAGGGCTAAGCGTGCGACTGTAAGCGCGGCAGGTTGTAGCTTAGACTTCCACTCGAGGAAATTTTATATTTAATATTATTATTTACTCGCTCTGGTAGCGAGGCAAAGAGTGGTGTTGAATTCCGCCATTCAACATGAGCTTCCAGAATTCGGTGGAAACTGGCGAACGGTAATGTCTTAATGGGAAAGGAGAGTGTTAACACTAAGTTCCCAGGTTACTTCTGCCTGGCTATGCAGAAGTATGCTATGCTAGCGGAAAGCTTAAAAAATATATAAAACAAAATCGTCTTATATAAACGGATTACGATCTCCGTAGTAAAATTATATAATTATATTTACTTCTCTAGATGGACATTTTATAGCTCTCGAGATAATAACTCAGATCAAACGTACATACATATAGTAATCATAACAAAAATGATTTTGTAAACTTGTCTTTTATGTTCTGACCGCCTTTTAAATATTTTCTTTGTGTCCTAACATGTGAATGTAAGCTTTTACGAAATCACTATTAGAGGTATGAGGTTTTTATTTTTCAGCTTTCGCATATTGCTTGTTGACTGGCGGAATTCAACGCCGTATTTTGCCTTGACCAGAAGTTAAATGAAAATGATTCGTCCATTTCCCGCAGAAAGGATCGTACCCTTAAACATAGTTAAAGTCTGGCGCTGTCTGATGTCTGTTGTACTACACCTCTGTGGTCTCATTTAACAAGTCTGTTTGAAATATTATAATAATTATTTTTTATTTTGTAACACAATGAATTATTTCATACAAATAAAGTAAAATTTTATTGCTCTTAAACAATTTACTCTACACGTTAACCGTGAAAGGTGGGCAAGGTCGGTCCGGTGACGAGTGTGATTTGTTTTATTTGCGAATGTCAACGATTATATTAATTTTTACAACATTATAAATATTCACTGTATGAGGTAATTTAGTTTTGTTAAAGTTTTAAACATTGTTTAAATAAATGTTGTTAAAACAAAGCATAATATTTAATACAGATTATACTATATGAAGGTTTATTTTCATCTTCTTTCTCCGGTCGACAAAGCGCGGCGTTCCACACCTGAACGTGTAATGTCTCGAAAAATTGAGAAAAACTTCGGAATGGAATGTTTTAACACTCTACCAACGCCATTAGGTATTTAGGCAGAGTAGGCAAAGGGAACCTAGTGTTAAGACACTCCGTTCCCCACAATAATTCAAAATTCAATTGAATAGTGAAATAGCTTCCTTTATTGAGAAATTTTAATATAACTTATAGAAGCCATAGAATATTATATACAGCCCAATTATTACAGAAGCCAAACTACATATTAAACTATCGATTCCAATTCACATTGCCCACTGATTAGTTTGTACGGTATTAGTGGGGTGTCTACAAATATTTATTTTATTTTTTAGAGGTTAATAGATTAATATAAAACATACTAAGTAAGTACGTAGAATTCTAGATACAGACAGAGAGAGATAATATTACTATTTTTACATATAAAGTATTTTTTTATATAAAAATTATCAATTAGTCATTATTACTACCAAGTTGATTTTTATAAATTACATTACTAAAAATAACATATGTAGATATTTTCTTTACGAATAGCATTAATAGCCATTACGCAATATTCTCCCACTTCCCGTCAAAATAAGGAGGCGGTGTGTGTTAAGTGGCGGAACTCAATGCCACGCTTTTGCTTCGATACCAGGGCAAAAAAATAAAATGTTTAATATTTCATTTCTTCGAGTAGGAATTGAACTCACAACCTCTCGGGTTAACAGTCACACGCTTATACCCCTGCGCCACAACTGGCACGGATCCTAAGTGATGGGAATTCTTAGAACGGAACTGCGTTTAATAAGCTAAAACAACACAATGCTTTCCAGAGAATGACTCCTTCATTCATCTTATTACTTTTCACATTTGATTTCGATTTAAATTATTATAAAATAATATAAATTGAATGTTTAATAAACTAAAATATCTTTAAAAACACAAATCAATATTTAATATCCTATCCTAATATCTAAATTCTGGTCACCAGAGCTATTAGCCTACCTCGTATCATTGCAAAGTCAAACGACTCATTATTGGTTAGGCATTATAGCTTATATAATTCGCGGTGTTGCTAAATGTATATATATATATATATATATATATATATATATATATATATATATATATATATATATATATATATATATATATATATATATATATATATATATATATATATATATATATATATATATATATATATATATATATATATATATATATATATATATATATATATATATATATATATATATATATATATATATATATATATATATATATATATATATATATATATATATATATATATATATATATATATATATATATATATATNATCTATATATAAATTAAAAAATTAAAATTAAATTAGCTTCACGCTGTATCCCACATATAACAGGGTAGGCAGAGGGATTATTGTGTTAAGATACTTTCAGTTTCTTCCGCTGATTTCTTTTCAGGCGTTACGTGTTGAGTAGCGAAACTCAATACAGAGCTTTATATTTTCGTGTCTGAGCGAAGAAATAAAAATATTAATAAATAATAAGTCATTCCCCAGAGTGGGGATCGAACCCATAACCGTCACGTCACAGTCACACCCCACGTCTTTATGCCTCCCATAGCATAAGCATACTAGGGGAAAGAAAACCTAGTGTATACTTTTTAACTAAATATTTTAATTTTAAACTTCACGCTTTATATCTTGCAAATTTTTTTACTCATTTTCTAAAAAAGATATACTTTGCCAAAAGAAAGTAATAATAAATAATTTCTTTCTTCCAGATACTTCGTCAGTACCATACTCCAGTTCCAGATTCATCGTGCGTTGTGCGAAAGAACTGGTCAGTTCATTCCCGGCGATCCTTCACGACCTCTCCACAAGTGTGATATATATAGGAATCCAGAGGCAGGAAGAATTTTAACGTATGTATATTATACAAATACTTATTATTTCATTTTTAAGGTTCCGTATCTCAAAAGGTAAAAACGGACCCATTTTAGGAATATTTAGTTGTCCCTCGGTACTTCCCGTGGACCTATGATATTATGAAATTTGATATTATGAAATTTGGCGAAAAATGAGAACTTCCAATACAAATAAAGGAAAAAATCCGAAAAGGGATAATTCATAGATATTTCATAGAAAAAAAATCATTACAAACTCATATTCGCAGTTCATTTTATGCAAAATGAGTGATGTGTCAAACTTCCACTTAACCGTTTTTTTCTATGAACACTGTAGGCAAAGATAAATAAGTGTCAAGACTTTTATCCACTTGTAACTTAATTTTAAAAAATTTTACGCCTTGTATAAATTTTAATTAAAATTATTCTCTTGACCGAGCATCGAACATACATATGTAGTATATTATATTATAATAAAACAAGGTGTCGAGGCAAAGCGCGGCGTTGAGCTCCGCCACTCGACACGCAATGCCTCCAGAACTCGGCGAAAAGTAAAGGTTGAGTGTCTTAACATCGCAGCTTCTTTATCGCAGATATACTTTTTTCCTTTTTCCATGATTCGTTAGACAATATACGAGGTTGAGTTACGCCACCTAATATGAAACAAGAATGCTATCTCATTAGCAGTTATGTAGTATGTATATATATAGAACATTTTACTGCCTTCCACTTTTAAGGCGTTCTAATTATGGTATTGACTTGGCAAACCGATATAATAACATCACCGCTACCTGTCATTATGTTAGGAATTATATAATTTTTTTTTTTTTGCAGGAATTATCTATTATATATCAATTCCTAATACTTAAGTAAGTAGAACGTAGAAAATATGTAAAATAGTAGTTATAATATTTTTAAGTTTTAAATATATAGAAGAAGGTATAAAATTTTAAAGTAGGAAGACGAACCTGCGCCTCTAGGGCTGTTTTCACGAGGTAAACTTAATATAAATTCTTCATATTTGAACTTAAATTCACTTTTGGTCACTAAACATATCATACGGTTTTTTTTAGCTTCACGTTTTATTCCGGGGTAAGAATAGGCAAAGAAATCCTAGTAAACCCACTTCTATCTGCAGTTTCCACCGTAATTCGAAAAAATGTATGTTTTGGGGCAGAACTCAATGTCGAAATTTGTCGTACTAACGCGGCAAAATGAAAATTATTCATTTCTCTATATAAAAGTTAGGCTCACGGCCATTACTTTTGCAGTAGGACGTAGCTTCACGCACATATGCTACACATAGCAGGGTAGGCAGAGGGAACCTGGGAACCTAGTGCTAATACACTATGTTAATATTAGGGCACTTACGTTTCCCATTTCATTTCGTTACTAGAGCATGGAAATGGAAATAATAAATATATCATTCCCCTGAATGGCAGTTAGAACCCATTACCATTGCGTTTACTCACACCTGAGTGGCTTACGACGTACTCGACAGCTCGAAACTCTACGTTATATTAATTATTTTAATCATATTCCTATTTCACATTCATTTTCATTTTGCCATTACGATAAAAGTTAATTACAAACGAGCTACTTCTCCCAACAACGGCTATTATTACTAATATATCATTCCAAACATTAACCAACCAACACTAAGATTGCACTGCCTGACGTAACTTAACGCATTTTCAATACGAATTCCTTTAAAACTATTCTATAAGTAAATCAAAGGCTATAATTTCTAAATATTACTTAACATGAGACCAGGAAGTTATGTGGTCCATTTTGAAACAGCAAGTTATCTAATTTGTGTAAGAATATCTGTGTAGAGATGTCAAGAGCTATAAAATCTCTTTATATGGTTTCAGTACTGATTAATCTGTTTCAACGTTTACTGATTTTGTCAGTCAGTCATATACTAATTTACTAAATGACTGACTAACTGGTAATGCTTTCATACAAGTTCTAAGTGAATGACTAATAATATTTTTAAATAATTTACAAAATTATTGAGTACATAGTATTCACTTCTCATACCATACGCTTGTTATTTATCATGATATAAATAAATTTTAGAATGAAGAAATATTTAAAAAAGAAATTTAGTGGTGCAATTAAAATGATTGGGATTGATTGTAAACACGACGGCTGTAGGTTCGATTCCCATTCGGAAGATGGGAAATGACTTATTTTCATTTTCTCACTATGTAACAAGATAAATTGCAATTTATTTGCCTTGAGCTCCAACATACGGAGAGAAAGGAGTGTCTGAACACTAGGTTCTTTTGGGCTTCCCTGTTATATGCCGGATACAGCCTGATGTTAAGAAAAAAACATTTTAAATAGTACAATAATTAGGTATTATTACTAATTTGCCTTATTCATACGGAATCATTTCTTTATTTATTCAACTGACTCTTGGCAGGTTTTCTCTTTGACCTTGCAAAAAGCTTTCAATTCCCATGCTGCAGGATTTCCTAGTGAACAGATATGTGAATGGCTAAGATCGATATTTTATAAGCGTATAGTTGGCCTTGTGGTGTACTTATAATTGATTGTATTACGTAAATGACACTTTAATGGTGGATGAAATTGGTTTGAATATAATATTGGTGGTATAAGAGCAAAAGGTGCCTAACTTTATTATAAATATTATTCTTCTTCTTATTCTTATATAGCTGGGTTGTCAGAGAAAACCAAAGCGGTGGAATAAAAATAAATTGGAATCGAATTTAAAATAAAATAAAATAAATAAATCAGCTTCACGCTGTATCCCGCACACAGCAGGGTAGGCAGAGGAAACCTAGTGTTCAGACACTCCGTTCCCCACTTTCTGCCGGATTCTGTAGGCATTGCGTGTTGAGTGGCAGAACTCAACGCCGCGCTTTGCCTCGACACCAGAGCGAAGAAATGGAAATATAAATTTAAGTAAATATCCTCTCACGAATTTAAAATGTTATATTTATATTATTATTAAATTTATAATCAGACGTGGTTCCACTGCGCCACAACGAGCAACAAAAAACACCTTTTTCATTGATATAAAGTAATAATAAAAATTTTAAATCCCTAAAAAACTGTCTTTTAAGTCGTTTGTTTTAATGTTCATATAAATATGAATAAACTAAAATCGAGATAGACCACTTTACACAAAATAACTTAATGTTGAGATTGATTTATTATAGAAAAGTGATTTAATAACTCACTTATTGCATAGTAGTATGTATAGTATATGCAATGTCCAAATTACAATATTATATAGCGATGGGTTTTTTATATATAGTATAAAAAGCTATTCCGTTACTGAATGACTGACAGAGAATGAATGCACCGATGAACGTACTAGTGTAGGAGCATTGCGAGAGTTTCACACTGTTTCCTGCACATAGCAGTGCAAGCAGAGGGAACCTGGGAAACTAGTGCTAAGACACTCCGTTTTCACTTGAGTTCCCCACTTTCTGCAGAATTCTCGAAGCATTAACGACGCGTTCTCCTTCGTTACCAGAGCGAAGAAATTAAAATTTTGAAGAAAAATATTATTCAAAAGTACATTATTACATAGTTGATATAATTGTGACCATTATCGCCCAATATCGTTATCGCCCACATGATTGTGGGTTCGATCCCCACTTGGGGGAAGAACTATATATTTTCGATTTGTAGGCAATAGCTTATCTCCCTACCCCACTACTATAGCGTAAAACTGATGAAAAAAATATAAAACAATGTAATAATTATATAAAATGTCATAAGCAAAATATATCTTTATAGAGCAGTGTGAAATACGAATGCAATGTAATGATAAATAAGCCGTCTCTTCCGGCTCAAATTGTGTTCTTGGTAATTGTATATAATGTATGTACGAGCTGATAGTGCTTACTTGTGTAGTATCATAATAAATACTTTTACCTTATCTAGAATTAAATGACTGACTGAATTGACCGTTGCAAAGTTAAATGGCGATAGTTATGGGTTCATTTTCCATTTGGGGCTGGGGTTGAATTCCACTCAACATTAGTTATATTCTTTCTGTTTACCCAGCTATGCAAGATTATTAAAAAGTAACCAAAAATATGTATATATTTGTTTCGTACATTTTTGTATTTTTTTAACTTTTACTGTGGCCCGCATATATCAGAGGAAACCAAGTTAAGGAACGTCCCCACACCCCGCCCATTTACCCATGTGACGGAAACCAGAGCAAAGAAATGAAAATAATCCACTTCTCTGTAATTTTCACCTTCGAGTTAATATTCACTAACCTCGAGTGGGAATCAAACCTACAACCGTGCTTATAATTTGGCACTATTACGTATACTCTCCTCATATATTCATACATTAACTTATAGACTCTTAGAAGGGATATACTAAAATATAAAAGATAAAAGTCAATTTCCTCGAGAGCCTCGTGAGAGAATGTGACACAAAAAAAAGAAGAAAATAAAGCGTTGCAACCAATTGTCCGTCAGACGGGAAGCGGCCACTTTGCTTAAGGGCATCATGCGGGTTATTTATTGTTAACTTTGTTAGAAGTTAACAGTTATGTGTTATTTACAAATAAGACTAGTAAATATGCAGTATACCTAATGTTATATAGGATTTTAGTGTAAAAGTGAAATATATATTTATTTTCTCATTCAAAATGTCTCGTCGTCATTTTTGAAATATCTTTAAATATTATAAGTAGAAAATGTGCTCGCTATATAAGTAAGCGCGATGGTTTGTGATTTGATTCCCACTGGAGCCAATAAAATAAATATACTAAATTTTTCGCTTTGATAACACATCGCGGCGTTGAAACCCACCATTAGTCTCAAACAGCTACAAATTCTTGAAGTTTGTTTGTACAGAGAGCATTAAATTATTAACATTTATGAATTAAACTCGTAACTAGTAACATTCAAGTGACATCTCACTTACTATTTTTGTACTGCAAAGTTACATTTGTACAATACATACAATATTTATTGCTTGTATATAGATCTCTATTAGATCTCTCTGTTTCTCTCTCTTATAAAATTCTAAGGATAATGTAACAAAAATATATATCGAAAGGAATGTATGAAAAAAGTATACAGCGACTGCATATATAAAAGATTAATTCCAACGAAAAATTGGGTCATTTTAATTAACACGAGTTGCGTGTGTGAGTTAAAAGGACGATTATTATGTGTATCCATATCTTTTACTATATATTTGACGACTTAAAAAGTTAAACTTTTTTTAACTTCACGTTAAACAGAAGGAACATAATATTAAGACACTCCGTTCAGCACTATCAGTCAAATTTTCGAGACATTGGATGTTAAATGCGGATACTCGAAGGCGCGCTTTGTCTTGTTATCAGAGAATAAGGAAATAAAAGTTATTCAACAAACGAGCTCTATACTATTGTACCTGGACGACCTAAATTCCCCAAATGTTATTCTTGGAATATTATTTTAAAACAAATGTATGCAATTGCATGCAATAAACTATGTTAATTAGACACGTTAGAATCACGCATCAATGATGTTTTATTGACTCATACTGGACGCCTTAGTAACGCAGTTGCAACATATTTTAGTTCTGCTTACATCTCTTGTCTCGTCACCTGTCACCAACTTTTACACGTCCTCCAGAGTCCTCATACTTTTATCGGGACTTCCTCTAGTATCATCGATACCGTATTTTAAAACGCCAAACGAGGGGGAAACCCTCTTTTATTTATGAACCACTCTTACTTAATTTTTTTTCATTCTTTCGAGATTCATTATCTTAACTCGCCAATATCACCTGGACACGTTCGTCTTCGTTCTCACTGTGCCATCAGGTGCCAGCAATCTATAAGCATCTAATAGCTTTTAGTCGTGTAATCATTTATTTACAGCAGATTTCTCTATTAAAATTTCTTGTCTTTTTCAAGATGCATAGTCTTTTTAGTACAATGGACAAAGAAGGCAGATAAAAAAAACATTTGGTAGTTTTTTACCCAAACAATATATAGATTAGTGACATCATTGCTTCAATATTCTTATATAATTAGAAACCGCCGTGCCACCGGGATGTCCTTATTTTTCCTTATAACTTGGGTCCTTAATCGTTTTATATGTTGAAATTATTCAACATTCAGGTATTTCTATCTACTTCGCTTTATCTGTACTCTTGCATAACGCTTGAAACAGAACACCGTTACAGTATTGTAAGAAATTTATAACATAATATAATCCAGGTCTTATTTTGTATAGAAAATAAATAAGAATAGTTATAATAAAGGGTTTAAATAGTAATATTTTATAGATTTCGTTTTCTTTTATTTTTGTGTCTTGATTAAAAAACTTAGTTCTAAGTCATTTACCTCCCGCTTAACAGACATTGCGCCGTCGATGATGGAGTTCAACGCCACATTTGGTCTTAGTAAACCAAAGAAATGATTTTTTAAGCATGAATATTTATTGACAACGTGACGGTTGGGGGTTCGATTGCTATTCGGAAAATTAAATATCTTAATTTTCTTGCTCCGATAAGGAGAGAAAGTGTGGAAAAAGTCCGAAGTCGAAGTGGGGAACGGAGTGTCTTAACACTAAGATCCTTCTGTCTATCCTGTAATGCGAGAAAAAAAGTAAATTTGTGTTTTTTTTTGTTTTAATAAACATACACTGTAATAAAAATCGTACATTACAACCTTATCGTTCAAAAATAAATTTTCAAATCCTACAAAGCATTTTTTCATTTATTTTTTTTTTGAGAAAAATAAAAAATATTGTAGAAATAACAAACAAACTGAAATATACATATATAATAAACAAACAAGTTTTTAAACAACTCATATGTTGCAACCGAGTCAAATACTTGATTGTAATTGTTCGTTTGATTTATGATAAAATTACGTACGGACACATATAATGTATTTTCATTACGGATCGATGGGTCAATTAATTAGATTTATATTACCTAATATAAGTACACACTTTTCATACTGTTACAAAATTATATTATTTAACTTCTAAAGACTGAAGGAAGTTAGTCGTAAGGTATTTATTTATTTTTTAGGATTCCATACTTTTTAAGGAAAAAAGGAATACTAATAAGATCACTTTGTTGTCCGTCTGTCTGTATGTCTGTTTGTCAAAAGCCTTTATCTCAGGAACGCTTAGAGATATCGTGTTGATATTCATGTTTCAAACCATATATTCATATCTACTGCCTCATGATTTCCCGAAAAAAAAACTACATTTACGTAAAAAAAGATATGGCCGTTTATATCGCGAGAAACGTGTATTTCGATTCTATCGAGAGTATAAAAATTCATAGAGTACTTCCGGTTGACCAAGAATTATGAAATTTGTGAAAACTATACATTTGTGGGTAAGTCCTTAAAGTGATAGCCTTAAAAAGGGTGAAAAATATGGTATTAGAGCCGCTAGTTCAAGTGAGGTATCAGATGAAAGGGCTTTGGCTAAGCTAAGCCTGAATTTCAAAAAAAGGCTCAACGCCTCCAATTTTTTACGGAACCCTCGGCGGGCGAGCCCGATTCGCGCTTGTCCAGTTTTTAATTTTTATAATATGTTTTTTTAACATCAAGCCAGACACGATGGTTGTAAGTTAGATTCCCTTTTGAGGGAACTGATATTTTTTTTATTTTCTCTATGCTGCGCGGTGAGCGGAAAGTCTGGCCACTAGAGGTATATCTGTTTACTCTGCTATATACATAATAAAAAGAGTGCCTACCTAGTAAAAAGAGAAAGAAACAATACTATCCCCCGAAATGGGATTAAACTCACGACCTCAGTAAATCAGCTTCACGCTGTATCCCGCACACGGCAGGGTAGGCAGAGGGAACCTAGTGTTAAGATATTATGCCGAATTCTAGAGGCATTGCGGGTTGAGTGGCAGAACTCAAAGCCGCGCTTTGCCTCGGCACCAGAGCGAAGAAATGGAAATATAAATTTAAATAAATATTTCATCTCCTCGAGTGGGGATCGAATCCACAACCAGTCGGTTTTACAGTCACACTTTGTGCCGCTGCGCCACGACTGGCCTCACGACCTTATCAATATTGTCCCACTGAACCACGAATATGTTAAATAATTACTTATATTATATATAGATATATCTATACTAATCCAATATTGCATAAATAACTAGTGTAAAACAATACCATCGATACGCATTATGCAAATTGATTGCAACTACTTCTTCCTTGATCGGTCTACTTTCTCGTTTAATCGACACTGATCTACATGTACTATAGTAACTAACTATAGCAGTCGCGTTACGTAATAAAGTTTACTAATGCCCTACATACAGTTCGCTTTGCGTACAGGATGCTAGAACAATTTAATTTGTTTTTACTGTGTTGGGTATTTCTTAGTTGAGTTGATATTTAGGTGTTTTTATAAAAAAAATAGTATTAATACATACTTCGTCATTAAATCACATTTTTATATTTAAATAGGTTTTTGTAAGCACTTTTGAATCTTCGAATAAAACTACCAGACCATTCAACAGTTGCTCTATTCTATTTTTTTTTTTTAATTTTAAGTTGAAAATTATGAAAAAGATATCATACGTTATCTTAATCTGTGTAGTATATAAAACTTATTTTTAATGAAATAGAAAAATGTATAATAGTACTCTAATAGGCGTCACGCTTTAAGTTTCATATAGCAGGTTAGCTTGTAACCGAGAGAGAACCGAGGTCTAAAAATAAGTAGGTATAAATATGTTGATATAAGGTATAAAAAATAGTTTTGTTTAATAACCCGCTCTCAACTCTGAAATTGAACTTGAGTTGTTGTTTTAATAGTCTATGAATAAATAAATATAAATAAATCAAATCAGCTTCACGCTGTATTCCGCGCACAGCAGTGTAGGCAGAGGGAACCTAGTGTTAAGACACCCCGTTCCACACTTTCTGCCGAATTCTGGAGGCATTGCGTATTGAGTGGATAAAAAAATGTAAACAAAAGCATACATCTACGTATTTCATTATAGAGCTATATATTATTTCATGGGTCAAGGCGTAACGGCAGGAGTATAAAACATTTTTTTGGAAGATCTGTCAAACAATATTATTAATAAACAATTTTTTATCTATATTACAATCGTCATAGTATTATCATCGCGTCGCGGCGCAGGGACGCAAGCGGGCGATCGTTAACACAACGGTTCAATTCCTACGGGGAAATGAAATATTAAATATTTTTTTTTATTTTTTTCATATTTTTATTTTCTTCTTCACTCTGGTAGCAAGGCAAACCGCGGCTTTGAATTCTGCCACTCAACACACAATACCTCGGAAATTTGATGAAAAGTGGGGAACGGAAGTATCTTAATGGAAATTGACCTGCTTTATACGGGATACAGCGTGAGCGTGCTATTGTAAGGACGCAATCTAAACGTATCTGCTTTAAGCTGTAACTACAAGTTTTTCCTCAAAATTTAATTTTCATTAAATTTCTTAATCTAAAGCCACTCTAAAAATAACCCTTTCAATCTCTACTTCCAGCAAATTAAAAGAGAACAATGAATTTCTAATACAAGTTACAATACAAGTAAAGGTTGACGACCCATCCTCAACTCTTTGTTCAATGAGTTAATTACACCGTTCTGGATACCAAGATTACACAAAATCATATATTATTAATCATAATTAACTTCATTATTTATATTAAATGATTATTGGTGCGATTTCAACTTAGGAGAATGAATTATTAAATATTTTCAACTCCTTGCTCCAATTACAATACAAATCTCGAAAATTGGGCGTTAAGTAGACAATAGAGTGTTTTTACACTAGGTTCCCCTGCTTACTCTGCTACATGCGGGATACAGCGTTAAACGGAGAGAAGAAATATAAATATTAGGCATTGATTACAACAAGTAGAGAAACAAGTGTTAAAACTACTTTATGTACATTCCATCCGAATTCGGTATGTCGATGCTCGGTGTGTTTCGGTATGTATACAGGATACTGTATTCCGATATTCAACGCAGCCATTGTAGTTAATCTAGTCTATAGCGTGGCAAAAAAATCAATATTTTTTTTATATCCATGGCAAATTTAGATTCCTCACAAATATGCAAATATCAATCAAAATTGATACTTAATAATTAAGATGTGTGGAGGACACGAGTAACCGAATAATTTGTCGGAGTATTATGCTCAAAATGTATTATGAAATATTTACTTAAATTTATATTTCCATTTCTTCGCTCTGGTGTCGAGGCAAAGCGCGGCGTTGAGTTCTGCCACTTAACACGTAATGCCTCCAGAATGCCCTCTGCCTACCCTACTGTGTGCGGGATACAGCGTGAAGCTGATTTATTTATTTAAATAGAAGGTAATATTTTATAACTATTATATATACTATTTATAAATAGTTATTATAGTTATAAAGCATAAAGTAATAATTATTAACTTTACGCATCAATAAAGGATACGCTATAATTTAATATATAGCGATTTCTTTTTATGATTAACGACGGGTTATTAGTTTTATGAAACAATTTTCACGTAACTGTAAGTTGTAATGTTATTATTTTAAAATATTCGTTGCGTGTTGAGTAACGGAGTTAAACACCGCGTTAGAGATCAAAATAATTACCATTGCATTCTTGTTAAAAACTCTAAAAATGGTCTGGAAGCCTGCTCCTCTCACCAGATACATATTCCGTGCTTTCTGCTCATAAGACGATGCAAAAGTGATGGTAAAGACCATAATATGAGAACATCAACTACAGTAATATTTAGGAAAACGTATAAAAATATTTTATACGTTTACGCGGGACTCGAACTCTTGCCTCTTGGCTATTGTCCAAGGCTCTAGCTACTAACTTACTAAGCAATACGTTTTTAGACGGTACCCAGGAGGCTCTGGTTCGAGTTCTGATACGTTCAAATATTTTATACATTTTCTAAAATCTTTTCTTTAGATTTAAAAAATATTAAAACAATAATAATTTTAATTTTGTTTTTAGCCATTACGTCATCCTTTTTCTATTTTATTATATACTATGTAACAATAACCTACAAAATTATATTCACAGGCATCTTATGTCCCGGGGTTCCTCTTTACCCTGGACTCAGCTACTTCAAGAGACGATCGGTGAATCCAGGCTAAGCGGTGAAGCTTTACGTGACTACTTCAGACCTCTGGAGGATTGGCTCCGCAGTGAAAATCTGAGGACAGGAGAGTATTTGGGATGGAGTTATGATGGAGATTATTGTAAATTTAGGTAAATATGAATATGAATTCTTGCTTTATTTCGCTTCACGCTGTATCACGCGTATGACAGGGTAGGCAGAGAGAACATAGTGCTATGGCTATTCGTTCCCGCCACTCTACTGACGAGAGATTGCGTGTTGAGTGGCGGGACTCAGTACCGCGCTTTGCCTTGTTACTAGAGCGAAGAAATTAAAGTAATTCTTTGAAAACTACGTAGCAGTAATTTTTATTCAGTTTCATGCTGTATCCCGCACATATTAGGGTAGGCAGATCAGACAACGACTGAGGGTGTTAAGACACTCTGTTCCTATTAAGGGACTTCCGTTCCCTATTTTCCGCTAAATTCTGGAGGCATTACATGTTGAGTGGCTCTGCCTAGACACCAGAGCGAAGAAACGGAAAAAAAATATTTCAATTCCTTGAGTGGGAAATTAACCCACAGCCTGTCGCATTTACAGACATACATACTCTTGTGCCACTGCACCACAGCGTTGGCGATCCATTCTGTCCGGCTACCGCGGTAGTAGTAATGGATAAATCTAAAAAATATATATAAGCGTCATTATTTAAAGATTTTCTTACAATTTCACAATAATATAATAATATATTTTTATTTCTTTTACAGTATTGAGACAGCTGGTCTTCAAGTATACGGCGGTTTTTACAATGCAGCGAACAAAAGCTTTGGCGTCGGCAGCTTTTTGACCATCTTGCTCTCTTCCTTCATTACTACAGTTATTGGACTAAGAAGATGAACTTAAGAGTATATTATATTTTATTAAAATAATCCAAATAGACATTTTATTTTTTTATATTATAATATTAATAATAATAATGCTACTATATATAAGTATAAGAAAATAATATATCTTACTCAATATTGAGATATGTGTATATAAGAGTTTATATTATATCAGTAATGTAAATGATACACCTAAGCATATAATATTTTCAATATATTTTGTTTTATGATAAATTATTATCATTTAAGTAAATTGACAATTCTTTTTACGTCAATTCTTAATAATAAAAGTAGAATNGATTAACGACGGGTTATTAGTTTTATGAAACAAATTTTACGTAACTCTAAGCTGTAATGTTATTATTTTACAATATTTGTTGCGTGTTGAGTGACGGAATTAAACGCCGCGTTAGGGATATTGAAATAATTACCTTTTTGTTAAAAACTCGTTAAAAATGGTCGCCGGCTCCTCTCGCCTGACACATATTTCGTGCTGGTGGCAGCTTTCTGCTCACGACTCAAAGGCGATGACAAAACACCATAATATGAGAACGTCATCTACAGTAATATTTAAGAAAACGTATAAAAATCCATTTTATACGTTTACGCAGGACTCGAACTCTTGCCTCTTCGATACCATCCAAGGCTCTAGCTAATTACTTACTAAGCCATACGTTTTTAGACGACACCCAACAGGCCCTGGAGTTCTGATACGTTCAAATACTTTATTCATTTTCTAAAATATTTTTCTTTAAATGTTAAAAATATTAAAACGATAATAATTTTAATTTTGTTTTCAGTCTTTACGTCATCTTTGTCAATGTGTCCTTTTTCTATTTTATTATGTACTATGTAACAATAACCTACAAAATTATATTCACAGGCATCTTATGTCCCGGGGTTCCTCTTTACCCTGGACTCAGCTACTTCAAGAGACAATCGGTGAATCCAGGCTAAGCGGTGAAGCTTTGCGTGACTACTTCAGACCTTTGGAAGATTGGCTCCGCAGTGAAAATCTGAGGACAGGAGAGTATTTGGGATGGAGTTATGATGGCGATTATTGTAAATTTAGGTAAATATGAATATGAATTTTTACTTTGTTTCGGTACACGAATTTTATTCTGCCTACCCTGTTATACGCGGGATACAGCGTATAACAGGGTAGGCAGAGAGGACATAGTGCTATGGCCATCTGTTCCCGCCGCTCTATTGATGAGATATTGCGTGTTGTGTGGTGGGACTCAGTACCGCGCTTTGCCTTATTACCAGAGAATTAAGATTCATGCTGTATTCTGCATATTTAGGTCGTCCGATCTGATCTGCCTACCATCAGGGTAAGCAGATCAGACCGTTAAGACACTTCCGTTCCCTATTTTCCGCTGAATTTTAGAGGCAATACATGTTTAGTGGCGGAATTCATTGCCGAGCTCTGCGTCGACACCAGAGCGAAGAAACGAAATAAAAAATATTTAAATTCCTTGAGTGGGAGTTAAACCCACAGCCTGTCGCATTTACAGACACGCTCTTGTGCCACTGCGCCATGACTGCCCTCAACTATTTGATGCCAGAATAAAACAGCTTTAGCAATCCATTCTGTCTGGCTACCGCGTTAGTAATGGATAAAACTAAAAAAATAATATAAGCGTCATTATTTTCTTACTATTTCACAATAATATAATAATATATTTTTATTTCTTTTACAGTATTGAGACAGCTGGTCTTCAAGTATACGGCGGTTTTTACAACGCAGCGAACAAAAGCTTTGGCGTCGGCAGCTTTTTGACCATCTTGCTCTCTTCCTTCATTACTACAGTTATTGGACTGAGAAGATGAACTTAAGAGTATATTATATTTTATTAAAATAATCCAAATAGACATTTTATTTTTTTTTTATATTATAATATTAATAATAATAATAATGCTAATATATATAAGTATAAGAAAATAATATATCTTACTCAATATTGAGATATGTGTATATAAGAGTTTATATTATATCAGTAATGTAAATGATACACCTAAGCATATAATATTTTCAATATATTTTGTTTTATGATAAATTATTATCATTTAAGTAAATTGACAATTCTTTTTACGTCAATTCTTAATAATAAAACTAGAATATCTTAGAAAACTTCTTTCTTTTTTCATTCTATTTCTACTGTATTCATTTCGAGTTATTATAATTACGTTACATTTCTTTGAATTTTGTATAAATTTTGCATTTCTTAATATATATTTTTATATGATTTAAAAAAACATTAAATCATATCAGGGTTATATTTTAATAAATTATAATCACACCGTATATTATTATTATGTTCTTTTGTAAATATTGATATATGCTACTTTTGTAATGTTCACTTTGTGATAACAATAAATAATGACTTTGAATTAGTTTTTTTTTACATGTNTATATATATATATATATATATATATATATATATAAAGAAAAAGTTTTTGACCCCCAGTACAGTTTGTTTTGGTTCAATCCCCCCTCCGGGGGTATGATATAGTAAAAATATATATGTCATTAATATTATCTGGTAAGGACAGTGGTACAGTTGAGCGTAGCGGGATGGATGGAACCCGCGCCTCTTGGAAACCGTTCTTAAATTCTTAATAATTGTCTTTGCGTAGCGGAAATTTGTAAAAATCTCCCTACAGAGATGCTAACAACATAAATAAGAATCAAGCGTATAAGAATTTCGACGTAGATAAGAACGCATGGCTTAGTGGTCAGGGCGCCTGGACGGCGCGGGTTCAAATTCCGCTACGTTCAAATTTTATAACTTTCATAAAATGTATTTTTCTTTCCTAAGTATGGTACACGTTAAAATTATTAAACATAGATGATGATCTACCTCAAAATATTTTTTTTGTTTATTTTTTTTAATTAGAATCAGTACTTTATAAGACAAGCGCGTTTACCAAACGAATTCTTTTACTTTTTAATATTACTATAGACATATAGAAATACCCCAATAATGAAGCCGTCGTGGCGCAGGGACACAAGGGTGTGACTGTAATGCAACGGTCGTGGGTTTGATCCCCACTCAGGGGAATGATTTTTTATTTATTAATATTTTCATTTCTTCGTTTTGACCTCAAAGCGTTGAATTCCGCCAATCAATACGCAATACCTCGAAAAAGTGGAGAACGCAGAGTCAGCGTGAAGCTAATATAGAAATACATCTGCAAGTCATCGAACCCATATACTATAAAACATAATTAAAAATGCCACAGCAACAAAATTGAAATATTCAATAAAATTCCTCGATCCCTATGCGGGTGGAGATTGAGTTACTACAATAACCTATTGAGTCAATTTGTCTGCCCATACGATAATTATTTTATACTATGAAGACCACCCATTGTCAGTTCCTGACTCGATTAAAGTAGTTTCTATGCACTATATTTGCACTTTGCAGAGAAGATAAGACTAAGTGAACAATTACTCCTTTTGCATTTTGGGGTAAACAATATAAAAAAATGGGATATTTATTATGAAAAAAAATCAGCTTCAAGCTGTATCCCGCACACAGCAGGGTAGGCAGTAAGTAAATATTTTATCTCCTCGAGTGGGGATCGAACCCACAACCAGTTGGTTTTACAGTCACACTTTGTGCCGCTGCGCCACGACTGACCTTTTATTATGAATTTATATGAAATTAAAATATGATTCAAAACAATACAAATATACAGTTTAATGCTTTTATGATATCTCGATCTCGCATTCTGATTCAATCTACTATTATTTTTTTGAATTTGAATTTGCACGGTCTTAAACATGCTCGGTGGTGCGACCATTGGCTCTATATTATATACTAGTGGGCGCGCGCAGCTTCGCCCGCTTATTTGCAGCCTTAGAGGTGAATTCTAAAAAAACCACGAAACTCATGCAAATAAAATATTTTTAACAGTCTGAATTTCATATTTTATAAAAATCGGTGGTCATTTAAAGATTTTTTTATTATATAAAGTTTCAACCCCTTATTTGAAGCCTTTATGGTTTTTTTAGAGTTCACCCCGAATTCTAAAAAACCATGAAGTACGTGTTCAATGAAATATTTGTAAGAGTCTGAATTTCATATTTTTAAAAGTCTGAAATTCAAAAAAAAATCCACACAGAATTTCAACTCCTATTTCATTCCTTTAGGGTTAAAATTTTTCAAAATCCCTTCTTAGTGGATGTCCAGATTATGAAAATAAACATCTGTCCAAATTTCACGTTTCTATCATCAGCGGTTTCGGCTGTGCGTGCGTCTTACCCCAGTCAGTCAGGTACATGTCCTTTTATATATATATATATATATATGGATGGCATTATTTCTAAATATCCCGTTTATATTAAAAGGTGTCACTGTAATTACGAGGACGTCATTTGATATTGTTTCTATTACCGATTGTATTAAGTGGCGGTAGTGTGCTGTGTCTTTTCCGGTGAATTTCCAATAAAAGCACAAACGACACGGCACTCGTATGCGACTCAAACACCAGCTTAGCAGGAAGTCCAGCTTATTCGACAGTTCGGCCACGTCTTGGCGCGGTCGTGCCCAGCGGTTAGGGACCGTTAGCATAGTCTAATCTGTCCCCTTAGAATAGTCTAATTTGTCCCCAGTCGCGGCTTCATGTCGTGGCTGCCTCGCTTAGAGTAGGTGAAATCCCGCAGCCGGTGTCGCTGTAAAAGCCAGTAGGGCACAACAGCATTATCCTTAAACTAGAAAAAAAAAGGCACTCGTGTGCATTACGCTCTAAGATATTGTCGAGACAACGTGATGTTATTGGAATTAGTATCAAAGTATTGTATATGTAAATATAATTGAATTGTACACAGGGTGAAAGAGGCATCGCTCCTTTTACGGAAACAGCATATAGGGTAAAATATTTCAAACCCATACCTAAAGAAATTAATTAAGATACCTCAGCAGTTTTGACGTAGGATTTTTTTTTCATTTCACGATGTCTATTCATACCTGTATTTCGTGTGACGCAGTTACGCAAAGATGCGAATAACATAAACGCATTCTACTAAAGGTTAAACAACTTTGAACTTTGCCGCCAATACCTACGACTCGATTTCGGAATGAGGCGTATGCGGCGGTTTTCCTTTGATAAGTTTATAGTTTTTATAGTTTTTAGGCGTTTTATTTTAAAACGACAATTTTATTATTATATTTATTTTGTTTGAAAAAATCACTTTTTCATTTTTGGAAAAAAAAATAATTGTATTAGGCTTTTATGGAATAGTTAAAGCTATGGTTTCATTTAAAGTGGTGCTGACGCTTCCATCCTGTATAATAAGAGGGAATAAAATAATTATAAAAGCTGGATTTTGTGTCTGATTTGTTGGCTCATCCGACGACAGTATCTCAGCTGGCGTTCAACCTGGCCATGGCATCGTTTGCGATATTAATTATAAGACTTAAAGAATATAGAGATTCTGATAGAAACCTCATAGAAATAATACTTAAAATTTAAGTGTAATTAAATCGGCAAATTTGTAACTATTGGTGCAGATTTAATATCAGATAAACTTTAATCGGCGTCTCTGAGTGCTGCTGTAAGTTTATCTTTATTGCTGAAACTTTCTCTATACCGAACGCTGAAATCGGTTTAATGACAGTCGTAAACGAGTTCCAGACAGACAGGAGTCACTTCCGCATTAAGTATATTGGGTGTAACTAGCTTTGCTGGCTTCTTCCTGGTTTAAATATGATAAATATAAATCTACATATACTAATAGTATAAATCTGTTTGAGTTTGTTTGGTTGAACGCGGCAATCTCAAAAACTAATGATTTAAGTAAAGATATTGTTTTTGTTTTGCACAGTCTCGTATAAATATACGAAGAAGCCTATTATAGGCTTTATTGTGTTAAAAATTACCTCTTACACTTAGAATATGTCATGTTTCATACACAATTCATAGTTATTTCCATTTGACTGAACGAACAAAACCGCATGTAAAAGCTAGGTGCTACCAAACAAACCTTTTAATAAAAATTAGAACTTCTAAGCTTCTTGCATTTTAATGACATTTATAAGAAATTACTTAACAGGCAAACAGATTGAAATATATGTATGTACCTAAATCTGTCTTCGACTTATATAATAAAAAAACTTCAAGTAATAAAAAAAACATTTCATTTCTATTTATACATAAATAAATATAATATCTAATTCCACTTAGACATATTTGCATTTGTATTTAGTTTGAAAAGTATCTTTAGATAATCGATAAAACCGACGCAATATATTTGCAACGGAATGAAAACAAACCTATATAATAATAAACAAAGTCAGTCGTGGCGCAGCGGCACAAAGTGTGACTGTAAAACCGACTGGTTGTGGATTCGATCATTTCCCGACTAAAATTCAAACCTACAACTATTTACAACAGTAAACCACTCAACTCTAAAGCTCAAAAGTACCTACATGGCTAGTAAAAAGCAATATTATTAAAAGCTATATGAATTTCATTACAAATACCCTACAAAACGGTTGCAGTTGCAAACACTCATATTGGATCCGCCCGCGCCATCGCGTCGCCATATTATTGAATAGCACCCCTTAAACAAAGATTAACTGAATAAACTAAAATAAACTCTTAATCTATAGAAATAGAGTTAATTTTTATTTGATTTGTATGGAAAAAATCTCCAAACTAGAGCTGATCTCCTAGTATGTACTCTCGTTTTATGTTTACATATTTTTATGGTCGTTTTGTGTTGTTTTTTATTTTAGTTTTTGTTGACATTGTAAAGCTGTTGTTTATTTTTTAATATTAACTATACAAAATATTAATAGAATATTAATATAGCTTTTTGGAGCTTATTTTTCTTTTTTTTTCAATGTATATAACTAACTTTATATTTTGTTAGCTTTTTGCTGTAGATAAAGGTCTACCCTTTATGTGGAATACCTAGTCTCACTCCGTTATTTCACTTCCCAGTAAATTTTCAACACATTACATGTTGAGGGGCGGAACTCAACGCCGCGTCTTGTCTTGTTACCAGGTACAATAAATTATAAAAGAAGTCATTACCCGAAGTGGGAGTTTTCATTTAGACTTTGAGGTCAAAGATACGAGTCCGAATCTCAAGAACGAACTTATAAACAAAAATATCACAAAAATAGTTATATATTTTATGGGTGCTTTTTAGTATAGAAAATATTTAACTGATCTTTTTCAAAATTAAAATAAAATGCCCAAAACAATACGCTATAAATAAATATTATACAAACATCTCTGTATATACAAAGTGACTTAACACTATTAATTCTAAAGTCTAAACAACAAAAATTTAAAAAAATACTAAAAGAATTTAAAAAATACTACTTCAGTATGTATTATAGTAAAATGCAGGCAAATGAACATTTCTAATATAAGTATTAAAAAAGAGACCAACTTAAATAGTTGGCTAAAGTTATTTACGTGGACGCTACGTTACCAGGATTCACTTTACGACTATGTCGACTGCATAGAAGATTAAAGTTTAAAACTTGCAAATAAGTTCAATCTGTAGTTTAAAACTATGTTATAAATTAAATTGGAAATTGAGAATGGGGTTATTAAATATTATGGGGTGTAGCTGTAAATGGTTGTGGGATCGATTTTCACTCAGGAAAATCAGGAGAATTTAATTTAAATTATTTAACACATATTTTCGTCGTTGAGGCCGGTCGTTGGCGCAGCGCACGAGGTGTGACTGCAAAACCGACTGGTTGTGGGTGGGATCCCCACTCGAAGAGATGAAATATTTACTTAAATTTATATTTCCATTTCTTCGCTCTGGTGTCGAGGTTAAGCGCGGCGTTGAGTTCTGCCACTCAACACGCAATGCCTCCAGAATTCGGCAGAAAGTGGGGAACGGAGTGTCTTAACACTAGGTTCCCTCTGCCTACCCTGCTGTGTGCGGGATACAGCGTGAAGCTAATTTAATTTAATTTTAATTTTTTTATATTTTCGTTCGAGCGTGACATTGAACTACCTACTCAACACGCAATATTTCAAAAATTCTATGGAAAATGGGTAACAGTATCTTAACAATAGATTCCCTCTGCCTACCATGCTTTGAATAATATCGTACTGATCTAAATCAAAGAATTTACTGCTACTCCTTGGCTTGCTTTAAGAAATACACAAAATATAAACATGAATTATTAATAATGGACTCATTATTAATATAATTTATAATAAAGAATAGGTTTGATAAATTATTAAGAATGTACTAACTTTATTTTACGTCAGCTATATTAATTTCAGTGAAATTAATGATATATTCAAGAATAGCGGCTTCCTTATGATAAAGCTGATGAAACGCGATAGCTATACATTTTATGTATTATAATAAAAGAGACATTGATATAATAATTAATTATAAAGAAGCCAGTCGTGGCGCAGGGGCATAAAGTGTGACTGTAAAATTGACTGGTTGTAGGTTCGATCACCACTCGATTAGACGAAATATTTATTTAAACTTATATTTCCATTTCTTCGATTATATATCGACGCGGTACTTGGTGTACAGCAACGCGGTACACCAGGTACCGCGTTGCTGAGTTCCACCACTCAGCACACAATTCAAATTCAAATTCAAATAATTTTATTTAAAATAAGAAGTTACATGCTTCATTTTTTGAACGTCAAATTTACCACCAGTTCACTAAAGTTAATGCCTCAGACCTGAGAAGAACCGGCGCAAGAAACTCAGCGGGACCTATTTTTTTTAAATAAATTTATACAAATACATATTTAAATATCTGTGACAATGATACTTTTGAAACAGACTGGAGCGAGCATTTCATTCCCAAGGCGTGTTATCATTTACAAAATCATTAATTTGGTAATAACCTTTAACACACAAACGTCTTTTCACAATTTTTTAAAATCGTGATATAGAAAATTCTCTGACGTTGTCTGGGATCCTATTATAAAAGCGTACACATTGTCCTATAAAAGAATTCGATGCAACCGACTTACAGGTGCACCAAGATTATGCCTATTTCTAATGTTAATATTATGAAAATCACCAATTTTGGTGAAATTATTAATGTTTTTCTTAACATATATAAAATTTTCAAAAATATATTGAGATGCAACTGTCAATATATTAATTTCTTTAAACTTTTGAGAGGCCGGTCGTGGCGCAGCGGCACGAGGTGTGACTGCAAAATCGACTGGTTGTGGGTTCGATCCCCACTCGAGGAGATGAAATATTTACTTTAATTTATATTTCCATTTCTTCGCTCTGGTGTCGAGGTTAAGCGCGGCGTTGAGTTCTGCCCCTCAACACGCAATGCCTCCAGAATTCGGCAGAAAGTGGGGAACGGAGTGTCTTAACACTAGGTTCCCTCTGCCTACCCTGCTGTGTGCGGGATACAGCGTGAAGCTGATTTATTTTAAACTTTTGCCTTAAGGAGTCTTTAGGGCCTAAGTTATAGATTGCACGAATAGCTCGCTTCTGCAGGACAAATATCGGTTGAATACCGGCTGCATTACCCCAAAGTAAAATCCTATAGGACATAATACTATGGAAGTAACTGAAGTAAACAAGTCGAGCAATGCCTACAGAAGTCGACGGAAGTAATAATAATAATAATAAAATATAAGTAGAGACCAATCAAGGTGCAGGAGTACAAGCAGTTGCCCAACTGTAAACGTTGCAGATTGTGAGTTCGATTCCTACTCGAGGGAATGAACTATTAAATGTTTTCATCTCCTCGTTCTAATAACGCTGCTCAACAAGCTACCTTGCAATATACAGGATACAGCGTGAAGCTAAAAAATATAATCTATATATTTAAAGTATATCATATTATTTACTTTACTCCATTGCCATTATTTACGTAAAAAAAACTATATGAAGCCTTAACTTTAAAGATATTTATTTCTCAAAAAAGACTTTATAGTCACGTACATGTGATTTATGTAATTAATGTTTACAAATTTCAAATTTAAAAGTCAATCTTAATACTTACAAAATGTGCTTCATTCTTGCTTCTTCCTGTTCTTCTTTCTTGCTTCTTCTTTTTCTGTACATCACCTCACATTTCTAATATAATGATATCAAACAAACTAATCTAAATTATTATCATTTAAATAAAAATCCTAAAAACACAAATTACAATAGATATCAAGATAAACATGCATACATTTTATTAAAAATCGGTTAAACATACCCAAATAGGTTCCATTTAACGAAACAGGTTAACATTTTTTGCCTTTAAAAGTCCTTTTTTTCATACCACCCCTGTTCTCGTTTCTAAGAAGGCGACGCGTTCCTATTTTTTCGCTAGTATTTATCTCCCAGTTGACTCCCGGCCGTATTTCGGGACACATGTCGCATCTCCGTCGCGCTCCTGCTGCCCTGGTAGTTTGGTGCATTGTGTTTTTTTATTATTGTGTACGATTGAATGTTAGTTAGTGTCGAGTGAAATTGTTGGGACGTTTGAAATGATGTTTTTTCGTAGATGTAAGTGGTTTTTTTTTATAAAAAAGTTTATATATAGTACTATAACAGTTTCAAAATGCCTAGATTATATTATAATTAAACTTAGAATATTATTTAATTTTATAATTACTATACAAAATATTTTTTCTTTCTTCTAAATTAATTTAGTATAATGAAACCTTTATTTAAAAATATGATTTCTTTGTCCTTCATTGACTATGTGTGATGCTGATAAAAATGTTTAGCAAAGTTTAGGTTAAGTTCTGCCACCCAACACGCAATACCTCTACAAGTGGAGAACAGAGTGTCTTAACACTAGTTTCCCATGTTCCCTCAGTCTACCCTAGTAGTTTCGTTCGTGAACCTAAAAAAATGGATACAGTACACACATACGTGCGTATGTAAAGAAAAATAATCAGCAGTCATTAAAATTAAAATATTTAAAATAAATAAAATACTTTAATACATAAAAAATGTTACTTTAAATGATTACATTCTATTTTATATTAAGTTATAATTATAACATCACTTTAAAATATATTTTATTATATAAATTAAATGTTTTAGGACAATTTAAAAATATATAGGCGTAAATTAAATTTCATAATTGAATTTAATGATATTATTAACCAAATTAAAAAAAAACGAAATAATTAAAAATAAAAAAGATCATTTATAAGATCATAAAACAAAACAGTTAAACACCAATTAAATTTGAACGGAGTCCAAATAAAGTTCAATTGACAGGATGTTCACATTACGCACTCATAGATAATTGTCATCCCAGACGTTACACTCTGTCGTAATATCAAATACCGGGGACCCACGCGGCTTCTTCTGCTTATTTTTATTGTTACATGAAATCAGCTTCACGCTGTATCCCGCACGCATCAAAGTAAGCAGTGGGAACTTAGTTCATCCTCACTTTTCGCCGAATTCTGAAGACTTTCCCTTTTTTTACCTCAATATCACAGCTAATAAATGTAAATAAAAAATTCGTTTCCTCAAGTGGGGATGGAACCCACAACCGGTCACGTTTACAGGCACACTTTGTGCCGCTGCGCTACGTTTTACCTTGTTGTTGTTATATTATACTTTTCTTAAATTGTAGCATTTGTGATACTCTGATGTATAAACTATGTTCCTGTAAAGTTTTGTCTAAATCCGTTCGGTAATTATAGTGTCAAAGTGAAATAAATATTTTAAGTGTGATTAGGGTATAACAGCTTGTTGATGTTTTTACTTCACGATTTTCCCTGTATAGCAGTGTTAAGACACTCCGTTCCTCAATTTTTCGAAATAAGAGTGTTGAATGACGGAACTCAACGCCACGTTTTGCCCGCTACAGCAGGCAAATGAAAACAGTTCTGAATGGGAATCGAATTCACAATTATCACGTTTACAATTATATTATATTAGGGGACGTGCACAGTTTCGCCCGCTTATTTGCACTCTTAGGAGTGAATTGTAAAAAAACCACGAAACACGTGTTCAATAAAACAATTTTAAGCAGTCTGAATTTTTATAAAAATCGGTGCCGAATTAAAACAAAATCAATACAAACTTTCAACCCCTATTTCATCCCTTTAGGGTTAAAATTTTTCAAAATCCCTTCTTAGTGGATGTCCAGGTTATGAAAATAAACATCTGTCCAAATTTCAAGTTTCTACGCACAGCGGTTACGACTGTGCGTAGAAACGTGCGTCTTACCTCAGTCAGTCAGGTACATGTCCTTTTATATTATATAGATTACTCTCTTAATAACAGCTTCATGATGAAGAAGATGGGACGTGCCGAACTAAAATAAATAAAAGGTATTGGTCATTCTACCAAATCGTACTCTGGGGAATATTTATATTTTTATGATAAAATATATTCACCATAGCATTACCTTTACTACACTTATGTATAAGATTTCATTAGATTCTATTAGCGAGTAATCGCCATTTAGATATAATGTGTAGAACAGTCAGTCTACTTGCTGAAACGTTAAAAACGTGTTTGAGGCCAGTCGTGGCGCAGGGGCTCAAAGTGACTGTAAAACCGACTGGTTGTGGGTTCGATCCCCACTCGAGGAGATGAAATATTTACTTAAATTTATATTTCCATTTCTTCGCTCTGGTGTCGAAGCAAAGCGCGGCGTTGAGTTCTGCCATTCAACACGCTATGCCTCCAGAATTCGGCAGAATGTGGGGAACGGTGTGTCTTAACACTAAGTTCCCTCTGCTCACCCTGCTGTGTACGGGATACAGCGTGTAAAAATAAATTCATTCATTTAGATTTAGAAGACGCAATCACGACGCAGGAACACAACACACACAAGGCGAGCAACTATTCACGCGACGGTTGCGGGTTCTGTTCACCCTCTGGGGAATGAAATATTTAATATTTTCATTTCCTAGCTCTGGTAACGGGACAAAGTGCAGCGTTGAGTTCAGCCACTCAACACGTAATGCCTCAAGAAATCGGGTTCAACTCTAGGTTCCCAAGTTCTCTCTACCGTGCCATAGGAGTACTGCCAACACGCAATGTGCCGAATTCAAGCATAAAAATATACTCTTTTAAAATATTAAAATAATGGTTTCCTTTATAAATTAGATTTATATATTAACGTAATCAAGTAACATTATAGCCTTTAAAAGCGCTGCGTTGAGTTGTGTTTTATTGGAGATCGAAGGGTCCCAGGTTCCCGGGTTCCCTCTACCCAACCTGCTGTGTGCAGGATGCACTACACTTAACAATTAGTTTTTTGTAGATTTTCCATTAATTATAGTCACACTAGTGAAATATAATGTTCTATAAATTTATAACAAAAAAAATTAAAATGGTTTGATATATAACTATACGATATAATGTCAGTAGAGTCAGTACTATAAGATAATAATATGTTCCCCCGAATGAGTATCGAACCCATAATTATCGCGAAACAGTCAACCGCTTGTGCACTTGCGCCACGATGGCTCCAAATAGAGACTTTAAATTTAAAGTAAAGTATATTCACACTTACTTTAACAAAAGTTCCACAAAAAGTTTGTATACAACACAGCACTCTTGTACATGAATAGAAGAAAGTGAGTAAAAGAAGTGAGTGAAAGAGACTTGAATGTTTACAAGCTTTCATAGTTTCTGTTAAAAATAGCTTTGAAAACCGTCTAAAATGGGGCCTATTGTTCTAGATCCTTTTCGCGAAGTCCTTCGCTATGTCTGAATAGCATCTTGGGTATTCTGTCTTGAATAGAACATGTATTTTATGTATGTATGGAACTGAGAAGTTGTACGAAGATTCTCATATATATATTTGCAAAAATATGACTGCGAACGCGACAGGTTGTGGGTTGGATTCCTCCTGGAGGAAATGATATGTTTAATATTTTAATTTTTTTTACTCTCATATTAAGGCAAAACGCGGCGTTAAGTTCCGCCGCTCGACATGCCTCAAAAAATCGGCAGGAACGGAACGGAGTGTCTTAACACTAGGCTCCCTCTGCCTATAAGCGGGATACAGAATGAAGCTGATAAAAATATAAATAATAAATAAATATACTTTATTGCACATTTAAAAAAACAAAACAACTTACAAACTTAAAAATAATAATAAAAAAAGTACAACAAGGCGAATATTTAAATATTTTTTATAAGAAGAGTAGATAATATCATCTAATTAATTATAATTGTATAAGATAAGATTTCATAAGACACAAGAAATCTTAAACTAAGTAAAAAAAAAAAATTAAATTAGCTTCACGCTGTATCCCGCACACAGCAGGGTAGGCAGAGGGAACCTAGTGTTAAGACACTCCGTTCCCCACTTTCTGCCGAATTCTGGAGGCATTGCGTGTTGAGTGGCAGAACTCAACGCCGCGCTTAACCTCGACACCAGAGCGAAGAAATGGAAATATAAATTTAAGTAAATATTTCATCTCCTCGAGTGGGGATCGAACCCACAACCAGTCGGTTTTGCAGTCACACCTCGTGCCGCTGCGCCACGACCGGCCTACTTAAACTAAGTAATATAACAATTTTAAACATTATAAATTTGTAATGTGGTTCTTAATTACAGATTATATCTAGGAAGAAAAGAAATGGAAATGTCACATAGTATTACATTATTTATATTAACACATCTTTTACATTTAGTTTGATAGATGAAAAAAAATTACATCGTCCTCCACTTTTCACTAAATACCTGAATTGTAGAATTTAGCGTTGAGTTCCGCCGCCTAACACTGTCTTGACTATAAGTTTTTTCTTTCTACCCTGCTAGGTGCGATTTCACATTTAAAATAAAACAACTTCACGCTGTATCCCGCACACAGCAGGTAGGTAGAGGGAACCTAATGTTAAGACACTCCGTTCCCCACTCACACACACACTCACAGACACGATTTTGCACTTTATTCTTTATGAAACTAAAGAAATACACACAGCTAGATTTGAACCCACGACAATCATATTACATTAATATAGCTACTATGACTTCGAAAAACTAAATCAATACATATTAAATGAGTATTTTATTAAGTTGTCAATCATAATATAAAAGTTGTCATTCCCTCATAAGTATTAATGGACTTATATTGTCTCCACCAAAAGGGAACATGACTGCTGATAATATCTTTAGTCTTTTATCTTAGTATTGAAAAGCTTAACTAAAGAATTGTTGCTGTGGGTTCGATTCCCAATCGAGGAGAAGAAAGATTTAATATTTTAATTTCTTCTCTCTGATAACGAGGCAAAGCGCAGTGTTAAGTTTCACCCCTGCATCCAGATTTCGCCGGAAAGTGGGAAACGCGTGATGCCAATTTACGCTTACTAGGGAACAGTTCTAATTTCATATAATAAAGGTACTGGAATATTTGAAGTTGGATTATTTTTTTAAATATTTTTTTTATTTGTTATCTCTACAAATATTTTTATAATCTATGACAAAATGAAACATTAAGTCCAATAAACAGTGCATGGAGCGGTCGTTAGGCCAATTAATCTTTCGTTATGGGTTGCTCTTTGAACAGCTGTTTTAAAAGTTAAATGATATAATATGGCGTTTACATTCTCACACTGTGGTACTCCTAATTTTTCTCTATGACGTGACTGGTATAATTGAAACTATTTTAGAATATTAAGAGAGCTTTATATTACAAAGCTTATAGAAACCTAAAAGTGCTCACATTTGTTCGTTTTTTATTCTAATGTTACGTACATGGTAAGATGTTTTTTTTTTTAATTTGATATATGTTTTTAAAATATGAAAAATATGATGTTTACTTTTCTGTATAAAAAAATATTATAATTAGCAATTTAAAAATTAATGCCATTAAAATAAAACTAAATGAGTTTTATTTTGAACGTTATATAATAAAAGTAAATATTTTGCATCACCCTCTGAACGAGAATCAAACGCATGACTATCGCACTCAATTGAATACTTGCCAGGTATACTTCGACATCATCATAACTTTAGCCTCACCATTAATCCCATATAGTAGGGTAGACGAGCCTAATATTCGAGACATTATTTTTATTAGCGTAACTCAACGCCGCATTCTATCTTCACAGAGCATTAAACAAAAAAATCACGCCCCTAAATAGGTACCTACCTACGACTACCCTAACAATTAAGTTCTCAATCAGACGCGGTCACACAACTATAATATCAAGATACTCTCAATCGTTATCAATTTTCACTATAATCCTTACATAAAATCACATTGTAATTTCAAACACTCAATGCATCTCTAGTGTTAATAAAATACCAACACATAGCTAAGGTCTATATTTTAACCAATTGAATTGAATCTGGCGGACGGAAGAGGACGGTTGGGACCCCCCCATTACGCTGTTAGTGGAACAGCTCACTGACAAAACATAGGCAGATTGGTTTAGCATTTGATTGATAATATTTATTGTTTTTAAATATAGACAAAAGTTTGTGAACTTAAAAGGAACTTTTGGAAATAAAATTTTATATTTGAGAATACTGTTTTTTTTTTTATTTAATATATTGTTTTCGTTTTACACTGTTTCTTGCATATAGCAGGGTAGGTAGGGAGTATCTAATATTAGGGTCTTCGTTCTTCGTCTTTCGCCCAATTGTCGAGACATTGCTTGTTGAGTAGTGGAACTCTACGCCGCCCAAGATCGTGAATAAATTTTGTTACAAAGCTTAGCTTTAAATTAAAATAGTCCATTGCATCTAAAGTTATTGTTCATCTATAATACTGTTTACAGCTAATACATTTTACAATATTTAATATATAGTTTCTACAAAATTTCCGAATATTTTTTTTTTACTCTAATATTTTCAACATAAACGGGTAAACGAATACTATAAATATATCTCTTAAAGAATATTGGTATAAGGAATTATCGCAGGAAAATTGTAATAAAACTAAAATGGAATTATTACTTATTATGATGTACATGCTATCTATATACGTTGATTTAAATGTAACTTACAAAGGTATTCCTTTTGATTTAACGCGGTATCTCGCACACACCAGGGTAGACGGGGGGAACCTAGTATTAAGACAATCCGTTCGCCAATTTCCGCGAGATTCTACAGGCATTGCGTGCTGAGTGGCGGTACTCAATACCACGCTTTACCTCAACACCAGAGCGGAGAAATAAAAATATTAAATATTTCATTTCCTCGAGTGGGAATCGAATCCACAAGCTGTCCCGTTTACAGCTACACGCTTGTGCACTTGCACCACGACTGGCCTCAACAAAATAGAATTTATTCCATCATTTATCACCCAACATTTCTAAGCAGACATTAAACAGAAAACACAGTGTCTTGTCACTAATTTCGCGAAGTAAACAAACACAAAAGTTAAGCAACAATTTCATATAAAAAAAATTAAAAACCATACAATAGTAGATCAGTACAATTTAGTCAGCCATTCACAATACGAAAGAGGTCGACGCCTTCATTGATAGCGTACGCATCCTGTATCCAAATTGATACATGCGAATATGTCACTACGCGGACTCCCTTCCAAATGTACCCGTATGGACATTATATAATTAGCTGAGTGAGGATGTCTTTTAAGTGATAGCTTCCATAGCTTCCATACAAAGTTTTGGATGGATTAAACGAATTTTGAGCTGTTAGCGCGGTGGGATGGGGGAGCGTAGTGTTAAGACACTATCTCTCTGTTTACATTACAGGACGAACAAACAAACACTATTTTTGCTAAAGCGTTCCGGAAGAAGTGATAATTATCACGTGCGATATAATACGTATTAACTCCCACGATGACCCCTCGAAACAAATATATGTATAATGTAAAATACATATATAAAATAAATTATATATAAATAAAAAATATATTATATATAAATTTAAAATTATTTAAAACGTTCATTATCTCTATACAGGTGCTTCATTTATATTAGTTTTTATATTTTCTTCTCTTCTCTCTCTTCTTATAGCTAAAAATTAATATAAGTTTTTTTTTCCATTTGCTTTTAAATATTTTATTTCGAAGTAAAAACATATTATTGTAACTTAAGCTTTACTATGAACATAAACACTTTATTTTTATTAACTCGACTGTTGCGAATTGATATATTTATTTTATGTTGGACAATCCATTATTCAAGGAAGACTATAGGCACATCTTATTACTAGTAAATTAAATCACGTTAATCGTTTCGATATTCCACTATACCATGCTAATATGATATGCTATGATAGATTTAATTCGGGTTTCTATAGACAATTCTTAGCTATTCTTATAGAACCATGCGGGCGAACTTGCAGATAATCTCTATCTCTATATATAATAAGACAGTAAAAATATTTTGTCTGTACATTTAGTAATTTTGACTGAAATGGATAGAGGGACACTTAAAAAGAATAATAGAAAGCAAAAAGATTTTTTTTGAATTTCTTGTCTGTCTGTCTGTCTGTCGATATGTATGTCCACATTTTTCTCTGAAAGTACTGAACCGATTTACTTAAAAGTTTCACCAATTGCTTTGTTTTAACTCAACTTAACTACTAAAGTTTGGTTCATCAAAATCGGTTCATTAAAAAAAAGTTATCGTCATTTGAATGAACTCAAGGCATTAGTTTGCCTGCGAATGTTATATAGCAATCGCGCTGGTAAGATTCCTGGCTAAAGAATGACATTCGAAACGTCTTGGTTATATGACTGTTGATAAAAATATATATTTTTGAAGCACTATTATACAATATTTTATACAATAAAGTAAACAAAATTGAATTGTTAGTGGAGATTACCTTCATAAATCATAACAGTTAAGTTTAAATCGTAATTAATTCAACACAGAGATAAAGAACGATTTGATCTTCAAAGAGATATCAAGCAAATACATAGATTTTTTGGTTCGTTCGTTCGTTTGAAATAAATCTATATAAAAATGCCTAAAAACATCCTTTCTACGTGTACTCTGTAATAACTACATATTTACCAATTGTACATTTAGCTAATAATATGTGTAACTAATTTAAAAACTGTACAGGAGTTAATATGCAAACATTACAGTTATTTTACAAAGAATATTATGAATCCTTACCCAAATCAATAATTTAACATTTAAGGCTGTTTCTGAAGCAGTACATTAAATTATTAAGTGACATCAGCACATTTAACAGAGCTTTAAAAAACATAACATAGGTAAAAAGAACGTAATGTTACAAAAATATATACATATAATAAATAATTAGCTTTATGTATATTTTATGAATATCAAATATTAACATTGGTCATATTTTTTAGTTCGGAACAATCAAAAATTCTTATAGAAGTTACGATAATGTCGTAAAAAAATCATATTAGAAGTCATTAGAGTTCTCAATCAATTCTGCTTATTAAATCAATAATCATGTATATTACGCGGGCGAAGCCGTGGGCGGGCCGCTAGTATCTAACATACTCATAAAGTTAAAATATAGGGGACTAGCGTGTTACTGTAAACGGTTGTGGCTTCGATTTCCACTCGAGGGTTAGTATTTATATATATTTCCATTATCTCGCTGCGATAAAGAAGCAAAGCGAAGCATCGAGTTACACCACTCAACACAAAATGTCTACAGAATTCGGCAGAAAATGGGTAATAATACGTCCCTGTATTAATAGGAACGTCTAAACACTAGGTTCCCAAGTTTCCTCTGCCTACTCTACTATATGCGGGATACATAGTGAAGTTATATTTTTATTAAAATACTATCTGTAAATAAATAATTATTAAATAAATACAGCGAATTAAAAAATATTTCTACGCTTTTACATTCCTATAGAAAATGCAGTTAATTATCTAACGGAAGTGAGATAGACATAGTTTTATCAATTACAATTACTGCAATATCATATTCTTTGTTAATTATTTTACTTTTTATAAAACATAATATATAAATTCACCTTGAAAATGGCCATCGTGGCGCAGTGAGTGACATCTGAATGAAGAGATTGTTCCAGGTACAATTTCCATTAGAAGAATGACAATATTTGAAATTATACTAGCTCTAGGACATAATGCGGCGTTAAGTTCCACCAATTCACATATAAATTCTCATAATTAAGCATAGAAAATGGTAACAACAGAGTAATGTATACGTAATAGGTAGGTTACCAATATTGTTCGATTCTCACTCGTGGTAATGAATTATTTCCCCTTTCTCGCTTTTTTCTCGTCACGTAATATCTCAAAAAATGGGCTTAAAGAGTGGAACGGAGTGTCTTAACACTAAGTTTCCTGTGTCAAAACTGCAATGGGGGTAAGCGTGATACTGCAAAATTATAAAGTATATAGTTTAGGAGATATAAACGGATATAAAAAATTATCATCTAATAAACTAAAGTATAAAATAAATATTTTATGACCTTACAAATAATTGAGCAATCCAACTATTCTAATATGCCCACATATCCTTCTACAAGAGGTCGACAACTCGGGATGAGGGAGAGGGCTCTTAATTGCCAACAATCACTCATACGCTCATATGATTCCGGTAACAGCTGACACGATTATTTAGTAGTTTGGAAAATGTTTTTTTCGTTGACTTTTTTTACAAGAATTTTGCGGAGAGAGAAGTCAGTCGTGGCGCAGTGTGACTGTAAAATCGACTGGTTGTGGGTTCGATCCCCACTCGACGAGATGAAATATTTATTTAAATTTATATTTTCATTTCTTCTCTCTGGTGTCGAGGCTAAGCGCGGCGTTCAGTTCTGCCACTCAACTCGCAATGCCTCCAGAATTCCGCATAAAGTGGGGAACGGAGTGTCTTAACACTAGGTTCCCTCTGCCTACACTGCTGTGTGCGGGATACAGCGTGAAGCTGATTTTTTTATTATTTTTTTTGCCGACAGATTTTCTGCACATTATTGCTGTTAAATATTGGTTTAAAAGCATTTATAATTGGTTAATGATTTTTTTTTCATTTTGCAACAGAATTTTAAATACATTTTTTTGGCTTCACACTGTGTTTCATATATAGCGAGGTAGGCAAAGACAGCCGTGTTAAGATACTTCGTTGTTACCCAACTTTTAGTTGAAGACGTCGTGGTAAAGACTATTAATTGATATGAAATAAAAATAAACTAAAAGTATTAGTATTAAAAATATTACTACGACTTAAGCTTGCATTGTTCCGTATTTTGAGATTTACTACATTTATCCAATATTACATAAGCACAAATCAAATTCATAATTTCATTTTTTTAATTTGATTATAAATGTTGAGGCCAGTCATGGCGCAGAGCCATCAGCGTGTGACTGTAAGCGCTATAGGTTCTGGATTCGATTCCCACTCGGAGTAATGAAATATTAAATATTTCAATTTCGTCGCTCTGGTGTCGAGATAAATTCCGCCACTTAACGCGCAATACCTCCAGAATTCGGTGGAAAGGGGAGAGCAGTGTCTTAACACTAGGCTCCCTCTTACCTGCTATATATGGGATACAGCGTAAAAAAATGTTATACAATTATATATTATAAAAAGAATTTCATACTATATTTGTCTTACAGTTTCGAGTATGTAAGAGAATCGTCTAAAAACGCGATGGATGTAGCTGATTGAAAATGCCAGTACCAAGCCAGTGGACATCAAAGACAATATGTGCTGTGTTGATAGTGACTGTGGCTGTGCCAGTGTTCGCTTTAAGTGGGCCTAATGTTTGTATGGTGCAGCAGAAGTAAGTGATTTTATATGTAAATGCTAAGAATTGATGCCCTCGTAGCGTAGTGGACGTGGGTTCGATTCCCATTTGGCGAAATGATTATATTTCAAGAATTTCCATTCCTCATTTCTAGTAGACTTAACGCGGCGCTTAGTTCCACCACTAACACACGTTATTTCGAAAACTGGACGGAAAATGGGAAACGGAGATCTTAAAATTAGTTTCTACATATGTTAAAGGAGAAAACAAACTGTGTCTTATAATTACATGTTATACAAGCGTTCAAGAGTTTTTGAAACTAAAACATATATTTAATAACATTTTAAAAAAATACGCTATATCCCACACACAGCAGGTTAGACAGAGGGAACCTAGTGTTCAGACACTCCGTTCTCCACCTTCCGCCGAGAACATTTTTTTGCTGCTTCTAATTTAAACTAGCTAGCTTATATATAAAAATATTTCTTTGACATTTAATTATAGGTACAACATAACGAAACGTGTGAAATACCGTGCGCCGATGTCCATCAGAACTTATGAGTGGTGCTTCTCCATGCCGCCGAGATGCTCCAAGTGGAGTACGGAGATGCGTGACCTCACTAGACTAGAGGTAAACAAACTATTGGCATCCTTAGCCTAGTTTAAGTAAAATATTAAAAAGAAAATACATATTTTTTATGCTTTTTAAATCTTTCGTGAAAATACTTTTATATATAGGTGATAATTTTTGATAACTTAAAAAAACAGATATACACCAACCTCGTTTCTATAGGATGTTATTTAAAATAAAGGTATGAAGTGAAAGGTTTTAGCAAAAGCAAAATATTTGTTTTTAATCGCTATATAATGTAGACGCCATGGTTGTGGGTTCGATCCTCACTTGTAAGAACGGTTATATTTAAATTACTAGAGACCTGCTCGCGGCTTCGCCTGCTTGAACTATCTATACAATTATTTATTTACTTATGAATCACTTTCATGTTCTAACATTAACAGCTTAAGGTCAATATTTATACTATAAAAAGTAAAGTTTTAGTTAAGTCAAGTTGCATCAATCAAATGACTGCACTAAGATTGAAAATCGCTGTAAATTTACAATATTTGCTATTATAATCTAATAATAATAGTTTTTCGACTGTATTAAAACTACTATTAAATAAACTTAGATTAGTCCTATAATAATAGAAATTTAAATAATTTGTCAAAATTCCAACCATAACATTTATTACGAAACGAAACGTGCAATCCCATTAAAATCGACTAATACTATAGAATAACTATATTTAACGACACCCCCAACGTTTACACAATCACAAACTATTAGGTCTATGTATCCTTGAATACATCTAGAGCAATTTAACAGAAACTTACTTGTTTATTGTAAATTACCACAATTTACTTCTTAAATTATATCAGGTATACCAACTTTAATTAAATCTATAGTACCTAATATTTGAAAATTATAAAAAAATATTTGGTTAAACGCTCTAATCTCAGGAACTTCTGGTTCGAAATACAAAATATTTTTGTGTTAGGTAGTTCATTTATCGGGGAAGGTTATATGAAGTATTAGATTATATTAAACGTTTCGTTGAAGACCTATAATGAACTATATTTCATACACAACTCTATCACAAGCTATATTTGTAAATATAAATAAATGTCAAATATATTACAGTACAATATTTCGTCGCATTGAATTTAAATAGCAATAAAAGCAAATCATATTGATATTATAAATATGAATGTAAGTTTATTTGTTACGCTTTCTCGCCAAAACTACACAACCGTTTATCATGAAACTTTGTACACATATTATTACAGAGATTAAAAATATTAAATTAAAAACACTCTTTCAAGGGTGGGACAAGCGTCCAAGCCATCGGTGGCTAGGGCTCCAAAGAGAGGAACCTCCTCACAATACGCGCCGTCTCAAGTAAAACTGCTTTCTGCATCCGATTCTTGATTCAACAGCTAAGCGATAAACTCTTAAAATTAAGTTATAATATTGTTATATGTTTAAAAATCGCACTATCAAAACTACAAGTACCGTACGAGAAAAAATCTTATTTCAATCTCTTACAGACTGAAGAACGCACAGCGGAAGTGGCAGTATGCTGCCCAGGGTACAAAATGAAGGATGTCTCCTGCGTGCCCATCTGCCCAAATGGCAAGACTGGCCATGGTTGTACTGAAGGTAATATACTTATATCATTTACTAGCTTATTAGATAGAAACTTGTATTGTAGCTTATTACCAATCGTACATATTTTAGTATAAAAATATTTTTATATGCTATTGATAAGCAAGAGAAATCATGAAACTATAATAATTTATTTTTACTTTTACTCATTTACTTTAGTCAGTCACACTACTGCCAATAAAAGTCTTTACGTAATAAAATATGTATAAGAAAGAATATAACAAAATAAAATATAATAATATTAAAATAAAATAATGATTATTGTTCAAAAAGTTATTACTTTTAATTTCAGATTGTCCTTCAAATAAATGGGGACCTAATTGCGCTAACGAATGCGGTGACTGTGTTAACGGATATTGCTTGCCTACAACTGGTGAATGCGACTGCGAGGAGGGATGGCAAGGTGAGAGGTGGGTTCCCACTTTACTATGCAAAATTACTATGCACAAACTTAAACAGGATTTTCTTTTCATCTTTATAATCTTAAATTAGGATGATAAAGATGAAAAGAAAATAAAAAAAATACGAAGATAATTGTGATTATTTTATATTTATTTATTTCAGTTGTACAGTCAGCATGCCTACAACGCAATCCCCACCTGCTTTGATGGAAGAGCTACTAACTACTACCAAATCTTCTATTAGAACTGTCCCAAGTACTGTCTCCACTTTCCGACCTACAATAGTGAAAGCCTATACATCTCCTATTCCATCTTCAACCTCGATACCCGAAAGAAAAACAATAAAATACACAAAGACAACTTTAAGTGCAACTGAAAAGACTGAAAAAAATACAATTATACCAACAATTTTAAATACACGACCAACTTCACTAATACAGTACAGTAATAAATCACATACAACACCTACGCCATTGTGGGCCGAGACAAAGACTACTGTTGCCTTACTTAATGTAACTAAAGCTAATTACATATATAATAGAACAGAAACCCCGATAGAAGGTACGTCAGTAAATGTTATTAATAAGCATGTACATTTACCACAAATGGAAATTCCAATAACCACTAAACCTCAAGATGTTCAATTTCATTTAAATTCTACTGTAAGTTCTAAGAATATTATAACAACAAGCATCCCGTCAATATCCACTACGAAACTTTCAAAATCTTTAACCACGCGAACTACTATGGCCAGTACTCTTAACATGACTATCATTTCTGCGAAATCTGATATTTATCTAGTAAATAACTCCATCAGTGTAGCACCCACCCGTTCTTCTATATTTACTGAAAAAACATCTTCCCTTAATTTATATACTAGCTCTCCACGCATTTTAACTTCCTCTTCAAAGCCTTTTACAATAATATCAACTGATTCATCAAACAATATTTTTACATCCAATTCTAACACCACTTCTCAAAGTCCGTCTATATTTATAACTGTTACGTCTCGGCCTTTATTGTTTATTACTCCAAATGCAACAACAATTCGTAAATCAGTTCCGTCAACAACATCAACGAAAACTACCCCCACTGTTCCTACTTCTACTACTATTATTACTACTACACACGCAACTTCTCCTATTACTTCAATCACTCCCAGTACTCCTTTATCTATGACGTTGTCAACTACTACATCTGCTATTTCAACTCCAACTTCTCGTGGTATACTTTCAAGTACTCGCACACCTAGTCCAAAAATAACAGTTGTTATCGACAAAGAAGTGACAGAAAAAGATGTAACAATGGAATATACGCGAAAACCAGAGATCATAAATAAAATTCACAGCACTACAGTCAAATTTAAGCCAAAAGAGATATGGATAAGGCCAACTCAAAAAGGTGAATCGATTGACAGCAAATTCAAAAACATTTATGACTTACATTCTAAGCACAAGACTGTAATGAACCAAAGCGAGGGTATTTCAGAAAAAACTACACCAAAAACGATAATAGTCTCCATAATACCAACGTCAGTATCACACGCCACATTCAAAAAGATAGCTTTAACAACTGCATCATATGTGTATCAGAAAAAAAATATTACATTAAAACTACCGGGCAAAACAGATCAAGGTTTTACTAAGTCTATGACGTCTCAGGCATCTACTGCTATACCATTTACTATAAAAATTCTACCTACTCTTAAAATAAAGTCTTTGGGCACCTACAAAACCACAACTCAGCTATCACAAGATGCGACGAGAATGCTTCCTCCTACTTCGAAGAAAGCATTCTTACATACAACAGTGCCTGAGAAACCAGCTTCTAAACTACTAAATGTAACTATTCCAACGAGTAGAACAACTAATAGCATGAGCACGTTGAATGAAGTTAGAAAACTGAATTCTTCTATTTTAACTATAAAACCTCCAACTAACAAGAATAAGCTCAAACCCTATGAATTAACAACTATATCGAATAAGAAACTAAATCCACCATTCTTGAAAGACGAAACATTTATTAAAACTAATAAAGTAAATGCAACACGATCTAAAACAAAGCTCCAAGAGACTGCTATAAGAGTTTTAACTGAGAAAGCTAATACTAAGAATATATCGAAAGTATCTAATAAAGTAACCACTCAAGAACCAGAGGATGAAACTTTTCATATTTTGACAGAACCAGAGCATATTACTGCAGTAATGAGTGATAAGGACAAAGACCATACTTCAATGGATCTCATATCAGTTATAAGTATAGCGGGGGGCGTTATGATGACTGTGATAACAGTCGCCATCGTAATTGTGATGATAGAGAGATGTAAGCGACCGAGATACGAAGATGTGAGGAAAATTAATGATATACGAATGCAAGTGATGATTGATAACAGTGAAGTACCGCCGCCGTATGTGAGGAGTATTTTCCATGCACCTTTGCCAGGTAATTTGACCTTTTAATTTTATTCAGTCAGCCCAATTTAATTTTAATAATATTATAATATTTATTATTTTAATTGAACACTCATCTATTAATTACTTTAACGCTCATAAATCTCGGTTTCATTGGAAACTTTTAAATAATATACGAGTTTACATTACGAAATTCTGTTATTATGCTGCTGTTTATAATCTTACCTTATAAAAGCTCACTACAAACTAAATAAAAAAAACTAACATAGCTACTTTTTCAACAATTTCACCACCGGCCCATTAGCTCAGTTGGTTAGAGCGTCGTGCTAATAACGCGAAGGTCGCGGGTTCGATCCCCTCATGGGCCATGTCTTTCTTTTTTGTTATTTACTTTAAAATCACGCAATTTTATTTCATTTTTGATTATTTTGCAGATCCACCGCGTGCAGATAAATGCCATTATCAACCTATTTCAACATTGGATCGAAACTTAAAACAATTCATGAGACCAGTGGTCGTGCAAAGTATTTCGCCGGTCATGCTAGAGAATTTTAGAGGTAATAAAAACAAATTTAATGTTATTAAATATTTATATAATGATTATTTATAATTTTGTTAAAAAATATAAATATTTATTATGTAAGTTTAAATTTCTTATAATTTATTTGCTTAGCAGTTTATTTTAAACGTGTAATGATAACATTACAAAAAGACATATATTTTTTTACTTATATGTTTAAATTATTTTATTTATAGGTATTCTAGAATGTCATTACGATCATTTGCCAAGGAGGCATAACGATTTTGGTACCATGCCTGCCCGATGCCCGATCCCTAAAACTGACGAACGGCGCCCTCTATCCGTTGCTGACTACACTATAGAAGCATTGAAATGCGAAGCGAAGTTAGATATCATTGATAGTACAACTTCAGAGCCATTATACGCAGAAATACCATGTTGGAGACCGCCATCTGAACACGCTATTGCCGTTGTGAATCTTAACGGAGAAGCTATAACGGAATTATGACCAGTTTGCAGTATTCACCGCTAGATGGCGTGGTTTTAATATATGTATTAGTTAGTTAATTATGACGATAGATGGCGCTGTTAAATGTAACTGATTTAGTATAATAATGTACCAAAGAGTTGTGTTAATTATTTTATTAATTAGTTAATGAGTATATGCTAAAAATGTCTCCAAATAAACAGTTTTAAAGCACAGCAAATTGTTTTTAATTCAAATCTTAAATCCGCCACCATTTACTTTTTTTTAGAAAATACACGCTGTTAACTAGTTCAACAGTAGAGTTGAATCTATACTTATATTATAGAAATAAATAATTAAAGTTGAATGCTTGTTAAATAGAAGTGGCAATCTTAGAAAATACTGGTTCGAATCCAAAGAAATATTCCTATGTTTGACAATCTATTTATCGAAGAAGCGTATTGGATTTCTTTACCTGCGGTAGGAGGTAACTCGAATACTTAGAATGCATTATGTGGCGGTGTTAATAAATTAACAGTAATAAGAATGATTTTATAATCTTTGATTGTCGCGATTTTTAAACAATTTAAATGAAACGTATTAAGACGTACGGAACTTAAAGTATACATTGTTGGAAAGCCAACGTTTCGGACATTTTATGGTAGTGTGGTGGTAGATTGAGATGACATTCGTCGTTCCGTTTATATAATTATTATAAAAACAACTGCTATCAGTTTCTTAGTTGCTTCGCATAAAGCCCTATATTTTTGCAAAGTTCTTTTGCTGACCTTGTTTTGGCTTCTGGGCCAGCTTAAGAACTTTGCAAGGTGAGTTTGAAGCTTTATTAAAGGTTTTAGGAATGGGCCCCAGATAGAAAAAAGTTCCAGTATGGAGTCATTGTCCGGTGAGTTGAGGAAAGTGGATCTTACTCGTCATATAAATTGAGAGAAAGATTTATTTTAGTGTTATTTCTTTAAATAGTGAAATGTGCAATATAGTCAAGGCAAATATTAAATAGCAGTATTTTAATTGCTAGTAGGTAGCTGGGATGACAGTACATACTAACATATTTATTTCTTGCGATGATTACTCAATGACGCATATTTTAAAATATTCATAATCACATAAGGAAAACCTTATACAGAGGCATTAAAATAAAATACTGGAACTAAGGCTGTCGTGGTCCAGTCAGGGATAGTGTCTGTAAATGTTACAGTTGTCTATTCCCACTCAGGGGAATAATTTATCATTTCAACCTTTTGGCGCCACTGTTAGACATTGGCCTAAGGAGAGGCCTAGGAGATATATCGGTCCTACAATACCCACTTCCTGTGACGTCAACCAGATCGTTAGTCTGCCTGGTGGAAAGCCTGCCTCCAAGTATCGTCCGATTCGTGACCACCAGTCGAAAATCTCTCCGTCCATATATGATTATACATGAACTATTTGCATTTTCCCGCTCTTAAAGATAAAGTGTGGCGCTGTAAAAGTGGGGAACGACCTTCGACTCAACACAAGATGCTCTCTGCATACCCTGCTATATGCGGGATAAAGCGTAAAGCTAAAAAACTAAGTTTTAAGTACGAGATAATTATAAGAGAAGGACTTAATTGGAAATAATCTAAGTAAACGTACATTTTTTAATTTATTTTAGCCAATAGCAAATTGAATTATGAAATATTATCATAACATTGTCCAAATATTGTGAAGGTGAAGCGATTATAAGAATAAGTGACTCCGTTTGTTCATTATAAATAACGAAACCCACGTTACACTGTCTAATTATAATAATAAAATAACTATAATTTAATTGAACCTACACCCATCGCGTTCACTTAAAACACACGTCAATTGAACCAGAAGGAAAATTTACAAAATTGTCATATTATTGCTACATATATGTAGAACATAAAATATTTATTACATTATTTATTTATACGTAGAATTAGCATGTTTTCGCAAGTTTCGTGGAACCCTGATAACAGCAAGGTCGGGCGTGGGCATTCAATGTTATCACAGCATCCGACCATAATAAACTGCATCAGGGATAAAAGATTATTCCCAATGAAAAAATGTAAAATGAACGCAGATTAGACTTTTTTTATGGAAAAGACAAGGCAAGCGAGCGTAAGAATGACATGATGGTAAGCGATCACCGTGTAACACCAGAGCTACAGGTGCGTTACCAGCCTTTAAGGTGGAGATTTGAAGGTACCCATGTCGCATCAACCTGCAAAAACTGCCATGCCTTTTTTGCCTACAAACAAGGTCATTCCACAGATTCGTGGCGCATGGAAGGAATTTCCCACAGTAGTAGAGTATAAACACAGTAACGTAAAGTACTGTGTGGTTAGAAAATTAGGTGGCAGGTAACAGGACAAACAGTTCTTCAGAATACTCCCCATAAAATAAGTTTAAATAAGCTGCTCGTAACTTTTTCAAGATAAAGAGATAAATGGATGATGTATCAAAATTATAATTACTCAACAATTGCATAAAATCAGTTTAAATATTCAATAATAACTACATATTAAGTTAAGGTTTCATACATCTAAAAAAATTAACATCATTTACATATATACCGCCGCGCTTTGCCTCGTTACCAAAGCGAGACAATGAAACTATTAAATATTTCTTTTCTCCAAGTGGGAATCGAACCCACAATCATCGCGTTTACACTCGCACGTTTGTGGGGCATAAGCGTGCGAGGGCCAAGGCGGCCTCAATTCTTTTTTTTAGCTTCACGCTACATCTGGTACAGATGGTTAGACAGAGGAACAACTCAACACCACACAATTTTTGCCTTACCGCGGAAATAATACGCATTTATATAGGATTAATTTCATAGGATTCATTTAAATTGTTTTTTTTTAGCCTTACACATGGGGAACCTAGGAATCTAGTGTTAAGGATGCTAGTTCTTATTAAAACCCTACCGGACCCAAATTCCCGGCGATTGCAGCTTGCAGCCGATTTGTAGACATTACATGTTGAGTGGCAGAATTCAACACAACGCTTGGCAAAGAAACGAGGTATCGTTAAAGGTAAAATATTAAAGGTTTTATTTCCCAGAATGGGAATCGAATCCACAACCTGTCACGCTTACAAACAAAACGCACACTTGTGCCTATTCGCCACGACTGGCCTCCAATTGACATGAAAATAAGATTAATTATTTAAACGTTATTATAATATGTCGATTTAACGTGAATCATTTTGCGTTATGATGCGAACTAAAGATTGCATTATCTCATCGCTCTTAATGTCGGTGACGACTTAGCGGAATTGGAGTTCCGTTGTTTTATATTATAATGTTTAATTTAATATTGTAGATTTTTGATGTGTCAAACTTAATAATTTTAAGAACATATTATTTTATTATTTATTGAAGACAGTAAACGCACGACGCAAGGTTGGGTCTAGACTCGAAATAATGATATATTTCTTATTTTTTATTTCTCGCTCTGGTAACGAGACAAAGCTCGGCGTTAAGTTCCGCCTCAACAATTCGACGCGAAATAGGCAACGACACTTCCTAATGGAAACATGGTGACTGAACCAGGTTCCCTTTGTCTATCGTGCTATGTGTGAGATACAGTAGATATGATGCTAAAAAAATATTGTTACGACTATAAGACTACTGCATGGCGAAGTGGGTCCCACAAATGAAGATTGAGGTGTCTTAATATATTTTTCTGCTTGCCTACAGACATTTACTGCCTTGCAGGGTAAAAAGTGAACCTGAACTAAAAAATATTTTACTTTAAATTATAATTTTACAACGTCGCTTTCAAAAAAGGTAAGTTAATCCTTCCACATTTACAATCTTAAAAAATATAAAAAAATAAATCAGCTTCACCCTGCTGTGTGCGGGATACCCGCACACAGCAGGGTAGGCAGAGGGAACCTAGTGTTAAGACACTCCGTTCCCCACTTTCTGCCGAATTATGGAGGCATTGCGTGTTGAGTGGCAGAACTCAACGCCGCGCTTTGCCTGAACACCAGAGCGAAGAAATGAAAATATAAATTTAAGTAAATATTTCACTTCCTCGAGTGGGGATCGAACCCACAACCAGTCGATTTTACAGTCACACTTCGTGCCGCTGCGCCACGACTGGCCTCTATAAAAAATATATGTTTTATTTATTTAGTTTAAGTTTTAATTTCGTTAAAATAAATGTTTGTTTCTTTTTACATAACTAAAAAAATATTATATTCATACTAAAATCTATAAAGAACCCATTATTTAAATAATAAGCGTAGAAAATATTTCGCGCACTGTATCTACGGTCGTACAGTAATATCGTTAATGTCAGTCTGAATGTTAAAGTGCGCAAGTTAACTGACATCGCGGTAAGATATTTAAAGATTTTCTTATTTATATATTTATTTAAGGAAAAAAATATAACGTAATAATATATAATAATTTTATGTAGGTATTTTTATTTTCTAATGAATATTGTATGTACTTTTAATATTATACACTTCAAGAGTTTATTTGGTAGAATGCTCAAATCTCAGGAACTACTGATGTGAATTGGAAAATTCTAATTAAAATTGTTTTTATTTTGAATACTCTATTTATCGAGGAAGGTATCTATAGGCTTACGTTCTTTAATTATTTTTACGTGTCCGTGAAGGCGAGGCTGTGGTTAAAAGCTTGTATTAAACATAACACCATAAGACTAATCTTTCTATACCTATCCTGTTTTACGTGCAGGAGATGTAAAAATGGTACTTATATAAACCATAGATAATCCAAGTGTTTACTTTTTTATTATAAAGTATAAATAAGTAGTGCGAGTTGTTTAATTTATATTCATAAATTATATATTAAGCACGATAATGAATGTAAGAAATGTCGTCTTTCCATGATTTTGGACTTTTCTCTGTAAATATCTTTACAAATCAAAATTTTAATCTATAAAATTAATTCTAGATGGAGTTATTAACAAGTTAATGAAGTTATTAACCAGATAAATGACAGTAGGTTCAACAATTTTAAATAAATAATTTAGAATTCTTCTGTTTTTTCAGATATGATGCATATATTCATTATCGCTTTGGTGCTGTGCAGCGCCTACGCGAACGATGACGTACAGCATAATGTTAAATCTGTGAAAGGCGGTTTTAGGGGTAGTTATAATTATAACCCAGCCAACTATCCTAGGTAATTATGCCTTTTTAAAATTTCTTTTAATTGTTAAAACTTAGGGTTATTGTTAAAACAGCGCGTATTGTGAAGACATTTCTCTCTCTCGGAGCCTAGCCGCCGATGGCTTGGAACCCTGGTCCCACACTCGAAAGAGTGTTTTTTTAAATATTTTAAATGTATTTTTTATAACAATTTATATTTAAAAATAAACACATATATAATATAATAATAGTATGTTCGTCTCTGTTTATACACCCAAATATCTGTTAATGTACTTAATTTATTTTAGCTTTGGCGGTTACAATCTGCATCAAAATGCTTCTCAACACGGCTATGCAGGACAAAATATGTCATACCACAGTTTTGGTGTACAAAATACATCGAAACAAATTGATTTCGAAGTTGGTGTTTGCTATATAGAAGTACCGTAAGTTTATTTATTTGTTTAAATATAAATGAATAAAAATAGATTTTTGTATTAAATTATTTTTTAAAGAAAGAAGAAATGGAAATATAAATTTAAATAAATATTTCGTTTCCTCGAGAAGGTATCGAGCGCACTACCAGTCGCGTTTACAGTAACACTGTGCCCCTGCACCATGACTAGCATAGTTTTTTATTTGTAGAAATTGATTACAAATAGAGAATGGAATGTGTTAGTACTAGATTTTGATTTTAGCTTTACGCATATAGCAGGTTAGGCGGAGGGAATATCATGGTAAGATACTCTGTTTCCCTCTGACCACTCAACTTTTCGCGACATTGTGTGTTATATGGCGGAACTTAACAGCGTAACAAATGTAACAATAAAATCGAGGTAATGGTCTACGAGTAGTTGGACAAACTGTAAAGTTAAATTCTACTACTTACGCTCATAAAATGATACAGATCTGACATTTTCATTTTCTATGAATGAATCTTCACAGAAAATGAAGGTAACAGTAATCTTTTTCTAGATATTACATTAAAGTTAAGTACCTCCATTCTACTTACAAGGTCTCGAAAATTAGGCGGAAAGTGTGGAACAGAGTGAACAGACAACATCAACATCAGATTCCCTCTGCCTAACCGCATATAGCAATATGCGTCAAGCTAAAGAAACCTTAGGTTCCCTTTTTTCTATCCTGATAATATAGGAAAAATTGTAAAGCTGTTTTTTTTGTGTAATTTTTATATAATGATAAATTCAACATGTTAACCTTAATATTTATATAGGACAATACAATGAATATTAGTACCAACCAATTATCATCGCTGTGACCTAAATTACTAAATAGATAAGGCTATATATTTTTTTATTTATATATGTAACGTTAAGGCTAGTTGTGACGCAAGGGCATAACTAAGTGTGCGACTGTAAAAGCGTGGATTCGATTCTTATTTGAAGAAATACATTATTTAGTATTTTCATATCATCCGTTTCATTGAAGAAATACATTATTTAATATTTTCATATCAACCGGTTGGGCCCAGACGGCTTTACCTCGTTACCGCCACTCAACATGCATTCCCTCCAGAATTCGGAGAGCGGAATTGTTTTAATGAGCTATAGTTTAGCACTAGGTTCCCAGGTTCCCTCTGCATGCTAAAATATATAAGTGAATAATATAGAAAATGAAAATATTAAATATTTCATTGCCCCGAGCGGTAATGGCACTCACAGCCGTCACACGCTTATCAGGGGCATAAGTGCCACGAATATTTCTAATTAATATTTTTAATTTAGTTAAGCTTAGGCTTAATCAAGTCTTACTCAGCTTAAGTTTGACTATAATTTAGGATTTTATAGAAAAATATTTCAATAAATCCATATGATTTTTATTTATTTTTTATTTTTTCCTTAGAACAGCATCATTGGTCCGTAACCCGTCGCATGTTCCGGCAGGAAATGGTGTAAGTATTTTTATAATATTTTTTAAACTATACTTAATGATGATTTAATTAAAAGCATTGCATTATTAACTTTGCTACAAATTAAATAAATATATTTTTGGTAAAAATAAACTTACGTCCGTAAAGCCTAGGAGTTTCTATGCGCATACACCCAGCACTGGTAAGTACTATTAGGTAATATGGATCTAGATTGGTGGTTTCTTTGGCAACTATATACTTTGGCAGGTACCTCTAAACTCTAATAAATTACAAGCGCCTACGGATCTAATATACTAAAGTGTAAAAAATATTATTTATTCCTAATATGTTCGAAGGTGCTTATAGCTTATAATATTTGGGGGTGTCTGGCAGGGAGCTATAACCATTAAGTGTCTGGCAATGGACAACGTTATTTCTAATGTTTTTGCCAAGGAAATATAAAGAGTTTTATAAATCAAATCAGCTTCACGCTTATATCCCGCTCTCAGTAGGGTAGACCAAGGGGACCTAGTGCTAAGACACTCCGTTCCCCACTTTCCGCCGAGTTCTGGAGGCATTACTTGTTGAGTGGCGGAACTCAACACCGCGCTTTGCCTAAACACCAAAGCGAATAAATGAAAATATATAGTAAGTAAACATTGCATCTCCTCGAGTGGAAATCGAACCCACAACTAGTCGGTTTTACAGTCACACTTTGCCTCCTTTTTCCACGACTGGCCTCATTGAGCTTGAACTTTATAATTTAACGAAATTAGGTACTAACTACCAAAGTAATCACCCACGATCCATATTCCCTAATACTTACCGGTGTTGGGTTTTTGCGCCTAGAAACTTTCATATAAAATAACGAAGATCTGGCCGTACTGTTCTACTATTGGCTCTCTTTTTATTAGATCTAAGTAGTGGGTAAAATATTGAATAAAATACTTTTAGTTTTATTTTTCAATTATTCGTACTAAAAAAGATTGCAAAAATGTCCGAGTCCTTTATGTGATTAATTTCATAGCTACTTAAGACTTTTTAGGGTCCAGTGATCATTTTATATATTTTTTAATATTTTTTAATGTCTAATAAAATGTTATAGTATCATTTAAAGCATAATAGTTACTTAAAGATGAAAATATCTTATTTTTTGTACAATTTTTTCAGTCACGACCAGATCTAAGTCGAATAAGAACATGCTGTAAAGGATATATAAGAAACATATATAACTTCAAATTGTGCGATCCGGTCTGTTCCCAAGAGTGTGTAAACGCACTTTGCACCGCCCCAGAAACATGCACATGTTTCGCCGACCATGTGAAAAATTTAGGTGGTTTCTGTATACCGACGTGCCCGATTGGATGTCAGAATGGTCACTGTAGTGGCGGTGAATGTCTATGCAAAGAAGGCTTTAAGTTGGACTCGGAGAGCAAGTACTGTATACCAAGTTGCAGGGAGAACTGTGGTGGTGTAGGTAAATGAGATTTTTTTATTATTTATTTACTTTTTTTGTTTCTTACTTGTGCATTTAGGGTAGGCAGAAGGAACTTAGTGTTAAGTCACTCCGTTCACCAATTTCCACCGATATTCGCCTTTCGAGACATTGCGTGTTGAGTGGCGAATCTCAACGCCGCGCTTTGTGTTATTCTCCTAAGTATTCACACTCTATGGCACTGCACCACACGTGGTCACGTTTATTTACATGTGAGTTAGGTATTGTAACATAAATGATGACTATTGCTTAATATACAGGGTGGAGGCGTCAGTGCTCCTTTTACGGGAGCAGCAAGTAGGATAAAATATTTTAAACCCATACCTTTAGAAATTATTCAAGATACCTCAACAGTTTAGACGTAGGATTCTTGATAAATGAAAAATAATTTCACGGTGTCTATCCACACTGTTTTTTGTGTGACGCAGTTACGCATAGATACCAATAACGTAAACACCTACTACAAAAATACTACTAAGCGTTGTCGATCTGCCGCTTTTCATTCTCATAAAACATAGATTATTTTATAGATTTGTGTCTGTGTGCGTCATTCTTGACAAATGACGTTTTATTTTACAACGATAATTTTAATCATTATTTTGTTTGCTAAAATCATTTTTTAATTTTGAAAAAATCTCTTTTGTTTTAATTGTATTAGGTTTTTATAGACTTTCATTTAAAGTGGTGATAACAAAAACACTGTATACTTATTTAGAAAACGTATAAAAATTTCCTTCCGCACGGCCGGTCGTGGCGCAGCGGCACGAGGTGTGGCTGCAAAACCGATCGGTTGTGGGTTCGATCCCCACTCGAGGAGATGAAATATTTACCTAAATTTATATTTCCATTTCTTCGCTCTGGTGTCGAGGTTAAGCGCGGCGTTGAGTTCTGCCACTCAACACGCAATGCCTCCAGAATTCGGCAGAAAGTGGGGAACGGAGTGTCTTAACACTAGGTTCCCTCTGCCTACCCTGCTGTGTGCGGGATACAGCGTGAAGCTAATTTAATTTTAATTTAATTTTAATTCCGTACGGCGCGTTCGAGTCCCGCTGCGTTAAAATTTTTATACGTTTTCTAAATAAGTGTTTTTCTTTCCTAAGTGTGGAATTACACTTTAAAAATGTAAAAATACACTCTGTATATTTGTGGTAAAGTGGGTTAGATCCTCATTCTAAGGTTGTATCCACATATAATTCATTTCCCAACTACATTTATAAAAATATAAAAACGAACCTGTGACAAAATTATATAAAATACATATAATTTAAGGTACATTATTAAAAAAATATAAAATCTAGTAATAAATAAATAAGCTAGATTATATTTCACAGGCAATTGTACAGCTTCCAACATTTGCCAATGTAAAAATGGGTACGAGTCAACACGTGAAGGTAATTGTAAGCCTGTCTGCAACAAATGTGAAAATGGGGAGTGTGTAGCACCAAATGAGTGCCGCTGTAGACCAGGCTACGTCAAAAACCAACAAGGCCTTTGCGAACCTCAATGTCCTCAGTAAGCAAAACTCTTGTTTTCTTAGTAAATTTTGTACCAGAAGAGGTGAGTCGTGGCGGAGGAGCACAAAGTGTGACTGTAAATGCGACTAGTTGTAGTTTCTAACCCCACTCAAGGAAATCAAATATTGATTCAAATTTATTTTTCCATTTCTTCGCTCTGGTTTTAAGGGAAAGCGCGGCGTTGAGTTGCGCCACTCAATACGCAATGCCTCCAGAATTGGACGTAAAGTAAGGAACGATGTATTTTAACATTAGGTTCCCTCTACCTATCCTGCTGTTTGCGATTTTTTTTTTTACTTTAGATGTTTTCTAGAGTAAGAACTACTTTTGTGTAATCAAAGCAAAGGTGTCCATTTATAAAAAAGGTTGGTTGTTTCATACAATGCGAATCCCAAAGATTTAATTAATTTTATTAAGGAAGGTCATTTTTGTTTTATACTTAATTTTTTTTTAATCTTTTTTTTTCTTTTAAATAGCAATATCGTAATTATATATTAAAAATTATTATTACCTAAATAAGATATGATATTTTGACATAACATTAGAAATATAAAAATTTAGATAATTTATTATATTATATATAATTATATAATTTATTTACAGAGGTTGTGGGCCGGGTGGGCGTTGCATTGCACCAAATCTTTGCGACATTCCGGTACCAACCCAGCCAATTGGAATTCCCGGTGCTCCTTTCTATCCTCCCTACCAAACACGTCCTTCACACCCTGGCAATCAAATAAATAATAGACAACCAATAAATCCAGGTGACAGAATATATCCTGGTAATCAAAATCTTGGCCAAAACATATATTCTCAAGATATATCAAGAAATCCCCTTTATCCTGGAAACCAAGTCTATCCTGGAAATCAAAGCTATCCAGGACAACAAACTTATCCTGGCCATCAAATTATTCCAGGAAATCAGTTGAATTCTGGAAATCAAGGCCCAGGAAGCCAAGGGTATCCTGGTAATGGAGCTTATCCTGCTCAAGTAATTCCAGGAAACCAGATGTATCCTGCAAACCAAGGCCCAGGAAGCCTAGGTTATCCTGGTAATCAAGCTTATCCTGGTCAAGTAATTCCAGGAAACCAGATGCATCCTGGAAACCAAGGCCAAGGAAGCCAAGGCTATCCTGGTAATCAAATCTATCCTGGTCAAGTAATTCCAGGAAACCAGGTGCATACTGGAAATCCTGGGCAAGGAAGTCAAGGTTATCCTGGTAATCAAGTTTATCCTGGCCATCAAAGTTATCCAGGTAATCAAATATATCCAGGAAATCAGGGTCCATCAGGTCAATTTTATCCCGGCAACCAAGTTTCGTCACATAATCAAAGTGTATATGGTAGTCAAGTAAATCAGAGCGGTTATCAAAGTCACTATGGTTCTCGCGACCAGAACGATTATCACAGGTTCCAAGGACAAGGGCAATCGGAAAATCAATTATACCCAGACATCCAACAAGTTGATCTCTTACAGTGTGCTCAGCTCTGCATCAATGGTCAATGTGTAGATGGAATCCGGTGTCGTTGTAATCCTGGATACGTCTTAGATGTCAACGATTCTACTCAGTCCAGGTAAAAGATAGATTGATATCATTTTATTACAAAATTATATTCTGTATCAACGCCTTTTGGTCTGGGCTTTTTTTATCAACGCCTTTTGCTGATCGAAAACGAAGCGCGGCAATGAATATCACCTTTCTTAAATACATATTGTATATATTTTTATTATTTAGTTGCTAAATAGATTTTAATGTATAAGAACAGTACAAAAGTAACAGTAGTACAGGCAATTGTAATATTTTGTCCTAATTTCTTTAAAAATATTTTTAGATGTATGCCTTATTGTCCCGGTGGCTGTCTTAACGGAATTTGTTCCGCTCCGCACTTATGTATATGCAATGTTGGATACTACAAGGACACTAGCGTCAAAGGCCGCTCGTCATGCGTGAAACGCTCCAGAAGATCTATCGAGAAACCAACAAATATCGCAGATCTTCTAATTTTTGATGTACCTGATGATTATTGAATTTATAAAGAAATATATTTTTATTGAAAGATATTTTTTATTTTTGTTAAAATAATAAAAAATTGTGCGTAAAAAAAATTAAAAATATAATAAAAATTCTTTATACATGTGTAATAGAAATATTTTATTATAATCACAACTTTACAGTCACGTTTTTCTTCGTTATGTATCGATATTTTAGTTTTATAGTCTTGTTTGTCAACATCCTTTCGCTTGAAATTATTCATATTTTGTTCAAAAAGAAAAAAAAAGAAATATTCAGAAATCATATAAAAATTATGCCAAGAAGTTAAAATTTCATTTAAAACAAAAGAGTAATCAACGCCGAAATTATACAATAATTTCCTGAATTAGTTCTAAATTATAATAATTAAATTGAATTCGAAAATAAATAATTTTATTGATTATGAACTGTCAACGCTGTAACTTCCTCCATGAAATGTACGTGCTAGCTCTCTCCTCTTTATAATCAACACTGAGATCAATACCAGAAATAAGGCGCCAACAGCTGCACCAATATAAGGTGCATATGAAATCCTGAAATAATTTTTCTTTGATTTAGTATAATAATCAACAGAGTGTAGTATTAAATTAAAATACATAATTCTTTACTACTAAACCAATCGACGTATACAATACGCGTTGCCATAGCAACGTGTATACTACTTTATACCAAAATGTGAAAATACTTAGTGTATGCTTACTGCACTCCTTCTGTATATAAATTGTAACTGTGTAAAATTTAATTCTCCTCTGTTCACACAATTCTCGTAAGAAAGGGGCACAAAGCTTTTGCCTCACGTATTAAGATTTTAAAAGGTTAAGCCACAATCTAACTCTAACTAAATTATACTTATAAGTTGTCTATATTGAAACAAAAGTGCAAGCTATTCTTACTCACCAATCATTACTTTTTATAACTATAGCGTCACTAGTTCGATTGTTGCCATCGTAATAATCGGTTGTACTTCGATCTGATGCCTCATTGCTAGTTGTTTCTGTGCTGACGTCTGTGCTAAATGTAGAACATATCATTCCACAATCTTCATAATTAAAGGGATCAGTACAATCACACGCTGATGTAGTTACAATTATATCAAACGTTGATGGTGTACAATAAGGCTCTCCTACACTATTATTATTTATTTGATAGCCAGAAAAACAATCACAAGTGTCTGGAGCAACACAAGCTCCATAGCCACAATTAATATTACAAATAGGCTGACAACTTGATCCGTTATTACGAAAGCCTTCATCACAAATGCATTCATTAGGCGTGATACAGGAACCGTTGATGCAGTTAAAACACTCCGGGTCACAGGTTCCGTTCTCATTTTTAACATAACCAGGATGACATTTGCAATTGTTCGGTTCAACACATTCTCCGCCAGTACACTCAAAGTCACAAGAAGGTACGCAAGTAGTTCCATTTTTATACCAACCCTCGTTGCATTCGCAATTATCTGGTGCTACGCAGGTACCGTGTAAGCAATTAGAGCAATATGGTAAACAGGACCCCATATCTGACTTCTCGTATCCAGGATTGCACTCACAAACACTAGGTGATACACATCTTCCTCCACCGCAATCTACATTACAACGTGGTTCGCAAATATGTTTGTTAGTTTCATTATTATACCAGCCATCGTCACACAAACAGGTCTCAGGACTCATACATGCACCGTGTGGACATCCAGAAGAACAATACGGCAAACAGAAATTATATTCATTTTTTCTATATCCATCGGAGCATTCGCAAGTATCTGGAGCCACGCATTTGCCGTTACCACAGGGTTCAGTACAAATAGCTTGACAAGAATTATTGACGAGCATATAACCAAAATTACATTCACACACGTTCGGTTCAACGCAGGTGCCGTGAAGGCAGCCATTTTCACATATTGGTATACAACGATTCGTCTCAAGTTTGTAGCCATCGTTACATACACATACGCCTGGACTTGCACAGTATCCGTTTTTACAGGCAGGAAAGCAAATCGGATCGCATTTGAAACTGTAACAAAATAGTTATTTCTAGATATAAAACCACTTATTTATCGCCACGTTGCGTTGGACAATAAAGTATATGGATGTTATAATAACATAAAATTGAATCCAGTTGTGGCGCAGTGGCACAAGCGTGTGACTGTAAACGCGACAGGTTTTGAGGTCGATTTCCATTCGAGGACCTCAAATATTTAATATTTAAATTTCTTCACTCTGGTATCAAGACAAAGCGCGGTGTTGAGTTCCACCTCTTTGCACCATGCTCTGCCCACTGAATTCGGCGGAAGGTGGAGAACGGAATGTCTTAACAGGTTCCCACTGCCTACCCTACTATGTACTGGATACAGCGTGAAGCTGATTTTGCAGTACAGTAAATAGCAATACTTATGTATTACAAAAGTAAGTCTTTTATTTTAAATAATATTCTTATAGAAATTATAACACTTTTTTAAAATGGTTTACCTATACGAACTTTCGTCTCTTATATAACCGGAACAGCATTCTCTTTTAGTCTCTGTGTATGTAATCTGTAAAAAAGACAAATATTTTGAAAATTAAGTTAAGTAACTTTATTTTTCCAAGTTTTTTTGTATTGTAGAAGAAGCTGACGTGGTGCATTTTAACGGAAAGTTTTTATTTTTCTTTTGATGCTAGTGACCCCCTTGAACCAGACAATAATTATATAATAATTTATTTAATTTATATTTATATATTTAAAAACAACTGCTATAAATTGAAATCTTAAATTACAACCATTAATCTGGAACCTCGGAACCTATCTTAAGATACTTTTTTTCCATTAAGGTACTTACTTTTTGCCGAATTTTCGAGGTATTACATATTTATTTGTGAAATTTGATACCGCGCTTTGTCTTGTTACCAGTGCGAGGTAAAAATACAAAATATTTAATTCCCTGAAGTAAGAATCAAATGAAGTAAGAATCAAATCCACAATATTCGAGTTTACAGTCGCAAGCTTGTGTTCCTATGCCAGGACGGCTCTAAGTTTAAGTTGTATGCAAATGTTAATTTGATTATCTTTGAATGTTAATATTATTTAATAGCAAGGTATTAAAATCGAACATTTTCTTGTAAGATTACCAATAAAACAGTATCTACTAATATATTTTACAAAGTCCAAGAAAAACATTCAGGTATTTAAAAAATACTCACTGGGACCATTCTCCGATCAATATACGATTTCATTCTCGTCTTGACGCATCTAAAGAAGCAGTTGCCCTTGTATGATTCTTGGTAAGTGCGATAGTAGGTTACTGCAGTCCATCTCATAGCCCTAAAATATTATATAAAAAAAAATCCTTCATAAAAAAAGGTCTACTAGGGCCAGAGGGGAGAGTAGCCTCTCCTTATAATGAGCTCAAACAGGATACCTCTTCTGTAAGCTGGTGAGGGCAGATGCTATCCTACAGATTCCAGATGATACTACAGTATTTGGTCAAGGTATAGGCTATATTTTTTAAGCGACAGTGAAATATGGAATCGATCAGACCAGTAGAAGTTACTTATGTCATTTAATCAAATAGAAAAGAGCTGATGATCTTAAAACGGCTGAGCACATTTTATTGCTTTATGGCTAATAACACTCTCGGTTAAGTCACTTTTCCGGTTTCCTCTTGAACTTGGCAGCGATTGAGCGGCGAAACATCAAGCCGCTCCCTTTATTACCAAAGCAAGAGAAATGAAAATAATTCCCCCTAAATGAGGATCGAACCAACAACCATCTCGCCACATTCAGACGCTGTTTTGAAAAAGCCTATTACATAATTACTGACCTTTCCCTCCTGGTACAAATTTGACAACATACACCCAAAATGAATGTTAATAAGATACCATTGAAACACAATATTTTGAATAATTGAAACATTATTACATGAAGTTGTAATAAAATCCGTATTACATATTACACTGAATGACCATAACGTTGCAAATAATATACTGATTGAAGTAGGATCTCCATATATTGTTATATTTTTAGGATTATAAATATAAAGGCCTAGGCCTCACGGATTACATTAAAATTATCACACATGGTATAGACCATTTTTCCATTCAAAATATTTTTGATATCTCTCTCTTTTTCTCTATCTTAATAATACATATTGTATGAGCACACAAAAAAACTAGGGCGGTTGTGGCACAGGGGCACAATTTTATACATGTATACTCCAAAAATATTTTTTACTTTCAGGGCATGATTATAACACTAGATGTGAACAATTAAACCAGAAATTGAAAATAATTTAAATATAATTGAATATCTCTATAATACGAGAAAATAATTTAAAAAGTCAACAACGTCCCACTACATCGCAAAAATTATCTTTATTTATACATAAATGGGAATTCGCATCCGTTTAAAGCTATTGTCCATTGATAAATACTTTATTAGTCATCATTATTGTTTGACATACATATTCTATAAAAAGCTCCATCATATGGATGCAGGGGCACAAAGTGTGACTGTAAACGTAACTGGTTGCGGGTTCGATGCCCACTCATGGAAATAAAATATTTATTTAAATTTATATTTCCATTTTTTCGCTCTCGTGTCGAGGAAAAGTGTGGCGTAGAGTTCGGCCACTCAACACACAATGCCTCCAAAATTCGGCGGTAAGTGGAGGACGGAGTGTCTTAACACTAGGTTCCCTATCCTGATGTGTGCGAGATACAGCATGAAGCTGATTTAATTTAATTTCATTTAATAAGGGTACAGCGTGTGATCACGACAGTGGTGGGTTCGATGTACACTCGTTGGAATTAATTATTTACTACTGTCATTTCATCGCTCTTTGGGTGTTTGTTTCAGTAGCTAACAGTATAAAAGAATGGGACGTCGATCAAAAATTACTTAATGTCATCTTTTTGTATTATTAATAGCTGAATGACTTCATGACATATTCAGTATTCTAAAGTATGAAATAAGTACTCTAGTATAGAATAAATACTCTGTGTTTTTAAGTCTATGTATAGGTATATAATTAGTTAATTTCTGAGTGAACAACAGATTATGTACAAACAAACTATTGGGCTTAGAACGTTGACCTTTAACATTTAGGTAGGTTGAAGGGTGGAGGAGAGCACTAAGAAGGAATTTCTTAAAATTCCTACGAGAACGTGAATACGGAATTTTCCCTTTACGTATTGTTATAAGAAATAGTATGAATTTTGTTCATATTAAAACGCTTACCAATTGGTAAAATTATTAAATTTAATAATAGAAAGCCTTCGATGATTCCTTTTTGATAATCATAATCACATCAATCATAATCATAACAAAGTTTTTTGCTTTTTTTTTTAATTTTCCACAATAAAAAGATTTTTATTGTGTTATTATAACAACATATAAACTCCCAAAATGCACTACGATGTTTTTCGTACAGTATTTTTAATTCGGTATATAAACGTTTCAGCCCAAGATCCCAGGGCCCCCAGACCTACATCATTTTAGCAAAACTGAAATTTTGAGATCTATTAGTCTAATATATAGTTAAGACAGTATGCGTAATGACTAACTTGAAAGTGGGGCCCTTTCAGAGGTAGCGCCAAATAAAGGTATATATCAATTTTCATATATCAATTTTAAACAAACTTTAGGACGTCTGGCAGAAGTAAAGGCCCACGTAAAGAGTCTGGTAATAATAAATGTACATTCTTTACATTATTCTTAAAAACATATTTTCAAGACGAACGTTTCTACTCTACCGTGAGTAAGCATGTACCTTAAGTTGGGGCCACCTCTGAAAGGTCCATCCATACGGTCTTAAGCAAATAGTAGACTATTAAAACTCAACATTTCAGCTTTGCTAAAATTACGTAGTTCTGAGGGCTATGGGATCTAGTCTATTTATAATATTGTTTTTTTTTCAATTACTAAGACGAAAGTACCTGAAGAATGGAATGTATAATATACCTAGTCGGATTTTAAATCTCAAATAATATGAATACAATACGTACAATAGCTCATTAAGCCTGTTTGTTTTACTTGGCACCAACTACAAGTTCTGAGGTAACAAACATAAAAAAATACAGTCGAATTGATAACCTCCTTTTCTTACAGAAGTCGTTTAAAAAAAGGCTTCTATATTATAAAATAATTTTTATTTCCTTAAAGTATTTATATGTACACAGTACACTGGTAACGACCAATACAAAATAACTTATTACATGAAAAAAAACATAAAATTATATTATTCTTGACTATGGATTACCCAGTTCTATGTTGTTTTGCGCCACATCTGAAATAAATCAAAGAAATTATTTTATCACGTTTCCCACGTATAAGAGGCAAGGAGGCAAAAAGAATAAAGTGTCGAGACACTCTGTTCTTATAAAAAATTGCATGAAAGCAGCAATGTATTATAAGTGTATATTATTTAAATTTTTATGACTCTCCAGGGTGAAACGAAGCTACTACCGTCGCTGTTGCTGAAACTTTCTTTCGACTGCGTTACAATGGCCTTATGTAATAATTTTAATACAAAAAATAAAATAAAATATGATAATCACCGTATGTCTTCATTTTATACCGATTGTATACAATTTTGGTAACACATATAATCGCCACAGCAACGATCAGCGAACCTATTAATATGCCAGCAGCTTCTTCTTGTGTCACTGACCTCTTGGCGCTGCAAAATAAAGATTATTATATGGAGATTATATAGATAAGGATATTTACTGTTAAACTTTAAAGGTTATAAAGACAATGATATACTGGAAGTATGAATTATTTCTCATTTTCCTGCATCGCCAGGACAAAGCGCGATGTTGAGTTTCGTTACTCGTCACGCTGTTTCAAATTCAATCGTAAAGTGGACAACGGAATGATCCTATACTACCCTACACTATATTAAACAGTACGTTTTATGACTCTTGGCCAGCCTAAAGTTAGCTGTAAATTGCTGCACAGATTTGATTCTAGGATTTTTCTTGCTTTCGATGATTGTTTTTTTCGTCCACTACTCGTCAACTATGCTACACCAATCTTGAAGATAAAAACAATATCTCCAAGTGATATTCAAATCCAGTGAACTTACCAATTGGACCACAATAATTTCAATTTCAATTTAAGTGTTACTTATTTTTTTAACTGTTTTGTTAAAGATGAAGAATATGACAAAAATATTTACGTTGTATCCTTGCTTAGTGGCTCCGCGGGTTTTGATGTAGAAGCACCTTCTAGTTTTTCAATAATTTCCTTAGTTGGTTTCAAGATGTGTAAAACTTCATCCTTTATATTTTCCAAATTTATATGAGTACTGTTTTCGATGTCCTAGATAAGAAAAAAAACAAATTAGGGAAACACAGGTAAAGTGTATCTAAGTAAATTGGTTTTCTTTTGATATTTTTTTGTTTTTGGTCAATTTAATTGCTATTCCCGCTTTATATTTCTCTTACGATGAGTTGTGGAAGGATAAAGTCAAGAAGTATATAGTGTATTATAAGGAAAAACTAGGTAAATTATACTTGATCGATATCTTTTTATCTATTCTATATATTTATTTACAGTAAAATTTGCGTAACGGATCAGTAGTACGTGATGTAAAGAAAGATATAAAGAAGAAATGTTATTGGGAAATATTTTAAAAAACGGAATAGAAACTAAGCCAATGATTTTTATATCGTTATCTGTTTGCTCTTGCACTTCACTATCAAACATATTTTTTGGGTTGTTTTGGATTCTATTGCGTTTATAAACCCCAATCATAGATTTGAGTGAGTCTCTCATAAATCTTAGATATTTTACATGTGTATGAGATTGGCTGAAAGTTTTGTATTCAATGTATATTGTCTTTAAAATGATAATATTATTGGAACATGTACATAAATAACTGCGTAGTTCTAGCGGAGGAAGCCGCGAGCGGGTCGCTAGTTTAATAACATATAAAGATTTTTGTTAGTAGAAATTAAATCACATAAATTATAGATAGGTGTTTTATAATAGAATGTGAATGTAATGAATTTGTTACTGTTATTTTTATATAATACAGTACAAAATAAATAAGTTAACACTTTATAAAATTTAATGAATTTATTTATATAACATATAGAAATAAAGACAAAAATATTACATACAGCGTGAGTTGTTGAAATTTCCAATTCTGTATCGAAATCGATTCCTGATCTTGCACCTAGGCTTGGAGCGTTCTATAGTAAAATAAAGTTCTATAATAAAAAAGTTCTGGAATCATTCTATATTAAAAAAATATTATTTTTCTTTTCTATTATAATTATATTTCTGAGGTTGTCATGGCGCATTGGCATAAGCTTGTAAATGAAACGCAACAGTAGTGGGTTCGATTCCCATACGGGGGAATAGATTATTATTTGTTAATAATTTAATTTTTCGTTCTGATACCAAGACGCAATGCCTGGAAAATTCAGTGGAAAGTGGGGAACAAAGTGTCTCAACACGGTCCCCTCTGCCTACCCTTCTATATACAGAAACAGCGTGAAGCTGAAATAAAAATATAGTTCCATATAAATAGAAAAAAAAAATAATGCAAGAAAAAAATATTCACATATTTTTGTTTCTAAGATAGCAACTAAAGTGTTAGATCTCTCCACTCGGCACTAAGGTTATGTTACATTTTTCAGTTAAAGGTCTTAGTATCTACTTTTCCTTATAAAAATTATTTTAATATTTTAAGTAAATCTAAAACTGGAAGCAAAAATCGATCCTAGATTTAATAAAAGCATTGTGATTGTGGCTATAACCTTAATCAGTGATTAAAGTATATTAAATTTATCACAGTTTTTTTAATCTTATGATTTGCAAAAAATATTATAAATCTCAATCGTGAATTAATACACTTTTATAAAATGACAAGATTGAGGTGATGTGGCCACATACAAGGTGGGTTCAATGGTAATTTTCCTTAAAAATCATTAAACTCACACCAACATTGTTCAACTGCAGTATGATGGCATTTAAAATAGAAATATTTAAATAAAATAAAAAAATAAATCAGCTTCACGCTGTATCCCGCTCACTGCAGGGTAGGCAGAGGGAACCTAGTATTTAGACACTACGCTCCCCACTATCTGCCGAATTCTGGAGGCATTGCGTGTTGAGTGGCAGTCAACTCAACGCCGCGCTTGTCCTCGACACCAGAGCGAAGAAATGGAAATATAAATTTACGTAAATATTTCATCTCCTCGAGTGGGGATCGAACCCACAATCAGTCGGGTTTACAGTCACAGCTTGTGCCCCTGCGCCACGACTAGCCTCTAAATAAATATTTAAATATTTCAATTTTATACAAATTTCTGAAACTTACTGTAGTACTCTCTGATCCATAGCGTGTTGCAATTTCGTGACTTGCTTTGTCCCCCTCTGCAACCTATACACAATAATAACTTAGTATATTAAACATATATCATTTATAGTATACAATATTATATTGTAATGTATCGTTTTTTTTGTAAATTTTCTTTTCAATTTATCATCTTTGTACGTACTTTGTTGAGCTCGATTTTATTCCGAGTGAACACAGAACTTGGCACCCATATAATTTCTCTCTCATTCTATTGCTGGTGAAGTTAAGAACTAAGTATTACTTAACATTTAACTTGGCTCTCATTCACATTTATGTTTTTGATGAGTTTACTCAAAAAAGGCCGACATGGAACAAGGGCAGGCAAGGCAAGGTGCAACCCTGCTGTCTGCAGAATATTACGTGAAGGTGATTTTGATTTTTAAGCAAATATGTTAAATTTCATGCCATTTCACTATTTGGTTTACGAGTTATGAAGGACTTAAAAATCGATTGAAATGATTCGTGCAAAATAAAATTTGCACGTTTCCAGCTTTTTAACTTGGCTGGACAATCAGACGGGTGTCCTGAAAATAATTCAGATAATCATTTTTCCTTACAAACCATCCGAACTCATAACTATTCACTTTATATTTACAGTCGAACATTGTTTAACTGTGGCACGGTGACATGGCATCTATAGACATAGTAAAGTGATACGTACGGTAGACCTTTCTGTTCCATGGTCCGGTTCAGCTTTCAGACTTGCGTGACTTCCATCTGGAATCTATAAAAATAATAGATTGCTAAATTTTCACGGTACTTAAATATTTTAATACACAGGAATTTTTATTTTATTTCACGCTGTATTCCGCACAGAAGGCAAGATGCAAAATTTGTGGGTAACTAGGTAGGCAGAGGGAACCTGGGAACCTAGTGTAAAGACACTTCGTTTCATATTAAGACACTTCCGTTGACCACATTCCGCCGAATACTTAAGACATTTCTTGTTGAGTAACGGAACTCAACACCGTGCTTTGTCTCATTGCCAGTGCGAGGAAATAAAAATATCGATTTAATTTGATCAATTGGAAATCAAACCCACAACCGTCATCTAAAATAAAATATATAATAAATTGAAGTGAATTGTTGAAGAATGAAATTATGTATTCACTTGTGATGATCAGTACAAAAAAAAATGGAACTCAACGTCTACCATAGCGGGGAAATATAAATCTATTAAATATTCCCCCTAATGGGGATCGAACCCATAATCTTTGCGCTTAAAATTAGACGTTGTATTTTCAATATAGATTGTTAAACTTACCGACTTCGGTGTAGTAGCCACAGGTACAAGCTCAAAGTCTGCAGTTGTGGGGATCTGAAACATAAGAAAAAAAATACTTTAATATTTATGATGTTACTAAAAATTTGACGGAGGAATAATAAGAAACTTAAATAATATTATTACTAAAAGTTAAGACATTATTACAAGTTACACTAGTTTTCGATTTTTAGTATGGCGACTTTGAATACCATTCAAAACCAACTAAAATCCAATTTTCCAATAATATAAAAAGAGTATAAAGACGCTTTGCAGAGAGAAATGTCAAGACACTTCGGTCTCCAATTTCAGTTCAATTTCGAGAAATTCCTTGCTGTGTGCTCGCGAAACTCAACGCCGCGCTTTGATGATGACGGAAACAGAGAAAGACAATTTATACGCCGCCATATTATATATCTGTCACCGTAAGATTATAAACACCGTCAGTTATTATTTGTTTTTTTTGCGATATTATAATCTATCGAGACATTGAATATTTTTTAAGCGTTGGCCCAAATTGATCGTTTTTACAGTAAAACCGACCACAGATGTTCTGACCACAGAGCTAAGAATATAGAAAGGTATCAATAAAATTAAACTTTATTTATTGTGTAATATAAAGTATATTGTATTGAGAATATTTTTCTTTTAGGTGTTCGAATATTTTAATATAAACAATTAAGAACTGTCACTTATGTACTGTCTTCGGTATTTATGTACTGACACCACCACAGATACACGGATATTTAAGTGCAGGTTCAGTTAGTTTATTTATTTTTAAATTTAAAAGTTTCTAAAAAAATCGGCACTTAAAAACTAAGCCTAATCTATAGTTACGATGACGTTAGTACATAAATGATATTTTTTACTATTTAAATTGAGTATACTGTAATTTTTGAACTCTATGGTGAATTTTTACATTTGACAATGTCGGTTCACAAAGTATCGATAAATTAATATCGCGGGAGAAATTGTAATATAACGAAATTTTTAATATTAGATGACATCTCCGAGATATCCTAATTATACTTCAATACTATTTGATTTACGTGTAGATGTAAAATTTTAAACTCAATTGAAATCTTAAAATTGATTCAAATTTAACTTGTGAAACTTGATTATAGGCTAACATATCCGATAACATGATTAATAATAAAAACAATTAATAATAAAAATATTATAAATATAATAATTTCGCGCGGATATGGCATAATCTAAAATACACCGATTTAGAATTAAAATGTAGGTTTTCCCTATCTAGAAGTATCCCACATTAAAATAGAAAAAAAAACCCAGTTTTGTCAAGCCAAACGGCCTTGACAGACGGACAACAAAGTGATCATATATAGGGACCGCTTTAACGTTTTTAGGTACGTAACTCTTAAGAAAGGATGATCTCGATATGCTTTATAGTTATCTGACTAATATCAGCATTATCACATACATACAAATTCATCAAATTGGTAACCTACTTGAGACCGGTCTTGACGCAGAGGCAAAAAGTGTGACTGTAAAATCGACTGGTTGTGGGTTCGATCCCCACTGGAGGAAGTAAAATATTTATTTACATTTATATTTTCATTTCTTCGCTCTGGTATCGAGAGTTCCGCCACTCAACACGCAATGCCTCCAGAACTCGGCGGAAAGTGGGGAACAGAGTGTCTTAACACGAGGTTCCCTCTGCCTACCCTGCTGTGTGCGGGATATAGCGTGAAGCTAATTTGGTTTGATTTTTTTTTGATAACCTACTTACAGTTGAAAATACTTACATCAGTAGTTGCAGGACTTGTGTACGTATCGTCAGTTGTAGCATTTGCGATCGTTTCAGCAGTTTCACTTGTAGTCTGTGTATAACCAAAATATAATATTGTCAATAACAATTCAATTAAATAATTTTATCCAATTAGTGCTGTAATATATTTAAAATAATTAATCTATATTTAACCAAAATATAATATTTTAAGGAACGGTTTAATTTGAACAGTTTTATCTAATTAGTGATGTAATGTACTTGCATTTAATGATTTAGTATACCTACTACAACAGTTATTTAATAATATTTATTATTTAACGTCGATGCGAAGTAATTGGGATGTGGCTGAGGGCGATCATTGTAAATTAAAACTGAAAATATGACCGTTGGGCCCGCAACTTCGTTTAGGTGAACTGTCAAACGTAAAATCCCGTTCATTTCCATTATCTTAGAAAATTCGGATAATCCTCTCTTAGTACTCCATAACGAGTATACTCCCCGAGGAACCTATATGCCAAATTTCAGCGTTCTACGCCGCATAGTTGCGACCGTTCATTGTCTAATTGTTACTTGTTGAAAACTAATGACTCTTAGGTCTGAAATTCTGGGGGAGATAGATAGTTTTTATGGACATTTGTACTCCAGTCAAACACCAGCTGTAAGCTTGGCTAAAGATCCCAGAACCAAGCTAACCCAGCACTACAAACGCCAAGCAGAGTGGCAAAATTTTACTCTTTGGACTTCTGTATAATTTTATGATGGGGGAACAAAAAAAGTGAAGCCAGTCGTGGCGCAGGGGCACAAAGTGTTACTGTAAAACCGACCAGCTGTGGGTTCGATCCCCACTCGAGGAGATGAAATATTCTCTGGTGTCGAGGCAAAGCGCGGCGTTGAGTTCTGCCACGCAATGCCTCCAGAATTCAGCGGAAAGTGGGGAATGGGGTGTCTTAACACGAGGTTCCCTCTGCCTACCCTGCTGTTTGCCGGATACAGCGTGAAGCTGTTAGAACAAAAGAAGGACAATTTTTACACTGTCACATATGTCTCTCCGATCTCATATTTATAATACTTGATTAATATATGTAATGTAAGATATTAAATTCAACTAAAATCTCAAAATAGATTTAAATTTAACTTGTGAAACTTTTTTATAGGCAACGGTTACACGATGGTGATACAAAGGCTTATATTAAAAGTATTATTAATATAACAATTTATTATAACTTTATTATTATAAACAATTTAGTCTGTAGTATCGTATAATCGGTTTATTTTAATTTCAATCGGTTCATTTTCATTCCAAAATTTCGCTTTATTTTATTTGTTCAAAAATTATGAACAAATAAAACGAACCGAATTAAAATTAATATAAGGAATATTGGAATATATCAGATTAAAATAAAAAGGTTTTTATGCTTTTGACTTTAGTTTCTGAGATAAAGTAAATATACATAATATTATATGTACTTACGATTAGTACACGTGCTTAATAGTCTCGGTCGATCATCTTATTAATTTCAACGATATCACATACATACAGGTCAAACTGATAATCTCCTTTTTTTAAAAGACGGTAAAAAGTACTTACATCAGTAGTTGTAGGACTTGTGTACGTAGCGTCCGTTGTAGCGTTGGCGGTCGTTGTGGCAGTTTCATATGTAATCTGTATATAACCAAAATATAATATTATCGGTAACAATTCAATTAACCAATTTTATCTAATCTAGTGTTGTATTGTATTTAAAATAATTAACCTATATTTAAACAAAATATAATAACGTGAGTAACGGTTTAATTTGAACAGTTTTATCTAATTAGTGATGCAATGTACTTGCATATAATGATTTAGTATACCTACTGCAACAGTTATTTAGTTATTTAATAAAATATATTATTTAACGTAGATTCAAAGTAATTGGAGTATGGATACATAAAATACGACCGCTGAGGCCGCAACTTTGTTTACGTGAACTATAAAACGTAAAATCCCGTTCATTTCCATTTTCGTAGAAAATACTCTCTTAGTAAGTACTCCACAACGAGTATACTCCCCAAGGAAGGTTCCTTGCCAAATTTCAGCGTTCTACGCCGCATAATTCTAGCTTTGCGTTGTTTATCAGTTACAGAGTAACCAACTCGGAGGAATGAAATATTTCAATATTCCGCCACTTAACATGCACTTCCACAATTCGGCGGTAAGTGGACAACGAATATGTGTTAATGGGAATAGAGTGTTTTAACACTAGGTTCCCAGATTTCTTTTGCCTTCTGTAAAGGACTTGTATAATAATTTAATCAGTCCAACGAAAACATTGTGGCTGTTAATAAGAGGAAACACATAATAGGGAAGCCCAGCTATGTAACCAGTAAATTAATTAATTAAACTATTTTCCCTTAAGTATTACTTCATTATTTATATTAAGCTATGAATATAGGAATAAAATTAAACTTTTCATTTATTTAAAAAAAAAACATTTTAGTTTTAGTGTTGTTCGTAAAAGCTTTGTTAATTTTACGATCTATATGTATGGAAGATACATTTTTTTTCTATAACTATAAAACCTGAGACCAACATAGGGTATATTAGATGTTGAAAAAAAAATAAACCTAGACCAACCAATATATAAGATTATTGTGCCAATGCCGTCTTAACTAAAAATATGTTGATAATTTAAAATATTCTGTTGTTGATTTATAAGAACAATTCAAATCTTTTATTTCTGATGAGGGATCGTAATAGTCCACGTAATCCATAAAATAAGGAAACGACGCCTTTTCTGTACTTTTTAAATATAGTACCATAGCCTCTGACTATAAATGCGATGGTTGTGGGTCGGATTGTCACTCTGGGGAATGAAATATTTCTATTTCTTCGCTCCGTTAATAAGACAAAACGCGGTGTTGAGCTCCGCCTTTCAACATGTCTCAAAAAATTGAGCTTTAAATTGAGAACGACGCGTCTTAAATAAAACAAATTCTTTATATTACGGTTTATAGATAACAAAACAAAAGACGAATAAAAAAATCTAAATTTAACTTTTCTTAAGCATATGAACAATATTATATAAAATATTTTAAATGATCACTAAACTCGTATATATAATTATTTTTCTTTTATATATAATATATTTTTTCATTAAAAACTTACCAATAATATTAAAAAGAAACCAACAAAAGAATCCATTTTGAACCTTACTGGTGTTCACTTCACGAATATAATGAGACTGCCCTATACTAAACTTTGCCTATTGCACTAATTAACGCATTTATATAAATATATAGATGATTAATTATTCTGGTAATCTGTCCGTACGCTTTAAAGTTTGTGAGGAAAATGAGAGTGGAGTTATTATTTTAAATGTATGAATAAATAATATATTTATGAAAGCTGAAACAGTGATGGATTGGGACAGCGGTTGGCTGTAAATATGATGGTTGTGGGTTCGAACCCAAAACGAAGTAGTCGATTGTTTACATTTCTCCGTTCTGTTTCATTTAACAAACAATGTCTCTAATTCGTGAAATAGGGAACGGAATGTTTCAACCTTAGGTACTTTTTGACTACAGTACTCTAAGTAGGATTTTGGATTAAATTGAAAATAAGCGTAAAACGAGTGTTTCACGCAAGTGCGTGGACTTTAAGACGTGAAACAATTCTTTCCCGTTTCCCAATTTTTCCAATTTCGCGAGAATTTTGAGAAATGTTCTTTTAGTGCTCGCCTATACTTCCTGACCTACTTGCACGGCAAATTTCTACTTTCAAAGACCAGACATTTGATCTATGCGTTGGCTGTCAATTATTCATTAACAGAAGAGTTTTATACTGGAGCTAATAACCACTCACGGCTTCGCCCGCTTGAAATACATAATTATTATTAAATCCAGGGTCCAATCAAATGTATCCCATTTGATACAGAAAGACAAAATTAAGGTAAATTAAGGTATTAATTGGTGACAACCAACAAAATAAAAACATCATTTTATAGTTCTGGCTCCATCATCAGGACAGCTAGAAATGGAGAATGTGCTCGGAGCTATATAATTTTTATGAGTCTAAACTGAAATAGTTTACTCTTAACCTCTCAGAATTTCAATATCCAGACCCTGGCCCCATCATCAGACCAGCGTCATGAGATCATATTATTGTATTGCAATCTGAGCTACATATAACTTTCAAGGTTTACGATGATGCAATTATTACACAAGAGTCAAATTTAATTTACTATATTTTTACTTACGTATCAAGTCGAGTGTTGACTGAATAAAAAAATCAAATACATAAATCGGCTTCACCCTTTATCCCTAACATATGGATATTACGCAGAAGGAACCTAGTGTTAAAACTCTCCATTCCATTTCCTCACATTTCGCCGAACTTTTCAACTTAATAAAAGCGCGTATAAAAGCATTTTAACTATATTAAAGAATGCATTCATATCCCAAGCTTCGCGTATAGAAATGCTTATTCCCTTTGTTGTTCATTAACCAGCAATATTAATAGATTACCTTATTTGATCACACCAAGGAACAGCAGCACCAACATGAGTATTCAATCGAAAAATTATAGCTACAATATAAATCATTGTTGTAAAATATATCCTATAGCTGAAAGTGATTAGTTATCATTTTATTGATGCACTAGTCATCACAATTTAATTTGCGTGATCCTTAAAATGAGAAAAAAAAAGTCAAATCAGTTCCGTTCCCCAATTTCCGCCGAAATTTGGAGGCGGTATTGCGTATTGACTGGCGGAACACAACGCCGCGCTTTGCCCCGACTCCCGAGCGAAAACAAAAATTCATTTAAAATGAAAAAAAAAACATGTTCTATGTTGCCTTACGTATTTCGAGAAATCTTTCCTTAGTTCTACACCCTTATTCCAGTGATTTCGTCAGTACGTTTTTTGTGAGTCACTCAGCAACGGAAGTGTTTTTTATATATACTAGCAACCCGCTGGCGGCTTTGCCCGCTTGAACTACATTATTATTAATTTACGTCCATTATTTTTGTTTTCTATAATAATATAATTTTTAAAACAATATCTTTAGCTATATTGTAAAATAACATTTTAGCTAATTTAATAAAACAGATAATTATAGGAATTTTGTCCATCTACATTCTTTAAACCGAAAATTATAACATGTTTTTATTTATAAAACGATTGAAACAAAACAAACACAAAATGTTAAGGGAATTTTGCCAAAATACAATAGTGAAAACTGCAATTAAATTGGTTATTTCTCAGATTAGCGTCAACAAACGTATAGAAACAACAGATAAACAGACACACATTTTAAAATTTATTGTTTTTGGGTCTAATGTATTATTAAATTCCACCAATAATAATTTTTCTTATATATTTTCCATATACAGACACCGATCCGATATGATTTTAGTATAAGTATAGATAAAGATATAAAATATGACACATGAAAAGTACATATCCACGGTACTTAATTCCATTATAGTGAAACTTTCCGTACATATATTCTGGGTTTAAAATTTGAAAGATGATCTAATGCGGGAAAATACAGAAACAAACGTTATTAAAGCTAAATATTGAATAAGTTACGTAGGTTGCAGATGGAGGGTTAAGAAAATACAATTTTTATACTTAAACTTATATTAATAAAATTTAAAATTAAAATACACAAATTTTAACTAAAACTAAACTATATCTAAGACTACTGCCTTCAATGTTGGAAGAACAGTAATCTGTTTAAACTTAAATTAATCTAACTTATATATAATTGTCCTCAATTTTGGAGAAACAATATTGAACCTAAACCTAACTAAATCTAACTTAACCTACGACTTAATTACTCCACGATGGAATAATAAGTGTGGGAACAGAATAAATTCCTTTCCCACCGGCGCTGTTCACCCGATCTCTCCTTTGTCAGCGTTTTGTGGCGCTCGGCCGCCTATCAGACGGACATATTATAATATTAAATAAATTTTCCGCCTGTGACACCGAGCGCTATATAACAAATATGTAATTAAAAATATTTTTATTTTGATTCAACGAAGTGTTCAAGAAATAAGAATTAAAAACATTAAATTTTAGTATAAAATATGACACATTGCTTTTAAGAGGTGATAGCAGAAAAAACACAGCTCATAAAGATACTCAAAATAATACAATTTAAATAGAGGTCTTCCTTTAGCTTTTTAAGTTTGTTTTTTTAAATTTTTATTAAGATTTTTTATTTTGTAGGAAAAATTAAATTAAATTATACCAGCTTTACGCCGTATCCCGCACACAGCAGGGTAGGCAGAGGGAACATAGTGGTAAGTCACTCCATCCTCCACTTTCCGCTGAATTTTCGAAGCAATGCTTGTTGAGTGGCGGAACTCAACGCCGCGCTTTGGCTGGACACAACGATCTCCACTCGAGGAGATGAAATATTTACTTAAATTTATATTTCCATTTCTTCGCTCTGGTGTCGAGGTTAAGCGCGGCGTTGAGTTCTGCCACTCAACACGCAATGCCTCCAGAATTCGGCAGAAAGTGGGGAACAGAGTGCCTTAACACTAGGTTCCCTCGGCCTACCCTCCTGTGTGCGGGATACAGCGTGAAGCTGACAAAAAAATAAAAATTATAGTTTTGCAATTTTGGATAGCAAGAACATGTTTTCAAGCTTTGTTTTCGACTAGCTTCTACTCGCGGTGTCGCCCTCGTGGCCAAAGGAAAATAAATAATAATTGTATATAGCACATGACACATTCTAAATGACAGAGGTAACCCTGACCGCAGACACATAGTCTAGTCAACAATTTCAAAAACTTGTTAAAGATATAAAGCACCTTAAAGTATGTGCGATAGGTCATTCGATTTTTAAGGATTAATTAGCATATAAAAATTGCAATTGTTATTAGCAAAATAAGGTTTTTCGTGAGTACCTCAAAAATCAAGAATATTTGTTTTGATACTAGTTTTACTCTTCCTACCCTGCCATATGCGGAATACAGCATGAAGTTAAAAAATACATAGGTATATATTATAAAAGTTTGCTTTGTTAATTGATACGTTGTACAGGTACATATCCCTTCTGTTCCATTTCAGAAGGTTCAAGGCCGGTCAGTAGCCATGATAAGTTTCGTGTTCGGGCCAACTCAATATCCTCTCTTGTTATCTACTACCTACAAAAAATGATACAAAAGACGCCTTTATGAAATGTTACGACTGAATGATTATTACTACAGACATGTTTTAGTTAAATACTTATTTAGAAAACGTATAAAAATTTGAACGTAGCCTGGAAACCGACCAGGCGCTCTGACCGCTAAAACCGCTTTATATTTTTTATAACAACATATGTGTCAATTGTTCTATCTTTGTTCTTTTTATATCTTTTATTTCCTAAGGAATAATTGTGCACAATAAAGTGTAAATAAATAAATAAATAAGTTGTAACAAGCGTATAAAAATTTCGACGTAGCTTGGCGAGAACGCATGGCTTAGTGGTCAGAGCGCCTGGTCGGTTTCCAGGAGGCGCGGGTTCGAGTCCCGCTGCGTTCAAATTTTTATACGTTTTCTAAATAAGTATTTTTCTTTCCTAAGTGTGGAATAACACTTTAAAAATGTTTAAAAATATTTAAAAAATAGTTTCTCTCTTGCCAAACGATAATTCTTAGTAATTATCTTTGGGTAGCGGAAATTTGTAAAAATCTCCCTACAGAGATGCTAACAACATAAATAAGTTGTAACAAGCGTATAAAAATTTCGACGTAGCTTGGCGAGAACGCATGGCTTAGTGGTCAGAGCGCCTGGTCGGTTTCCAGGAGGCGCGGGTTCGAGTCCCGCTACGTTCAAATTTTTATACGTTTTCTAAATAAATATTTTTCTTTCCTAAGTGTGGAATAACACTTTAAAAATGTTTTTGTTATATTAAAATAACTTTTTATTTCACATAGCATTAGCATCGACATGACAAGTTTTATTATTTTGTATTGCTTTTATATATATTAAACATTTTGAGTTTTTACTATCATAATGGGAATGAGTCTGAACAGATAAAATATTCTGATAATCCATATTGAAAAAATAAATTAGTATTCAATAAATTCTATTCTAATTTTTATATTATGTTGATATGGAGTATATTGCCAAATTATTATTATATCTATTTTGCTCAAAGTATTATAAGGCAGACAAGAAACAATGGTCTTATAGAGGCCAGGCTTGGCGCAGGGGCACAAGTGTGTGACTGCAAAAATATTATATAAAAAATTAAAAATTGAATCAGTTTCACGCGGTATCCCGCACACAGCAGGGTAGGCAGAGGGAACATAATGTTAAGAAATTCCATTCCCGACTTTGTGCCGAATTTTTGAAGGCATAAATAATAATGCATTCCCTCGAGTGGGATCGAACTCATAACCGTCACATTACAGTCACACCATAATAAAAATATAATTAATAGATCGAAGAATCTACAAATTTTCAAAATTAAAAAAGTGCTGTTTTAGATTTCTTTAAAAGGTTAAGTGACAATGAATGTCGCACTTGAACAGGAAGTCCATTCCAGTTAATACCAACTTTTACAGTAAAGGAATTAGAATAGAAGTGGATATGCCTGATGTTAGTTCGAGGCGTAGAAGAGAATTGAAACCAAGGAAGCTGAATCGGACTTTTATAAAAGGGAGCACAAGAATTGGTATAGCATTGATTGAAGTCTCATAGAAAGTCATCCAAGCTGCCGACGATAATCAGAAACGTGATCAAATTTACGCAGACCAAAGACAAATCTTATACATAAATTTTGTAACTGTTTGTAATCGTGTTTATTGAATTGTTACTCAGATATATCCGGGAAACATGAGTCAGTATAATCTTAAATCGGTAGCAGTACTGAATGAGCTAGAATAGTTTTGTACCAATTTAGGAAACGTATAAAAAATTGAACGTAGCGTGATTTAAATCCGTGCCCCTTAGAAACCGCCCAAGCGCGTATGCACGGCCAAGCCGTACGATGAAATTCTAAAACGCTTGTTTATGTGTATGTTAGCAATTCTGAAGAGAAATTCTTACAACAAGGTCTAGTGTTATGAAGGTAACAAGCCTTAACGTTAAAGTTTTTTTTTCGGTATCTATTAAATATCTTAATGTAATTTTAATAAAACAGGGCTACCTATAAGCTTATTACCATATATTTTTTTCCAAAGTTTCGGTACCTTATAGATTTAAAAAAAATTGAGGGCGCTTTTATATTTTACTCCTTGAATTAAGACCTACCAAAATTATATATACTATGCACATATTAGTTAGCTATCTACACTATAAATTACAAAAAAATCAATGTAGAGGAACGTATCTCAAAATGAACAAAAAGACCGGAAAACACGAGTCGCTCTCGCCTACGGAGGGTTTCGTACAATTGGAGATCTCAAGCTTTTTCTGAAAATTGAGGCTTAGCCCAGTCAGAGCCCTTCCATCCGATACCTTACTTGAACTTGCGGATTTAATACCAAATATTGTCCCCCTTTCAAGGCTTATTATTTTTTAAGATTTATCCATAAATGTAAAGTTTTCAGATTTTATCCTAAACTAGTACTACCTGTAGATGCTAGCTTCCAAATTTTATAACTCTAGGTCAACTAGAATTACAATATTCATTTTGATTCCCTTTATAGTGTCAAAATACGAGTTTTTTGAGAATTTAAGACTATTGTTTTTTAGGATTTAACCACAAATATATAGTTGCCAAATTTCATAAAACCCTATGAAGTTTGAGTCCCTTTATAGTGTCAAAATACGCTTTTTTGTGATATACGAGTAAATGGCCATATCTTTTTTCTTAGTAAATATATAAATATGTTTTTATCAGGAAATTATGAGGTATGGGGCCGTAGATCTGAATATATGGTTTGAATTTCAACTCGATATCTCCAAGCTATCTCCGCATTCCTGAGTTAGTCTCAGTTCTTGACAGATAGACAAACAGACGGACAACAGAGTAATCTTAAAAGGGTTCCTTTTTTCCTTAAAAAGTACGGAACCCTGAAAAATATCATAACTACAAGCGTGCGCGTAACTTAGAAAAAAAATACTAATTTAGGAAACGTATAAAACCATTTATAACCTTTTTATACGTTTTTAATTTTAATATTTTTCTTCCCTAAGTATGGATTATCACTTTGAAAATGTTATAAGTAGAAAATATTTCGTTTCTTTTCATGGCTCCGATATGAGTGACTAGTTTTCTGCTGACATCAACTATTTGCGCTGACCAAGATAGGGAGTGTTCTAAAAAATTCCAAGGTTTTTAAAAGTCGTTCTAACAAATCAGTTCCATCAAACTGTATAGTGGGAAGGCTGTCCATTATTTAAGTAGATTAATAAAAACTATTTGAAATATACAAATTTGAACCGGTGTTAACGGTTAAGATATAGAATTCGCACTCACTTCACACAATCTATCACGTTTACGCCACGGCAGGCCTTATATCTAAACTAAAAGAGAATATAAATACTATTTATTACCCTTACACTTTATCCTGTATGTAGAAGGATCAGAAGACATATAAGATCCTTCGTGTTTTACTTCTCACTAGAATTCGAGACATTTTTCCATAGCAAAAAATTATATTACCAGAGCCAAAAATGAAAATAATTCATTATCCCGAGTGAAGATGGAATCCACAAAGATCACGTCATATCACGTCGTCTTCAGCCAGACGTTACAATAAATAGAAAAGCCAAACAAAATGTATATAATATTACAAACTTTAAGATGCCCCTTGAAATCAAATGCAATCATTTGATTTCAAGGGGCATCTTAAAGTTTCCGTTTCTTATATAAAATCCTTAACATATCAATTCAGAGATTTAAAATTAAAAATAAATATTTATATTATTATAAAGTTTAATTATGTCACAAAGAGTTATTATCACAACGACAAATTTAATGTTTGAACACAAATCATCCCTCTTTAGATAACACATACAAAAACTTATTTACATTTTTGTACTTTAAAATTTAAAATTAATTCATTAAATATAAATAATTAAAGATTCTATTAAATTATTAAATAAATTATAACTAAAAATGTCACCATTTCATTTATTTTCTAACAATCTTTTCGGTTTTGAACCTAAACTTCGTTTCATACAATTTAATATATATTCTTGGAATAAATATAAATGATATATCAGAGTTTTTCGTGTTCGAATACTATTTTGCTGGCCAACAGCCTTTCAGCTGCTTGTTCGTCGTCATCTTCGATGTCTTCGTTGAATTCTTCATTTGCTGGAGCCTCTACATAATTTCTATTCATCAATGTGTCAGGGAGGGTATAAACAACACTGCCTAACGCAGTCGCTCCTATAAAAATAGTAGTAAAGATATTAAGCTAATTTATGAACTATTTTAAATGATTTTATGTTTCATATTTTGTTACTTTGAAATTAAATCAGCCCCACGCTGTATCCCATCCGCAACAGGGTAGGCAGAGGGAACATAGTCTTAAGATACTCCATTCCCCATTTTCCGCCGAGTTCTGGAGGCGTTGCATGTTGAGATGGTAGAACTCAACGCCGCCCTTTGCCTTTACACCAGGGCGAATAAATGAAAATATAAATGTAAATAAATATTTCATTTCCTCGAGTGGGAATCGAACCCACAACCAGTCGATTTTACAGTCACACTTTGTGCTCATGGGCCACGACTGGCCTCAATTTAAATTTAATTTAGTTTACTTTGAAATTATAGAACAAAGCTTTACCTCCGTTACTGTTTTTAGTGTCATATTCTTTTCGCTTCCTCCACATGTGTCCTATCACGATTATTGATAGACTGAGTAGAACTAAACCCAGACAACCCCACAGCAACCAAGTTAACTCCAATCCAGCCAACCTTAAAATGCAATAATCTTTATTCATACTTTATATATTATATGCGCAAATCTTTTACTTTATGCATTTAAGTTTTAAATTTCTCTTTTCATTCTAATGACAACAGAAAAGGGCTTACAAAAGCAATTTATATGTACTTAAATATTTATCCCATTAGAATTCAAAATCACAATATTAATATTTCTTTATTTATGATTATATATTAAATTCGAATTTTTTTATTTATTAAAATTTAATAATAATAGTATTTGTAAATCTAAATTTATACTAACCCTGTTGTCTCCAACACTACTTGGGCCGATTCAACCGAAGGTTCAACTGGAGGACATAAGCGACTATCAGAACACAGGATCTCCCCAACTGAACAATTTGCGGCACAGCATGAACAATTGTTGCTGAAATTTATGAAAATAAATTAAGTGTTTGTGTATATAAATATATATTGGCTATTTACTTTTATTAATTAATTTGTCATGCCAAAAGATATGATATTTTTGTATAGCCGTGGGTCGTTTCGTGAATGAGGCTGATTTTAGTTTAGTTACAAGCATCAATAACGGGCACATATTTTACGAATGCATACAACAGTCGTAAATTATTTTATAAGAGAAATATATGAAGTACCTAACTAAAATACACGAATTCTTTAAAAAAAAATATAAAAAGTTACAAGTTCTTATAATTGACAAATAAATTCGTATTTATTCAAAATATCTAATTAAAATAATTTATTTCTTTAATTATATCATAATGATTATTTGTTTAATTCTACTTACGAGAACTGAGCTGTACAGGTGCCGTTGATGTTAACGTAACCAGAGTTGCAAGTGCATACTCCATGCAGGTCACAGCTGCCATTTTCACAAGTATCTGGACATGGTTTAAAACACGTAAAAGGCTTGGAAGCATCTCTAACATATCCTTTAAGGCAGGCACATTCGTTAGGTTTTTCACAATATCCATTGATACAACTTTCTGAACACGTTGCCTTACATATACCATTATCCATGTCGTATCCATCATGGCAACGGCATTCATCTGGTCTTACACAATCTCCGTTTACGCAATTATCACATTTAGGTGCGCATTCATTGCTATTTATCGATTTGTATCCTAATTCACATTCACAAGTGTTTGGTGCTATACAAGACGCATTTACACATGATGGATTACAATGAGGTGTGCAAAGAGATGGTTCTAATGGATTTTTTTTATATCCAGCAGAACAAGTGCATGTATTTGGAGCTGTGCAATATCCGTTTATGCATATTCTAGTACATACAGGCTCACAAATGCCATCCACCAAACTATAGCCCTCATTACACCGGCATTCATCAGGTCCAATACATATCCCATTAACGCAATTGCTACATTTTGGTTTACAGATTGTTGAAGTTATTCTTTCATATCCTATATTACAATTACAGGTATTAGGTGCAACGCATGTAGCATTTATACATGTTGATTGACAAATAGGCAAACAAGTAAATCTATCTACGAAGTTATTGGTATATCCAGGAAAGCATGAACATGTGTTAGGCGCAACACATTTTCCATTAATGCATGTCGTAGTGCACACAGGCTCACACGACCCACGTTTCAGAGCATAGCCTTCATTACAATGACACACATTTGGTCCTATGCAGGCTCCATTAGAACAATTATCACATTTAGGTTCACATTTTGAATCAGTAACACGTCCGTATCCTTCATAGCAAGCACAAATATTCGGTGCCACGCAGTCAGCATTTTCACAACTTAATTCACAATAAGGAAGGCACGTAAGTGGATCTGATTCACTATTTCTAAATCCATGATTACACGTACATACATTCGGGGCGGTACATTCTCCATTTACACAGGGTTTATCGCATATAGGCGTACACGAACCATCAACCATAGCATAACCTTCACGACATCTACAATTATTAGGTCCAATACAATCTCCATTGGAGCATGAATCACATAGCGGCTGGCAAACTGTTGAATTGAGGTATTCGTAGCCAGCATTACATATGCATTGGTTTGGTCCATGACATTTGCCGTTGATGCATGGATCTGAACATGACGGTATACATTTGCCACCTTCATTTATGTAGCCTGGGTTACATTTACATGCGCTATATGCCGTGCACTTTCCATTGATACAATTTTTTTCACATATATCTCTTCGTAGTATGCATCTGCCACCCTTAGATTCGTACGGCGGACGACATAAGCATTTTCCGGGAGCGACGCAGGTCCCGCTGCCACAGCCGCGACACTCGGGCTTGCATCGTTCTGTACTGACTTCGTATTCCCAATCATCGCAGCACATTAATACTACTTGCTGAAAATAAAAACGTAGACATTGAAACTAAATCGATTTTAAAAATAGCATATTTTTTTTTGTATTTTAAACAAATATGTATTATAAGAGTAAGAGATTTCTTGGAAGGAATAAAGAATAAAATTTGGAATAATGATAATCAAATAGATAATAATTAAGATGATATCTTTTATCTCCAAAAACCATTTGACGAACAGGACGTCTGGCTCACCAAATAATGGAGAATACATCTGATTTTACATTACGTTATTCTTTCTTAAATTAGAGAAAAAAAATTAAATATAATAAAAAAAAATCCCCAAATGCGATTCAAGCGACGTATCGGCTTTATAGGGATTAACAGTTGGATCTCATTCTTCAACCATTAAAATCTTCCCAAGGTTCCTCGTAAAATTTAAATAGGCACTGACTGTTTTGATTATATTTTTTCAAATTATTTATGAGTGTCTCAATTAAAAAATTATTTCAATGATGTACTAATGTTTCAGTATTACTTATGTCAACATTCTTAACTATTGTACTTTATCTTTTTCTCTTTTTTTAACTTCTCTTTATAAAACCATATAAACTATATAAATATAAAATGCCCCCCTGAAACCTTATCTCAATTTTAAATAAATACGTTACGCATATAAACATATATCACAATTATTTTCATAAGCTTTATCCTTAATTAAAGTTATCGGGTGGTATCAAAGCAACCGTTGACTCACATTGCGCGGCCTGAAACAAATAAAGTTCTAGTTAGTTTTATAATATATTGCTTTTATTATGTATGAAATTATACCAAAGTTGTTTTTTTTTAACCTCACGCTGTATCACTCACATAGTAGGATAGTGAGAGGGAACCTGGGACCTCGGGGGATCCTCGACGGGATCCTCCGTTTCCATTAAAAACACTTCCGGTGCCCCCCTTTCCGCCAAATGAGGCATTGCATGTTCAGTGGTGTAACTCAACGTCGCACTTTGCCTCGTTACCAGAGTAAAGATATTAAAATATAAATTATTTCATTTTATCGACAGGGAATCGAATCCACAACCTGTCGCACTTACAGTCGTACGCCACAATTGACTTATTATATTTATTCATATTAAATTAATAAATAGTTTATTTCTTTAGTAATCCAAATGTAATTTATTCAACAAGACATAAACATATACTGGTGTCGAAGCAAAGCGCGGCGCTGAGTTCCGCCACTCAACACGCAATGCCTCCAGAACTCGGCGGACGGTGGGGAACGGAGTGTCTTAACACTAGGTTCCCTCTGCCTACCCTGCTGTGTGCAGGATACAGCTTGAAGCTGAATATATATGAATACATAAACATGTACAAAAAGTAACGGAATCATTAAAAGCATTATATTAAAAAAATATATATATTCTGACGGGATCGTCACATTAAAGTAGTAACTAACTTTTAAATGACATGTTGCTTAAAGCAATTTGTTGTTACTTTTTAATGCTATAGTTATATTATTATTTATATTTTATTTATTTTTTTTTTGTTTACTCCTAGATTTCTAATCATTATCACAAGTTGTTTACATAATCTTAAAATGTTAAACTGTTGCCATAAACGGGATAATTTTTAAAGCAAATCAATCAACTATCATTATATTACTTATTTAGAAAAAGAATAAAAATTTGAACGTAGCGGGACTCGAACCCGCGCCTCCTGGAAACCGACCAGGCGCTCTGACCACTAAGCCATACGTTCTCATCAAGCTACGTCGAAATTTTTATACGCTTGTTACAACTTATTTATGTTGTTAGCATCTCTGTAGGGAGATTTTTACAAATGTCATTATATTATGATAACAAAACAATATTACACACAAACACTCACTTGAGCAATTTCTTGCAAACTCCCCTGTCTCCCTCGCGAAGAGAAAGACAAGCAGGTGCCACAGCAAATATCACTAGTAACGAACGAAGTTTCATTATTAGCTTCGAATTTCCGATCCGGCGGTCACACGAACACTGTAGTACAAAGGATACAAATTCGCGATATACGTTATCACATCCGTTTGTGCAATAAAATATTCCATGCAATATTTTCCCACAAACATTAATAATAAATATATTTATTAATTATATAACATGACACGAACGTCCCCAGTGAGAGATCATTATAAACTAAACGGCCGTATCGCAAGAACTACCCCGAAAATGTTAACGTTATACAGGATGTTGTGCGCTGTGAATAATTATTTTCTATCGTTAAATTAGTTGGCGACCTCTTTGTTTATAATAATCCGCCGCCTTAAAGTTCATATTTGTAAAGAAAGCGAAGTTTTCGCGTTACTCATTATTGCACAGATTAGTTAATAGACGAGAAATTAGTTAAAAGTAACTCATGCATCAGTGGTTAGCTTTTTTGATTACTTAGTTAATAAGACTCAATTTCCGATGTAAATATTTGTATTTTAATACATGAAAATATTTTTTTCTCTTTAAATTCACGCTGTATCCCACATGTAGCAAGGTAGGCAAAGGGAGCTTAGTGTTACACTCCGCTCTCCGCTTTCACCCGAATTCTGAAGGTATTGCGTGTTAAGTGGTGAAAATGAAACTATTAAATATTTCATTTCCTCCAGTAGGAATCGAACCCACAACCTGTCACTTTTACAGTCACATGGGTGTGCCCCTGCGCCACGATTGGTCTCTGTAAAGTTAATTTATTTAAAACAATTAAATGTCATATATTATGTACATTATTACTTTATCAAGAAACCAACATTAATAGTCTTAAATAAATTTTATTATTTTGCATTATAAATCGTAATTTCAAAATAAAAAAGTTCAAGATCATTTTTAAATTAAATTAGTAAAGATTTTAGAGTTATCAATAAATTGTTATTTTCCTAAGAAAAGTTTGTTGAAATCACAGTAAACAAACATATAAATTTTCTTACAACGATAATTAAGTAATTACAGGTTTCTCAGGGTGTTCCAATTTCTCAACAAAAAAAATAGCTTATAAAAGAGACATACTGAATAAAATTCTCTGCGACTAGAGTGTCTGTGCGAAGTACAATAACATTTTGCATAGCGCCGGCGTGTTTATAGACTTCCGGCGCTGCGTAGTGTATGCGCGAGTAGATAAAGACGAGATGTGAATAAACACACGGTGCAACGCTCTTTCACACCCGTTATATTTTATACATATTATTAATAAATCAAATAATAATAGACAGAAAACTAAATATACATTATTTTGTGTGTTAAGATTCCTTTTTCTTGCGACATGATTATTCCATATTTGAACAGGTAAAACTGTAACCTTTATAAGAGCAGTTTGTGGTCCGTCTGTCAAGATTATTTATCTCAAGATCGCATACGATATCAGCTGAAATGAATATCAAATATCTACATACCCTCTCTGATCTATGGTGAAGATTTTTCTTTGCTTCAATGGATTGAAGCACAGAAAAATCTTCAAATCTTCCCGTTGACCTACAATCCTGATGATTGGTACGGAAGCCAGGTGAGACCGGCTCGCACTCAGCCGGTTTTTTTTATAGAAAAGATCGTTTGCCAAATTTGATTATTATTCATAAAAATATATTTACGATCATGCCAATATTATAAGAACATTTACTATAATTAGCCCACGGTTCTGTAATATTTTTAAAGTAACGAAATGTAACGAAAGGTTAAAACCAGAATGACATTTTCTTGGATTAGTGTACTAATAAAGAATTTAAGAATAAACTAAGTATACTATAAAACATATAATTTCATAAATAGTTATTATCACAAATTCATATTCCACACTCGACGTTTCGAAACTACATACAAAAATAATTTATTTACATTTTTGTACTTGAAATTTTTAAATTAAGTCATTATATTCTAACATTTTAAAAGATTTCGGTAGTTATAATCAAAAATTAAAATTCCGCCATCTAATTTATTGGCTAAACCTAAACTTTGTTTAATTGAATCAAACAATTTCCTCTATAACTATTACTAAATTATCAATATATTCTACAAAATGTTTCATCAAAGTTTTTCGTGCTCGAATTCTATTTGGCTTGCCAAAAGCTTTTCAGCTGATCGTTCGTTGTCATCTTCGATATCTTCGAAAAGATCGTCATTTGTTCGAGTGTCTTGATAGTTTCTATTCATCAATGTATCAGGAAGAGTGTAAACAACACTGCCATAGGCGTCAACACCTATTGAAAAAATTTAAATAAAATAATAAGTTATATTTATTTTGCAAATATAATTAGATAACCCTATCTAGCTGAACACACTGCCCACAGTAAACAGAAGTGGCTTGACATGGACGCAGCTAGTGTCGCGGTAGATGATACTACAGTTAATATAGAAAGAAAACAATAAAAAAACCTTACCAGTATTAACATTCTTATCATGGTATTCATTTCGCTTTTTCCACATATGTCCTATCACAATTATGGATAGTGTGAGTAAAATCGTGCCCAGGCAAGCCCATAGCAACCAAGCTAACTCCAATCCAGCCAATCTTAAAATACAACATTTTTTATGTACATATATTTTGCTGGGTAATCAGAAATTTTGTGTGGTAAATAGATTAATTATAGATTTTCGTTTAGATTAGAGAATATGAGTATAACGGAAGTCTTTATTCAATCAAAAACGAAAAAAAAATATTTTTCTGAATGGAATTTAAAACTACAATAATAGCTTTCAATCAGAAATCGATAATTGGCAATATTTGCATTTAATTATAATAGAAAATATTTTTTTATCATATTTCGATTGTTACCCTGAACGGAGTGTCTTAACACTAGGTCTCCTCTGCCTACCCTGCTGTGTGCGGGATACAGGGTGAAGCTGATTTTTGTTGTACTTACCTTGTTGTCGACAATACTACTTGCGCTGATTCAACCGAAGGATTAACTGTATGGCATAAGTGATGATCAGCACACAAGATTTCCCCAACTGAACAATTACTATCACAGCAGCTGCAATTCACGCTAAAAAAAAGTGGACAAATGAATATTTTTAAAATTAGAAAAAAATATATATAATAGAGGGCATCGTAGCGCAGATGCACTGCAGAGGGTGTAACTGTAACGTGACAGGTTGTGGGTTCTATCCCCACTCGAGGGAATGAATTATTATTTCTTTATATTTTCGTTTATTCGCTCTGGCACCAAGGCAAATTGAGACATTGTGTTCCCCTACTCAACACGCAATGCCTCCAATAATTCGGTGGAAAGTGGGGAACGGAATGTCTTGACACTAGATTCCCTCTGCCTACTCTGCTGTATGCGGGATATAGCATGAAAATGATTTTATATTAAGTATTAGGTACTATTTACCTAACACACGACAACACAGTAAAATGCTTTCATACTTTAATATAACAAATTGAAATGGTCGTGGAAGTTATGTCAAGCAATAATGTTTTAGTATTTATTTCCTTAATTTTACTCACGAGAGCTGAGCTGTACAGGTGCCGTTGATGTTATCGTAACCAGAGTTGCAAGTGCATACTCCATGCAGGTCACAGCTGCCATTAACACAAGTATCTGGACATGGCTTAAAACACGTAAAAGGCTTGGAAGCATCTCTAACATATCCCTTAAGGCAGGCACATTCGTTAGGTTTTTCACAATATCCATTGATACAACTTTCTGAACACGTTGCCTTACAAATACCATTATCCATGTCGTATCCATCATCACAACGGCATTCATCTGGTCTTACACAATGTCCATTTACGCAATTATCACATTTAGGTGCGCATATATTGCTATTTATCGATTTGTATCCTAATTCACATTCACAGGTGTTTGGTGCGATGCATGATGCATTTACACACGATGGTTCACAATAAGGTGTGCAAATAGATGGTTTTAATGGATTTTTTTTATATCCAGCAGAACAAGTGCATGTATTTGGAGCGGTACATTGTCCGTTTATACATATTGTAGTACATATAGGCTCACAGATGTCATCGACCAAATTATATCCCTCATTACACCGACATTCATCAGGTCCAATACAAATCCCATTAATGCAATTGCTACATTTTGGTTTACAGATTGATGAAGTTATTCGTTCATATCCAATATTACAAGTACAAGTATCAGGTGCAACACACGTAGCGTTTATACATGTTGATTCACAAATGGGCAGACAAGAAAATCGATCTATCAAGCTACTGGTGTATCCAGGAAAGCATGAACATGTGTTAGGCGCTACACATTTTCCGTTAGTGCATGTCGAAGTGCACACAGGCTCACACGACCCAAGTTCCATAGCATATCCCACATTACAATGACACATATTTGGTCCCACACAAGCTCCGTTAGAACAGTTATCACATATAGGTTTACATTTTGATTCACTCACAGGTATATACCCTTCATCGCAAGTACAAATATTCGGTGCTACACAGGAAGCATTTTCACAACTCACTTCGCAATGAGGAAGACATATCTGTGGATCTAATTCACTATTTCTAAATCCATGATGACACGAACATGTATTCGGAGCAGTACAATCTCCATTTACGCAAGATTTATCACATACAGGCCTACACGCACCATCGACCATGGTATAGCCTTTATGACACCTACAATTATTGGGCTCAATGCAAGCTCCGTTAACACATGAATCACATTTTGGCTGACAAACCGTTGAATTGAGATGTTCATAACCAGAATCGCACATGCATTGGTTTGGTTCATAACATTTTCCATTGATGCATGGATCTAAGCATTCAGGTACACATATGTATTCACTTTCAGCTCGATATCCTGGGTTACAGTTACATGTATTCGGTGCTGTGCATGTTCCATTTATACACTTCTTTTCGCATGTATCCTTTCTAATGACACACCTACCGCCTTTAGATACATGCGGCGGATGACAAAGACATTCACCGGGAGCTATACATGTACCATTGCCGCAACCGCGGCACTCCGGCTTACATTGATCTCTTTTGAAATCATATTCCCAGTCATCGCAACATATTAACCCTCCTTTCTGAAAGTAAAACATACTACTGAGTAAAGATAAGAAATCTGTTAAAATATTAAAATTTAAAGACACGCTTGCTTGACTTTTTTTAACATCAGTCGCGACGAATATTTTATTTGCATTATTTTAAAAATCTGCACAGAGATACTTAATTGGCGATTTTTGAATGAACTGACTATTGGTATAAAAAAATGTAAATACATTATGCATAAAAGCAGATGTAACGAATATAAGATTTATCTATAATTGAAGTTATCAAGTAGTATCAAACTGTTGACTCACGCTGCGCGATCTGAAACAAGTGAAAGTTTACTTAGTTAAAATGCAATGGAATCTTAGGCTAATGGCTTTAGCCTAAGATCCCATTGCTTAAATCTGTAGGGTTCAATTTTTCTAATGAAACTTATATTTAAGAATGATACATGATAGTAGAATAGTAATCTATCCTTTAATATTCTTTAATAAGATTCTTCTGGGCAACCCTAGTGTAATCACTAGGGTTGCCTAGAAGAATCCTCCCGCAATCACATTTAATTATTTTTTTTCGTAATGCATTTCTGGAGAAAATTGCACTCATATGTATTTTATGTTATTCGTACATTATTTGGAAGAAAATCGCATATCGACTACGGATTTTAATATTTGCACTCATCAATCTTATTTTTTTATCATCACTAAAACACATGGTTGCCTGGAAAATAACTGCCGCAAGCAAAGTTTGCCATCATTTGAAATACTTTATTCCGATTCCGTTTGACTGAGAATAGACGACGAAATGCGCGGTTTGTCTTATGATTTAAAGTAAAATATTATATAATAGAAGGTCAATCTTAAAATTAATGTTTATCCTAGCTGTTCACCTGTTAAATTATGATTTTAATCATATTAAGTACATACAGAAAATTATTTAAAGAAGAAATCATCCTTATTTTTCAAGTGAAATAATGAATCCATGATATTAAGTCTTTGCTAAATCTGTTTTCTATATACTAATACTCGTTTAAATTATCATTTTAAAACGACTTAATTAGATAATAAAATAAATGTTTACAAATATTGATCTATTATAAGGTATTAATTACATCATGTTTCCTTGCTGGGTGACAATTATTGCGGATATTTTTTTTATTAAGAAAATGGGAAATTATTCTCATCGTCCCCAGAGAAAAATCAAAATATGTAAAAAATTAAAAATTAAATAAAAAGAAGAAGCCTGGAAGAGATCACCTGCGGTGATAAGGCCACCCTTACACCAATGCTTTTCTGTTTGATTGTTTGTGTTCTTTTGTATTAAATCTTATTGGTGTAATAAAGACTTAAATAAAGAAATAAATAAATAAAAAATTGATTGACACATCAAGGTGAAACCTAAATAGTGCTCAGAGCTTTTTAGGAAAGATCCAGGAATAATAATCCAAATCATAATTTATAAAAAAAATGTAAAGCAACAAATAATCATAATTTATTCACAATCCTTTGAAAATGCTAACGTTCTCATAAATGAAGTAAATTATATAAAAAGTAAGTTTTTCAATTATTTTTTACTGACTTAAACCAAACCAAATCTATTATCAATTATATACAACAAAATAAGGCAACACTCACTTAAGATTGCTCTTACAAACTCCCCTGTCTCCCTCATGAAGAGAAAGACAAGCAGGTGCTACAGCTAATATCACTAATAAAAAACGAAGCTTCATCATTAGCTTCCAAACAATGATTTGGTGGTCACACAATAACTTTGCAAATTACTTTACTATATATTTTATTTCTTCCACATATACTTGTATTTGTTGAATAATTGATCACTTCTTAAAGGATTTTCTCCAAAATTTTAAATATGTAAAAGTTTTTCATAACGCACGATTACTACTCTTGAAACAGTATTAGTAACTAAACAGCTCTGCTAGAATTACCCCGAAAATATGAACCTTATACAGGCCGTTGTGCGTTTTGTTTGTCGTCTAATAAAAAATATATAAACTTTAGCTTAAATCTGAAATCTGAATAAAATCATTAAATAACACTTTTCAATTTTTTATACAGATTAATAATAGCCAAGAAGTTTATAATATTCGTATTATTATAGTTACTAATTTTAATGTAATAAATATTACCACGCCTTGCCTTTGGGCCAGGCGTGACGCAGGGACACAAGTGTTTGACTGTAAACGCGACTAGTGGTAGGTTCATCGAACCTACGACCTGTCACCAATGGGGATTGCCCTACTCGAGGAAATGAAATATTTATTTAAATTTATATTTTCATTTCTTCGTTCTGGTGTCGACGGAAAGCGGGCGTTCCGCAGAGTTCCGCCACTCTACAAGCAATGCCTCCAGAAATTGGCAAAAAATGAGGAACCGAATGTCTTAACACTAGGTATTCTCTGCCTACCCTGCATTGTGCAAGATACAGCGTGAAGCTGATTTTTTTATAATTAATGTTAATGTATTTGTTTGTCATAGACGTGACTAAACAAAACAAGAAGTATTATTAGTTTTGTTTATTAGTTACTATATATATACAAGTTTTAGAAGCAAGGCCTCACGAGCTTACCACATAAATTTAAAAAAATGTATTGTCTTTTGGAAATTATCGATTTATCACAAAATTGTACGGTTACATTTCACGCTATTAGTTGAAAATTTTATAATATAGGATACGATATTTATTATTTACCACATTAACTTCTAACTATACCACAATATCTAAACAAAAAAATATATGTAAAATTAAATTTTGCACATAGAATATCCACGAATGGTTCAGTAACTCATTAATATTCTGAATATGTCACACTAAATCGTATACCATTAATTGGCCACCATTTAAATTCTGATCGTTTCGACAAGACCTTAATAAAAAACAGGACAGGCAACAAAAAAAATATCATTTTCATCAATCAAAATGAAACACACAGAAACATTATTTACATTATGTTACTTATTTATAACTAATTAATTATAATAGCACCTTTAATTTTGATAAATATAAGATATATTCTGGACTCTTTGCTTCAAACATTTTATTAAGTACTTATTGGTATAATACTTATAGGTAATAAGACCTTCCTGCAATTTATTTTTCTATGTCTTCACGCTGTATTCTGCTCATAGTATGGTAAGCAGAGGCAACCTGGGAACCTAGTGTTAAGACACTCCGTTCCCATTAAGATACTTCCGTTCCTGGCTTTCCGCCGAATTATGGAAGCTTTGCGCGTTGAGTAGCGGAACTCAACTTCGCCCTATGCTTTATCACCAGAGCAAGAAAATGAAATTATTAAATATTTCATTCCCCCGAGTGGGAATCTTGTAACTCTGCGCAACGAAAATTACTCTTAATTGTGCAATAAATATCGGCTCTATAGAGACAAAACACCAAATTATCGTGCGAGTGTCTATCATGTTACAGAAAGAATCTCGAAGCATTACTGCCTAACATTTGTTATTAGAATGTAGACCCTCGCCCGCCTAAGATGCACATGCCTCGCCTCCATGGTCTGAGCTTCTCTTCAAATATAACCATAGAAGTCTTAAATGAACCCAGTAACATGATGATACAGGAATGACTTTTTTCAACACCCTATAAATAAATTTCCATTGAAGCGCTTATCAAATACGATTACAAATAAATGAACCTTTTGTTCACATTTAATTAATAGTAGCTTTGTTTTAAATTTAATGACAAATGATTATTTAAACGCAACAAATTGCATAATGATATTACTGTAAGTTACTTTATTAATTATGTACATATTATGTAGATACCTTACAAAGTTTTTCATTATTACCACAACTTTAACCTCATTTTTTTAAGCTTCCAATATATCATGTTGTTAATGATATTTTTACGTGAGAGCGGTATGGATGCTCACCACTAGCATTCCCTCAATCGTGCACCAGCTATCAGCTCGATCGACGGTTGCAACCCGTGGTTCGATTCCCACAAGGGACAACCTTTCCGCCGTTGACATTGCAAATTTTTCAAGAACATAGTTAGTAGAGAACCCTCTTCCCTACTCACAACATGTCAGTGTAAAAGCCAATACTTGCCAATAAATGGCTTTAACAGCTTTAACTTCAAGTTCAATAAGTGTACACGCAAATTTATTATACCCTATACATGCATGAGATAAAAGGTATATGCGTCAAAAAAAGGTTGTTTTACATGTCACGGCTATTGGTGTTACTAAATTAATCTAATCTAATCTAATCTAGCTCCACAATTCATTCCTAGCGGGGTAGTCAGAGAGAACGGAGCGCCAAACGCTACGGTCTCTACATACCTCTTTCGCCTCGTCCACTATCATCAACCTCTTCATATAAGCCCTCCGGGGGGTCCTCATGCTTTTTACGTGACCTTCCTCCAGTATCTTCGATACTGTGTTTTCGAAGGTCAACCGAGGTCTCCTCCTACCTCTCTTACCGCTCACTTTTCCATCATAAAACTTTTTTGCCATTCTTTCATCACTCATTCGTTCGACGTGCTCAAAATAGCTGAGCACGTTGTTCTTCATTCTCACCGTTACATCCTCGCTAGTACCTGCCATTCTGTGTGCCTCTTCATTGCGGATTCGATCAGCTAAGCTCTCTCTCTCTCTCCGCATATCCTACGAAGAGATCGCATCTCCACAACATTCATCTTTCTTTCATTCTTCTTCAGTAATACCCACGTTTCGTTGCCGTATAACAGCGTTGGTACCAACACTGCATTGTGTACGGGCAAACGCACAGCTGTGCTGACGTTTCACCGTCTCATCAGCTAAGGCTCCGTTAACCCTGTTACCGGCAGCAATACGCCTTTCCACATCTATCTCTTATCTTCCATCTCTACTGAACGTACTTCCCAAGTATACTACTTCATTAACTTGTTCTAATATCTTAAATTTACTAAATTAATTTAAAAAATACATATATATCTATGGATTTATTGAAGTAATACACTAAATGAATGAATGATAGCACTGTAAATAATTTCAAAATTTATTATAATATAATCTTATTTAAGAATACCGGTAAAGCAGGTATCATTTTTTTTAACCCTATATTATAATATCCAATTATTTTCGTTAGTAAATTCTGAAATACAGTTGGGGAAAAGTAAAATAAATGCAAAACGTACGAGTATGTTACGTTTCAATGTCGTCGGTTGAATTGCATTAATTTGTACTGTCAGTTCAAGTTCAGTATCAAAAGTTATACATTTTTTAATATTCTAAACGTGCTCAGTAACAAAAAGCAACTTTTATTATTCTGTGATTAATGAGGATCAAGTTATAAGTATTATTTAATAAAAGTACAATTTAAATATTAAAAATAAAATATTTCAAAATTATAAAAATAAATATTGTGCAATGTGCAATTTTATATATATATAAAAATTATATATATAAAATTGCACATTGTATATATAGTAAGTAAAGAGAAATTTTTAAAATATTTCTATTCACTCCGTTTAACGGTACCATAGACAATTGATATTATTTTCTTCATTTTCAATAATAATTTTTAAATACCTGACATGTAAAAACACCCAAAAGCCAACTTCCTGTCAAACTCAACTTCAGACATACTTTAATTTTATGTAAAAATAAATTACATACTGTAATTACGACGAGACGACGACGATTAAAATGTTCGATTTTATATTAAAATATTTTGTCATCCGTCAGATCATATCCGCCATTTTCAGTAGTTATTTTTTTGAGTTTTCATGATTCGGTTGTTACATTTGTTGTTTATATATTAAAAAAAATATAAAAACGGAAGCTTGGCAAAGGTGCATTGAACATATGATAAAAGAAGAGCAAAAGATGCAAAAAAAATGGTAATTTAATAGATAAAGTAGTGGATCGTTTCGTCATTTATATTGAAGATAGTTCCTCATAATCCTTCGAACTCTAAAAAATAATTGAATAATATACAGGGTGGAAGTGTCAGCACTACTTTAAATGAAACCATAGTTTTAACTACTCCATAAAAGCCTAATATAATTTAAAAAAATCTTTTCCCAAAAATTAAAGTTATTTTTTTAACTAAAATAAATAATAAAATTGTCGTTTTAAAATAAAACGCCATTTGTCAAGAACGACGTACGAACACATAAACCTATCGAAGGGAAACCGCCGCATACGCATCATTCCGAATCGAGTCGTAGGTATTGGCGGCAAAGTTCAAAGTCTAACCTTTAGTAGTATTTTTGTAGTAGTATGTGTTTACGTTATTAGTATCTATGCGTAACTGCATCACACGAAATACAGGAATACATAATAAACATCGTGAAATGAAAAAAATAATCCTACGTCTAAACTGTTGAGGTATCTTGATTAATTTCTTTAGGTATGGGTTTGAAATATTTTACCCTACATGCTGTTTCCGTAAAAGGAGCGGTGCCTCCTCCACCCTGTATATATTTAATTTTATTATCGTCATAGTTAAGTACCTTTTAGTAAAATGTTAAGTACCTTTTAGTGCTATTCTTGTTGTATACTCGTACAAATCTCTTTTATATACTCGTACAACATCACAATGTTTGAGATCAAGCCAGTGAGTACGTTCTATTTTAATGAATTTGTCGTATCATTTTATTTTTTAATGTTATACGATTGTTAAATTGCTTGTAATTTTGTGTTTCTATTTGATTATAATGAAATATTGTTAACTCATGATAATTTTGAATAAATTCCGCTTAACACTATCTATTCTTTTTATTGACTGCTTCTGATTTCTAATAATACTATATTTAATTCAAAATATTATTTGTATTGTCAAAAAAAATCAAGAAGTCATTTAAAATATTAAATAATTATAATTATTACAGGTTTATTATGCTTTTTAACAAAGTCAAAGTTTTTTAACGTATCCTAAATACATTTACTTTTGTATTTCAGTTATTGGAGTAATTTGAAATTTCGATAAAGCAACGTGACGATTATGAATTTGCCTACTATTGTAAACGATGCGTGTTAAAATTTGGAGATTTTTTAAATAATCTGTTAACCAAACCAAAATTCCCGATTTGCTTTGATATATGTAGACTATAATTTTCCTAAACAGGCACCCCGCATGAAAGAATTTATAAATTCTTACATTAACTTTAGCTTTTTAATTTTAGTGTACATAGAAGTATAGATGATATGAAAATTATTTAACATATTACTTGCAATATGACGCAACGAAAACACTATTAATCTAATATAACAATACAAATGGAAGTTTCCTATTGATAAATTAAAATGTATATATATAATGTATTAATTAGTGATTATATAATTATAATCACAAGGTAAAACCGTTTATGAAAGGACAATATTATAAAAACCATTTGTAAACAAAATGAACTTTCCGGAATTGAACCCTTTTAGATAAAATGTTTAAACGTTCTATTCAACTAAATCATGAAAATTAACACGAATTAAAATCGATAGGTGCTATTACACATTTCGTTCGTGTCCTTTAGATTATAAATATTAAAATATTTCTCTTCTCAAACTTTATTATAGAGAAAAATCATTTGATGTTCAAAATAGCATCAATCATTTATTATATTTCTTTAAATTATGAATATATAATATATTTTATAATATACCACTATTATATTTTACTATGACTATATTATTTATGTAATCTATACATAAACATTGTTGAGGCATCGTAACGAACAAATCGTAAAACACAGTAGGTAATTGTGAAATATTTAATTGCTTACAAGTTTTTTATTATTATATTTAAATTGCTCTCATTTCTCCTGCTCTATCGAAGCACAACATAGAATTAATTCAACATGCAATGTCGTGAAAATGGCCGGAAAGTGGAAAACGGAGAGTTTACACACCAGGCTCTCTCTACCTACTTGATATTTTCGGTGTATTTGAAACTATTGAATTGCAGGATAAAAATCACGTAAAGTAATGATATTTTTTTATAAGGATTTATTTATTAACCGTCCCAAACTTTATCCATGAATGATGTATAGTTTTTTATTTAAATCACGATATTTTTTCTTGGATTTTTTTATTGATATATCATACTTAAATAAAATATTTTTTTATATTTTGAAATTTAAATTTTAGAATTATTTTTACAATCTTAGAAATGAAAAAATATATACATCGAAAATATACCAAGACTTAACTTCACAGTATACTAAAGTATCCCAACTTTGTATTTATAAAATCAGCTTAAAATCAGCTTCACGCTGTATCCCGCACATAGCAGGGTAGGCAGAGGAGCAGAAAAGCAGAAAAAAAATGGTTTATTTATATATCAACTTGTACAAGACAAAGATACCGTCCGTTAGAAGTCACGCACGGGAGAGGATACACGTACCGGATCGTAAAACCGGATATACAATATATGTATATAAATATAGAATTCAACAATACTTTCTCATATTTAACATTAACGTTGTCGATTCAAATACCATTCCTGGAAATGAATTATTTCACTTTCCTGTTGATATACAAAGTGCGATGATAAATTCCAATAATATTAATAATATTTTAAAAATAAGACGAAAAATGGCGAACTGCTATATATGGGGAAAATACAGTTTTTTTTTATCTCATACTTTTGATAATAATTTTGCTGCTTTATTGGAACCTTCAGTTGTGGTTGCAGTCAAATATTTAACAACATAAAAAAAATATCAAAAAACATTATGTAACATAGATAATAAACACGCACCGTCTATTTTTTGATATAATGTGTTCTGTTTACATAAAAACAATATTATGGTTTAATATAACATAATACAAATAGATTTTTTTTTATTTTAAAGTAAAAATAAATAACTTTAATATATTAAAAAACATAGCAATAGATTAAAAAAACGGAGATTGGTCACTAGATACTTTATGGTATTAAAAGTATCTTAACGTCATCATCTCTCATAATCGATATTTAGAGATATTGTCCAGAGGAGCTTGGACTTTAGCTTTGATCAAATCTGTTCGTGTAATACTTTTTTTTTCAATTGTTTAAAATATAAGTGATTTTTTTGTTAGTAACATTCCTAGGGTACACGGTCTACACTCTTGCTCATAGTCTCATAAGCGAATTAATATTTTCTGGAGGCATTGCGTGTTGAGTGGCAGAACTCACCGCCGCGCTTTGCTTCGACAACAGAGTGAAGAAATTAAAATACTAAATATTTCTCATCGATTGGAAATCGAACCCACAGCCACACACACTTGTGCCCCTGCGCCATGACTGGCCTTAACATAAAGGATTCTAACTTCAATGCTAGTATTAATTAATGTTATTTTGTTTATATGTATAATTAATGCGTATAGGGTTGTCAATACTGACAACTAGGTACATGCCTGATTTTATATTTTTTTACACACAGGATGGTAGGTAGAGAAAACCTAGTGTGAAGTCACTCTATTCTCCATTTCTCGCAGATTCTGTAAGTATTTCGTGTTGAGTGGCGGAGGTCAACGCCGCGCTTTTCTCTATACCAGAGCGTAGAAGACAAAAATATTAAATATTTCATATGCTTTTTGTCCCGACACCAAGACTGGAACACCTTATTGAAAATATTTTGAAGGCTAGGCTTAAGGAAGAAGTTAACGTCACGACGTTGTTGGTATCATTTTTCAATGTAACTTAGCAATTGTCATTAGACCACGGGGATAAAGCAGCAGGTAAAAGGTAAATGCTTATAGAAAAATGCTTTTATGCCAATACAAAATAAGTCTTTCTTATTAATATGTGCATACCCTAGTTGGCAGCTGAAGCAAACTGCATAAATCATTCATTTAACATCAAATGCGTCAACGTGATTACGCACACGGCGCACAATAAACATCCTGCCACGATACTGAGCCTGACCCGAATACAACTACATATATATATAATATATTTCATTTTCTTATTGTCACATCAAACTTATAGATACGATAGGTGACTCTTGTAGAGACTTTTTAATTTAATATCTGATAATTTTACAGATATATTATGGTCCGTATCCTTTTTGTCTAAGGTAGGGAGGGACTTTAAATTTAACACTTTTTGTTCAAGAACAGAGGAATCCAACGACCAATTGCCTACCATCAGGCTAGAACTGTCTTGAAAAGAATTCACACGATATACACATTGCACTTTTGTTTTTCAATTGCATTTAGAAAAATTGTATTTTTTGTGAAAAGGAATATAAGGAAAAGTTGACGACTGACGTATTCAAAAATACACAAAAAGTAGATTTTCTTAATTGTGTTGTTAATCTTTATTTAATATTCTGTAGTTGTTGCTTTACTTAAATATAATTTTAAGCATTATTGACTATTCTTTTATGTGATTTTAAATGGAAAAAAAAACTATACTCACCCACATACACCATCTAGGCAACGTCCTGCAGGATCACAGGATCGACAGTATTCTGGACAACAGACGCCTTGTTCATTTCTCAGATAACCTTCCCTGCAAACGCAGTTACCGGGCCCTATACAGTTACCGAAGTCACATCCTTGACACTCTGGTTCACATCTGTCGCCAATTTTGGTATATCCCACCAAACATTCACATACATTTGGGGCTTTACAGACCCCATTAGTACAAGATTCACATTTTGGTAAGCAAGTATCGTTAACTTTAGTGAAACCTTCATTACAAATACATGTGTTATTAGCTTTGCATATTCCGTTCTGGCATGGTGGGTCACAAAGTGGTTTTACACAGCTCTTCAGAACAGGGTCTAGGATAGCAGGTGGTTCACAATAGCATTCTTCTGGTCTAATACATATACCTCCTTTGCAACCCATAGTACATTGCGGCGAACATTTGTCACTCTCACTCCCATACTCCCAACCCTTGCAGCAAACTGCCTGGTTCACAGTTGATTTGTATGTCTGAAAGTAAAAAAATATATATTATTAGCTTTCACGTTGTATCCCACACACGGTACCCTACTGTGGTAGGCAGAGGGAACCTAGTGTTACGACACTTCGCTCCTCATTTTCTGCCAAATTTTGGCGGCATTGCGTATTGAGTGGCGAAGTTCAACGCCGTACCTTTTAATTGATAATATTTATCATATTATATGTAAATCTGACACTGATTTCGTTGAATAACAAACTGTAGAGTTCTGCCTATTCGGTAATATATAAACATTATAATGTATTTATATTATTTACCTCAGTTACTTTCTTTTTGACCGTACATTTTTTCCCCTTGCACCTTGTCCTCACAATTTTATACTTTAATCTTGATTTTTGAACGCTAGAAAATAAAATAGAAAATACTTTGTTATTAAGCGAAAATATTTTCAATTAGTCATAAATGAGGCCATCGAGGCCAGTCGTGGCGCAAAAGCACAAAGTGACTGTAAACGCGACTGGTTGTGGGTTCGATCCGCAATCAAAGATATGAAATATTTATTTAAATTTATATTTTCATTTCTTCGCTCTGATGGTCTGGTAAGTTCCGCCACTCAACACGCAATGCCTGCAAAAATCGGTGGAAAGTAGGGAACGAAGTGTCTTAGCACTAGGTTCCCTCTAGCGATATAGCTTGAAGTTGATTCAATCACTATATTTAATTAGGGGAACCTAATCTGCCTAAAATGCGTTGTGCTATATATTGCGTGAAGCTGATTATAATCATTTTATTTAATTAATATTTTAGGATAAAGCAAACAAATTTCATATGAAATCATTAAGTTGCTGTGAAAGTGTAATGTATAATTGTACGAGTCTATGGTCATTCGGAGTAAGTAAGCTCATTGAGTAAATGAGCGCACTGTCTGTATTTTAAAATCCCGTCGTAGGGATTCATTTGGCCAATTAAAAGCGATTTTTTTCTATCTAAAAAGCTAAGATTTTTAATAATAAATGTTTTCTTTGAAATAATACTTATATTTCTCTATTTTCACTACTGTATTCCACGGTAAGATTGCAAAAGTGCGCCCATTTGACCCACGAACGACGCTATATTTGTTATTTTAGTTTTGGCCAGATTCTCAATAAAACTATATAATTATAAATAAGCCCTGTTCTTACTGAGTAAATGACAGAACGTACTAATGTGAATGTCTTATCTTATACTTTACATTTTTTTTATATTATAATCTGAAAATCAATACTATTTTTACGTAGGTAGTTGGGTAGGATGTTATTATTATAGTTTTAACAAAAGATTTCAAAATATAAGATATAAAAAGTACAAAAAGAAAAATTATATATATTTAATTTCACGAGCTACAATACACAAAAAGTTTTTACACGACATTTACCTCACCGGCACAACACAAACGCCGGTATCGTTCACGTTCAAAGTGTAAGCTGGAACTAAAAGCTCTTGGAAAAACACCATTAAAAAACACAAACTTTTTAAATGCACTTTCATATTTTTTAACTTTGAAATATAATAATGAAAGTTGTCAAAAATTTAACTTTCACTTTCACAAGATTTTGTTGTTTTACAATATTTTTTTTAATTTACAATTTTTTTTGTTTAATTTTTTTTTTTTATGACACACCACCACTTCTGTACAGTCGGGAATACAATATGAATACAATATAATTTAAATCACAACGCCTTCGTATCCTTTGAATATTAAAAAGCTCTACAAATAAAAGCTTTAAACTATTAGAATTAAGATTTAAATTGTATTGGTGTGATTGAGAGAAAATAGATAAAGTATGCGTGAATTCATTATCTGTTTTACTCTAGTTTTGTCTGCAATTATGACCATTGACAGATCTCATGTTCCAATAATTAAAAGGACCTGGCACTAAAAACAAATAGATTTCCATATACATTACTAGCTTCTCGCTGTGGCTTAGTCCCTGTGGTTAAATGATAAAATGTTATAACTAAGAGTTGGGTATTCCACAAGATACGTTCTAAGGTCACGAAATAACGTCGACCGCAGATACTGTAGGTAATAGCGAAAAAATTAAGTAACTCGATGAGTGAACTGTACGCTAAAAACATTTCAAATTTCAAACAACAGTTTCTGTGATTAATTCTGGTTTATAATATTAGTGTTTTTTTTTTTGTAAAATATAATAAGTAATAAGAGCTTTTACTCAAGACAACTAGACGACTCATTCCAATTTCGCGCGTACGTAATATTTTTTTTGGGGTCACAACTATATTACAAATTGTGAAATTATAATATTTTTGGCGCTTGCTCTATTATATTATAATACATTTAGTAAACATATATACATGTGGATTAAATTTCTATTTTTTTTTATAACAAAAGCTTCTAAACGTTGATTGAGTCGAGAATTGTATCGTCTGAACCTGAAAATCTGCAGAATATGCATAGCCTCATCATACATCATTCTTTTCTCCAGATTTCTTGTCTTCTTGTCTTCTTCAGTGCGAGTCAACCTCGCTCACCCAGAGTTCCGTACCAGTTTCATAACAATAAATCTAGGCCTATTGTTTTGTACCGATGTAAGGCATGAAGTCTAAAATAGGACTCCATAAAATGCATGATGGCGTTCGAGATGTTATGGTACCGCTGCATGCTTCACATAAGCCGAAAGCTCATGCAAACATTCATAAAGCACAAAATAGAATATTTAAAATTTTAATTTTCAGCTTAATTTTCGTAAAAAAAGGTTTTAGTTTATTATATGCTTAAGGCTATCCATATAATATAATGTATAAATATATCTAGGCTGTAATCTACATCCGCGCTTTATTTTGGCCAACATAACAAATATGGACCGAAACAAGTTTATCTCTTGTCCTATATATGTTATTTAAAAAATTGTCAATATTAATTTTATACTGTATAGTATATATAATACTAGCGACTCGCCCACGGCTTCGCCCGCTTAAAATACATGATTATTGATTTAATAAGCACAATTGATTGACAACTATAATCACTTCTAATATGATTTTCTTACGACATTATCGTCAAAGAATTTTTGATTGTTTTAAATAAAAAAATACGACCATTGTTGATATTTGATATTTATAAAATATACATAAAGCTAAATATTTATTATACGTATATATATTTTTGTAACTTTATATTCTTTTTACCTATACTATAAAATATTCGCAGGCAAGCTAAGCTTTGATGAACTAAACTTTAGTACTTAAGTTAATATAGAGATTGTTTTTTTTTTTTTTTTTTTTAATAAATAATACATACATATAGATAGTAATTGTTAGTTATATTCGCGTGAAATGAATGAAAAAGTGAAACAATAATGTACATGTATAAATGTTTGTCGAACGTTGTGCGCGTAACGTACAGTTGAAATGATGAAAAGAATTAAAAATAAAGGTTTCGTCCAAGCAGGTGGCAAGTCAAGAGATAGTGATGAAGTTTCGACGGTGTGGTGTTCGTGTATTGTTCGCGTGATACTAGCGTGCACCGTGGTCCGTGGTGGGTCGTCCGAGAGCGCAAACCGGCCGGGTGCGATCGTGCGTGTGACGCGGGGTCGAGCCCTCGGCGGGCCGACGACGGGGTGTGCTCGGGGACGACGTCCGGGGGCGGTCGCACCTGAGTCGGGGTCGTTCGTGTAATGAAAAGTCAATTAAGTCCCACCGCCCTAGCCTCGGTCCCGCTCTACTCGCACGCTGTTCATATACTTTACACTTATTATAATAAGTATGTGAACATAATACGAGAGGGAGCGGAGCCGCGGCTCGGACGCAGCCCACGTAGTTCGTGGTTAGCAATCATCCGACGCGAGAGATGCGAGCGTACACGCGCGCACTGCACTAAGTGCAAATGGCGCGCGCGCGCGCTCTCTCTCTCTCCTCGACGTCTTCTTCGTCGTCGTCGTCGTCTCCAGTGTTGGTCGCAGTGTTAGAG
>JAAIXJ010001825.1:1210655-1256456 GCA_013403705.1 Heliconius hermathena
TATTTGGCACAAAAGTACACATTTTCACAAAGGGAAAATAAATATGTAGTTGACACTGTAGTAAACACTATTCTACTATAATTTGAGGTTACATATAGTACTACTTTGGTGATCCGTTACCGAAATTCCATGCACAGAGTGCCGCAACGCCATCTTTCAAAAAACAGCAGCAACTTATTCAACGTCCTAATAATTTGCATAATATAAGTAATACAATATTTTAATTAAAATCATCAGTTTCACGCTGTATCCCGCACACAGTAGGGTAGGCAGAGAGAACCTAGTGTTACCACTCCGTTCCCCACTTTCTACCGAATTCTGGAGGCATTGCGAGTTGAGTGGCGGAGAACTCAACGCCGCGCTTGACCTCGACATCAGAGCGAAGAAATGGAAATATAAATTTAAATAAATATTTCATCTACTCGAGTAGAGATCGAACCCACAACCAGTCGGTTTTACAGTCACACTTTGGGCCCCTGCGCCATGACTGGCCTCTATTTTAATTAACGAGTCAAATTAAAATAATAGAGGCCAGTCGTGGCGAGACAAATAAACGTTAATATATAAAAAAAAATTAACTTTCAATTAATTCCTTCTTTATATTATACTAGTATATATTATACGGCGTATTACCTATCCGTGGTTCGTATCACCTATCCTGACGATATTAAAACTATCTTTTCGAAAAGCCGTTGAAGCCATCTTAGTACAACGTCTGACAGTGACTCAAGACAGTTGTAGGCTCGATTTCCACTCCGGTGATGGAATTATTTAATTTCCTCACTCTGATAAAAATGTCTTCGAATTATAGAAAAATATAGCTTTCGAATTACAGCAGAAAATAAGGAACGGCCTGTTCTAATACTGAGTCCCCTCAGCCTTCCCTGCTATATGTGAAATACAGCGAGAAGTTAAATAACTCTTTACTTATATAAAATTACGACACATTTACAGAAGCAACTACAAACGCGATACGACGCCACTATTAATATAATTTGATAACAAAACATTTGTAAGTAAAATGATTCATTAAACGTTGTATTAAATATTAATACATTTTTTTTATTTTTTTTTTTTAGCTTCACGCTGTATTCCGCACACAGCAGGGTAGGCAGAGGGAACCCAGTGTTAAGACACTCCATTTCCCACTTTCTGCCGAATTCTGGAGGCATTGCGTGATGAGTGGCAGAATTCAACGCCGCTCTTAACCTCGACACCAGAGCGAAGAAATGGAAATATAAATTTAAGTAAATATTTCATCTCCTCGAGTGGGGATCGAACCCATAACCAGTCGGTTTTACAGTCACACTTCGTGCCGCTGCGCCACGACTGGCCACGAATGTTATTTTAAATTGATTTTTTTAGCTTTACGCTGTATCCCGGAAGTATCGGGATAGCCATAGGAAGCCTAATGTTAAGACACTTCACTCCCCACTTTCCTAATTCTGGAGGCATTGCGTGTCGAATGGCGAAACACAACGCCGTATAAATTAAATTAAGTAATAAAATACTTACAATTTGTAAGTATTTTATTATTTAATTTAATTAAGTTATAAGCTTTCTTTGTATATTGGAAACTTTTCTTAAAGTTACAACTGGAGCCATCTAGTTAGCTTTGGCAGCAATACAATTTTCACCTTTGTGGCGCATTGAAATGTATGTGACTGCTTACGCAATTATTGTGGGTTCAATTCTTACTTTTAAAAATTTTGTTTAATATATACATTTATAATTTCCTAATCTGAATAAATAAAGTGCGGCGTTTAGTTGTGCCATATATGTACATTACAACGTATTTTCCATACATATTACCAATATATACATGTATAAGCTTTACAAAAAATATTTTTTGTTTAAAAATCGATTGTGCGGAGAAGGCACTCCCATTTACAATAATTCTGGGTGGTGGAACTAGACACTACATATTATCAAAACAAATAAAAAGAGATAAAAAAATCTCAATTTGCAACGACGTCTTAAGTTAAAAATGTCATTTGCCATAAAACATTATTCAGCTTCACAATGTTGATTCTTGGAGGTTAGATATTTATAGTAATGTAGGGGCACAAGTGTATATAAACGCAACTGGTTGTGGGTTCGATCCCCACCCGAGGAAATTAAACGTTTAATACTTTTATTTCTTATCTCTTTCGCGGCAAAGCGCGGCGTTAAGTTCCGCCACTCAACATGCAATGCCTCCAGAATTGTAACGTGAGGAACGGAGTGTCATAACACTAGGTTCCATGTGCCATACAAAATGATATTTAAAATTAAAATTTATTTTCGTGTTATTAGTTCATTTGAGGAAAATATATTTTTGTAACATAACAACTAATTAGCAACGGCTATATTTTACTTAAGGACAAAATTTATTTACATTCGTTTGACGACTGTGGCGACATTACTCTGTGTAAATTCTGAAAATGTTGTGCTCCATACATAATTTTCTCCTGGTGAGTTAATATTATTTATCTCATTTGTATTTTAAAGTACTACATAAAATAATAGTTCTGATCGTGCATATGTGTGTGTTTTGCGGAATCGTAAAGAAATTTGAATTACAAGTTTTCTATAAGTTTTATGTTTTTAACATGCTTTTATTAAACCGATTTGTAAATATGTAATTTGGAAGTATACTTTTCGAGAAACTGTAAAACTTAAATAATTCTTGTGGGCTTCGAGCCTAGGCGTCCTTGTTGCCGACGTCATCCTCTAGAACAGTGGTTCCCAACCAGTGGTCCGCGGATCACCGCTGAAGCCAGTGGTCCCTGCTAGCAAGATTGATATAAAAGTGGTTCTTGATCAAGAAAAGGTTGGGAACCCCTGCTCTAGAACAACCACGCAGTGCTTGCTCTTTCTCAGAATAATGAATATAGATTGTTCATAATTGAATGTATAAATTATATAAACAATCTGTTGACATATGCATATGTTGACTTATGCATATGTTGACATATGCAGCATAATATTAAAAAATATTACATGGTATGCCGGCGAAACCGCGAGCGGACCGAAATATGTAAGTAGAAAAATTGTTGTTATAAATTTTCCTTTAAATGGAATTTCTACTTACTATTTCAGATAGCTATGCTGTTTTACACAACAGATGCCTTAAAAAATTGCGAAACTATTACTATTGATATAAATGGAATAGAAGAGAGACTTATCGGTGAAACGTGAGTTTTCCATATTAACTTTTACATATATTATATACTAGCGGCTCGCCCACGGCTTCGCCCGCTTAAAATACATGATTACTGATTTAATAAGCACAATCGATTGACAACTATAATGACTTCTAATATGATTTTTTTTACGACATTATCGTCAAAGAATTTTTGATTGTTTTAAATAAAAAAATACGACCATTGTTGATATTTGATATTTATAAAATATACATAAAGTTAATTATGTATTACACGTATATATTTTTGTAACTTTATGTTCTTTTTACCTATATAATATACGTCTCATCATAATTCTAAAACTCTGTTAAATGTGCTGATGTCAGTGAATAATTTAATTTAGGTTGTAGGATTCATAATATTCTTTGTAAAATAACTGTATTAATTGCATATTAACTCCTGTACAGTTTTTAAATTAGTTACATATATTTTATGAACGAACCAACCAAAAAATCTTTGTATTTACTTGATATTTCTTTCAAGATCGTTCTTTATCTCTGTGTTGAATTAATTACGACTTCTTTCAAATGATGATAACTTTTTTTTTAATGAACCGATTTTGATGAACTAAACTTTAGTACTCAAGTTGAGTTAAAACAAAGCAATTGGTGAAATTTTCAAGTAAATCGGTTCAGTACTTTCAGAGAAAAATGCGGACAGAAATATGTCGACAGATAGACAGACGGACAGACAGACAGACAAGAAATTCAAAAAAAATCTTTTTGCTTTCTATTATTCTTTTTAAGTATCCCTCTATCCATTTCAGTCAAAATTACTAAATGTACAGACAAAATATTTTTACTGTCTTATTATATATAGAGATTTTTAAATAATACTTTTTAGTACACTTAACTTTTTTGAGATCGTTGTGGTGCAAATGCCTTGTGCACTGTAAACGCGATTGTTATAATATTAAATATCTTAATTTCCTCCCTCTGGTAACGAGGCAAAGCGCGGCGTTAATTTCCGCTACTAAACATGCATTGCCTCGACAATACGACGGAAAGTGGGGAATTGAAGCGTCTTCATGGAAGTGGAGGGTCTTTACATTAGGTTCCCAAATCCCCTCTCCGGTACTGCCTACCTTCCGTGGCATACAGCGTGAAGCTAAAAAAACGTAGGCTCAAAATATATATTTCGTTAAGGTAAAAAATCCGATACCCAAATGATTTAGACAACGTCAGCCAAATTATATTATTTTAAGTGAAATATGACGCTGAGGCGCAATAGGACAGCGTTGGAATGTAAACACGATTATAATGAATTTAATAGCCGTTAGGATATAATGATCGTTTTTAAATTATTTTTATTATCCATTCTGGTTGAAAAAAGCGCGGTGTTAAATTCCGCCTATGATTCGAATAACATCTTAACACTAGATACCCTCCCTTCACTCTATTGTACGCAGAATACAGCGTGAAGCTTACAAAAAAAGAAAAAAACACTAAACACTCTGTTTACCCTGCTAAATACGCAAGAGGCAAGCAAGAGGCTGCTTGCTTCTACAATATAATAAGTTTGAAAAACAACATTAATCTTAAAATATTTTTTCATTGCAGAAGCACGAAAAACTGCAGTTTGTTTAAAGATTTGTCAAATAAGTGCAAGTCTGTGTCGATTGAAATCGCACTAGATAAATATGTATCTAAATTTTACCACAAGAACTACGGTACTCACTTTGACACTATTCAAACGAACTTTACATTCTACAATGACTCCATGAGCAGCAGTGCTATAGTAAGAGATGGTGGAGATACGGGAGATGACAGTAAAGTACCAATTATAGTTGGTGGCGTGTTGGGTGGGATTGTGGTGAGCGGAGCTGTGATATATGTGGCCAGACATATAATAAAAACAATGATACAATCTGGTACTTACAGTAAGTATTGTACTTTTTTTTACTTTTGTTGGTTCCTTTTTGTGTAACGCTTCCTTTTATAGGGTTCCGTACCTTCTAAGGAAAAAATCAATAATAATATCACTTTGTTGTCTGTCTGTCTTTTAGGAGTCTTTTTCTCAGGAATGCTTTGAGATATCGAGTTGAAATTCAAACCTCAAACAAAAATTCTACATTATAAAGGGAATCAAAATTAATAGGGTATTTCCAGTTAACATAGAATTATAAAATTTGGCAGCTAGCATCTACAGGCCGTACTAGGAAAAAATCTAAAAACTATACATTTTTGGTTAAATCCTAAAAAATAATAGCTTTAAAACGGAGGCTTAATTTGGTATTAAAGACGCTAGTTCAAGTGAAGTATTAGATAAAAGGGATCTGGCTAAGCCAAGCCTGAATTTCAAAAAATCTATCAGAGCTCCAATTTTTTACGGAACCCTATGGCGAACCCGACTCGTACTTGACCGATTTTTTTGCAACTTCGCGCTTTTTCCAACATCACAGAGTAGTCAGAGAGAACCTAGTGTTAGGACATTTTGATCCCCATTGTCCGATGAATGTTTAATTGGCGGTTGAGATCCCTGACTGGGGATGGTACTCGCAACCATTGCTTTTACAGTAGTCATCCCATCAGACGCTATTCCAATGCTAAGTTTTTGATTTACAATTGGTATTTTCTTTTCAGTATTTCCGAATCCTTCATAGGAAACCATGGCTGTCAAGTGAACTTGGCCTATATATTTGAAGACACTGGTGGAAATAAACAATTTATTTGATAAAATATAACTTATATCAATCATAGATGTTAAATAGCCATACAAGCGTTTTTAAATATGAAAAATATTTAATAACGCTTATATGGCTAGATTAAAATAACTAAGCCAAATTGGAGGACCTATAAATTACATATTTTGTACGTGTCTCTTCCAAAATATATACCGGATATATCATACGATATCTTAAAAGCTACTAAACCGAAATTTGAACTGTTATCTTAGGGGAAACATATCTCATTATTCAGGTAAATTAGAAAATATCTCGATATGACTTGTAGTTTCCGAGAAATTTATCGCACAAACACAAACTGTGCAATTATGTATGTGCAACTTGTATGAAAAATGTATGCGAAATTTTGCAGACGTGATTAAAGGCCTCAATAGATCTTCATGCAAAATATTAGCAAATCTCAAAAATATCATATATTAGTCGGCCAGTCGTGGCGCAGCGGCACGAGGTGTGACTGTAAAACCGACTGGTTGTGGGTTCGATCCCCACTCGAGGAGATGAAATATTTATTATACTTAAATTTATATTTCCATTTTCTTCGCTCTGGTGTCGAGGCTAAGCGCGGCGTTGAGCTCTGCCACTCAACACGCAATGCCCCCAGAATTCGGCAGAAAATGGGGAACGGAGTATCTTAACACTAGGTTCCATCTGCCTACCCTGCAGTGTGCGGGATACAGCGTGAAGCTGATTTATTTATTTTATCATATATTATGTATGATATCAAACTTACAACCTCCTTTTTGGAAAATCACTTTCAACTGAAAATAAAATATAACATTAACTCACATATATATAGTTTAATTTATAGTTATAATATATAGTTTAATTTCATAAATCACTCGCGCAATTTTTTTTTGTGTTACATCACGCTAAAGAGTAAAAAGGCGAACTGTACCTACATTCTAATCCGTACCGTACCGTACCTACAGCCTACATCAAATAAGAATATTTTTTAAACAAATTCTTTTAAGTGGAGACAAGATCACGAAACAAAATAACATTTATAAATTAAAATAAAACAGTATTTGATTTTCGTCTCATATATTAATTAAAAAATTGACTTTCTTAATAATTAATATCGATGATTTAGTGACAACATTTCAAATTAAATAACCTTTTTACCATCGATGTCTTCCTAGCGCATGCTCCAGAAAAGGAACCATTTTAGTTTGACCTCTGGTACCGAATAAATGTACAATATTTGGTCTCTATAGGGAGGTCAACTAACAATGGTGGAAAGCAACTTCAGACAGGTTGATGTTCGGCAATCATCGGCCCTCGTCGTCCACTCTCGCGGGGTGAACCTTCGTAGTTTTTCTACAGAGATGGATTTGAAACACTTTTTTGTTTTATCATTTATATTTTATTGTGATTTTTGCTACTAAACAATAGTGATACGATAACAGAGATATGAGACATCTGTCTTTAAATTCCGAAGTTCGTGTCCTATTCGCGGGGATCAATTATATTCCTTTCTTCGTTTTAGTAACTAAACTTCGTTTTAGTAACAAGGCAAGCCACGGCGTCAAGTTTCACCGCTCTATACGTAAATTTCGAAAATTAGTAAGAGAGAGTAAAATAGAGTATTTTAATATGAAATTAAGTCACTCGACTGCCTACGGAAATCAACGTGAAGTTATAAAAAATGTATGGTAACAGGAGAATAATTCAATTCAAACTTATTTCTACACTAACCTGATAAAACGGAAAACATAACTAAAAAACAATATCGCGAAGACATTGTGACCGTGAACTTATTTTGTAATCTTGATATATTTTAGAAAATTGTTAAAAAAATTAATTATGACTTATTTTTAAACTTTTTTAAAGTCTTATTTCACCCTTAGGAAAGACGGACGGTTTCCAATAGGCTCGTGTTCAAATACTACGTTAAAATTTTTATATATTTTCTAAAAGGATTGAACTATGACTTATTTTACAAAAAAAAATTGCCGCCATATTCTGTGTCAATTTTATATAATTAACTTTAGTATCAAGACATCATTCTATTATATGAGGCCGTTGCGGCGCAGGGACACAAAGTCGTGACTGTAACGTGACTGTAATGAATTCTTATTCATTAATATTTTCATTTCTTCGCTCTCAACTCTCGAACTCGAACTAAGGCAAAAGCCCAGCGTTGAGTTCCGCCACTCAACACAATGCCTCGAAAAAACCAACGGAAAGTGGAGAACGGACATGCTCCCATGCTGCTTGTGGGATTTTTTATTTTTATTTTCCTATTATATTTCTTTAAAAAAAAACTATGACGCACTAAAACTAATCAACAATATTACCAAACCAAATCAGTCTCTGCCAAAGGGTGCAAAACTCGCGTCTGCGCGCTCAACGCTACGCCACCGCCTCGGCCGCGTAGATACCGTGCACACACACCCCCGATATAACACCAATAATAATTAAAAAATAACCTAAATCACATAAAAAATAACTTAAATATCATACAAAATAACAACCCTCAATTTACCCCTTTAATAGTTAGTTATTTACTACATGTAATTTATCATACGACGTTGTATAGAAATGATGTATCTAAGTCAAGAAGTGTGATATAACCAAAGAAATGGTCTTAGGACATAAATTTTAATGAAAAACAATTGTTTTAGTAGTGAAAGTGAATTGTGGCGGTGAATAGCTTCCGTGACATCGCCTATAGGTGAGTGACTGGAGATGTCTTTATTTTTGGCATTACATAGTTCGAGAATTCATCAATTATTTTAGATTTTTCATAGAACATTTATTATTTTCTTATCGAATTGTAACTTTTGTAATTGTAAAAGGTAGTAGGTGTATTATTTTATCGGAATTTTGCTCAGAATTTTACAATAAAAGTTAATTAAATAGGTGAAGTATATGTTAGTTACTGACGTACATTTTAATACAAAAGTCTATTATTACAATCTAATCTATGTTTCAATGTTATTTAAGTGAAAAATATGACTGAAAATTATCAAAATTCATTTAAATTCTTACATAGAATTTACAATATAAAAATAATATATTAGACAAAGAAACGTAAAAATACACTAAAATCATTTAATTATAACCAATCAACCAAGCCCTTTTTATTTACTTAACATTTCCTAGTAGTGTTACTAAGAAAAGAGTTTATTAAGACAACTTACTGAAACTTTTCTTGGCCACAAAAAGCTTTTGAAGCTTTCGCTTTTTTCTATTTGACCTGTTTCTCGAGTGTCTCTATATGTACTTATGCGTTGCAACTTAATGTTACTTATTAATTTAATGTGAGTTAGTAATTAAGTTTTTAATCTAAAGAGGCCTTCGTGGCGCAGGGGCACAAACGTGGAACCGTAAACGCGACGGTTGTGTGTTCGATTCCCACGTGGGAGAATTAAACATTATTATTTTTTTCCTTGGTCTGGTAACGACGGAAAGTGCGGAGCGTTGAGCTTTGTCGCAATACCTCGAGAATTAGGTGAAAATTGGGGAAAAGGAAATGTGTTAATGAGAATGAAGTGTTAACACTAGGTTCCCTCTGCCCACCCTCGTATGTGCGAGTACAGCGTGAAGCTAACAAAAATAAAGTATTACATATTGAAAAGGTTTTGGTTATACATTGTTTTTGACTTTCAATCATCTACTGGCCCTTTCAAATTAAGTTATTTTTTCAAATTAAGTTATTTCAACCAGTAATGGAAAAATAACTTAATCTCTTAACTTACGTTGTCGAATTTCCGTCTAATTTAGAAACATCGCGTCTTTTGTGTTTAACGGAATAGAGTGGAGAAACACAACATCGTATTTTGTATTACCAGGGCGAAAAAAAAATCCCTAATAAAAACCCACAACCATTACGTCTGCAGGTAGACGCTGTTCTACTGCACTATGATAGTCAAAATTTTACTGGGATGTAATAATATTGTGTATGTTTTGAAAAAAAATACATTAAAGTATTATTTTAGCTTCATTGTGTATACTACATATAGCAGAGTAGGCAGAGGGAACCTAGTGTTAAGACAGTCCGTTTCCCACTTTAAAACATTTTTTTTTAATTTATTCCCCCGAGTGGGAATTGAACCCACAACCGTTGCGCTTACAATCACATGATGTGCCATTGCGCCACAAAGGCCTTAAATAAAAAATTTTATTGCTATATAAATAAATCTTTTTTTAGTTATATTACAAGTGGTCTCTAAACTCTTAGACAAAGGGCGACATGGGTTTAACCGTACGAATGACACGCAATATCCGCCTACCTTGTTATATATAGTTAATGAAGAAAAAAGGACCCTGTAATTTTTTTTAATGTAATGAATTGACCATTTAGTGACACATATATGTCCATATACCCATTTTAACATAAAAATCAAATCAGCTTCACACTGTATCCCGCACACAGCAGGGTAGGCAGAGGGAACCTAGTGTTAAGACACTCCGTTCCCCACCAAATTCCGAAGGCATTGCGTGTTGAGTGGTGGAACTCAACGCCGATCTTTGCCTCGACACTAGAGCGAAGAAATGAAGATATAAATGTAAATAAATATTTCATTTCCTCGAGTGGGGATCGAACCCACAACTAGTCGATTTTATAGTCACACTTTGTGCCTCTGCGCCACGACTGGCCTCCCATTTTAACATATTGAAATAAAATTGTAATATGTAATTGTGTCTTATGTGTTAACTTATGTGTTTAGATTCTCGACACCACATCTGATACAGGTTGTCAAAATGGTGACGCCATTTTTAATGATGGCAAACTTTAGCTGAGACTAAGATAAAATGATTGAAGTAAAAATCATCAAAATTAGTCAACTGTTTAGTTTTTAATATGTCACATACGGACAAACATGCATACATACATACATTGACTGATAAACACATTACTATCTTCCGCGGAATCGGGTAAAAAACGTTAAAAAACTAAATAACTCCCAAGAAGAATATGGGGAGGGTGACTATTGTAATATTAATATTATTCACACCTTACGGCAACCCAATTATAAAGTGAAAAAAGATAGACCCAATTTAGTTTAAGCACCTGATATTGAAATTCTATAGACACGTGATCCCTGAGAAACCTTATATGGAACGCGTGAACGATGACCTTTAGCGCTATTTACTTTAGTTGCTTCTGTGTGTAACGTTTTAATCATAATATATTATTATTTTAATAATATATATGTGCCTAAATATTATAGTATAATTTTCAATTACATAAATTTAACGTTATGTCAAATATAGTTAAAAAAAGGAATAAATAGATAGATATTTATTTTGTACCTTAGAAAAGTTTGAATGCCCATATCTCAAAAACTGATATCTGATATTACTTACATATGAGGAAACTGAAGCTCTTATTGAGCATGTTAAATTAAATAAATTAAAATTAAATTAGCTTCACGCTGTATCCCGCACACAGCAGGGTAGGCAGAGGGAACCTAGTGTTAAGACACTCCGTTCCCCACTTTCTGCCGAATTCTGGAGGCATTGCGTGTTGAGTGGCAGAACTCAACGCCGCGCTTAACCTCGACACCAGAGCGAAGAAATGGAAATATAAATTTAAGTAAATATTTCATCTCCTCGAGTGGGGATCGAACCCACAACCAGTCGGTTTTGCAGTCACACTTCGTGCCGCTGCGCCACGACCGCCCTCGTGTGTCGATAGCAATACACTAAATACATTTATATACTCACCTACATACAACTATAATCATAAAACAATCAATAGACACAAATACACATGAGTAACATAATTTGGAATAGATAAATAAAATAGTAACAATATAAACAAATAAAAAATATTAAAATAAGGAAATATATATTTGTAAAATAATATACTTTATAATAACTTAAGGTTTCTATCATTATTATGATTTTTTAATGCGAAAGGAAGAACGGAGTCTTCTGGTACAGGCTTAAAAGGAGGCTATAATCACTAGTGGATTTTGTAAGAAACTTGCTTAATAAACTATTATTTATTTATATATTCTGAATCTTGGACTGTTCCTAACTTCTTATGTGCCAATTTGATATGACTTGTAGTTTCCAAAAAAATTGTGAACAAATTTTTTTAGCTTCACACATATATTTATAAATTTTGGCCTAAATATAACTATAATAAAGAAATATTAATAATAATAATATATTAATAATATCAAATCAAACATTAAATGAGCTTCACGCTATATTTCGCAGACATCAGGATAGACAGAGAAAACGTAGTGATAAGACACTCCGTTGCCCACTTTCACCGAATTCTGGAAGCATGATCAATGGTATACGTTCCCCGTAATAGGGGAATGTTGGACTTTGTAAATAAAATAAATGTTATGAGTGGAAAAGTGAGAGTAAGAGAGGTAGAAGGAGACCTCAGTTGACCTTCGAAAACACAGTATCAAAGATATTGGAGGAAGGTCACGTAAAATGCATGAAGACAAGGAGGGCCGCATGTATGAAGAGGTAGCGTTTGGGGCTCTGTTCACTCTGACTACCCGTTTAGGGATACAACGTGAAGCTGTGTATGTATGTATGTATGCAGTATTTTCTTCTCTAGTGGCATGTGAACCTACAACTATAGTGTTCGACATGCTAACAAGTAACTATGGTAGTAAAAAATATATACATTATTTATTTAAATAAAATATATTTTCACTACCTCTCGTTATAGATAAGAACCATTAAAAAATATTGTAAAGAAAAATATTCAAAAAATATTTTGTTGTTTATTTTATTTTCAAAATGTCGTGAACTTTTGTGAACTTTATACCTATTTATATATCGCTATACCACGAGAAATTTGAAATTTAAAATTTACACAATTTAAATATTTAACTGCTGGACTTTCTCATAAAAATCTTTTCATATTTTTAATATTGTTTTATAACGTTATTCTACACTTAATAAGTCGCACTCCCTCTTAACAACTTATAATTTTAAATAATAATCTTTGGGTAGCAGAAATTCATAATAATCGCCGTACAAAAATACTAACGACATAAATAAGTCATAACAAGCGTATAAGAATTTCGACATAGCTCGATGGGAACGTATGGCTTAGTGGTCAGAGCGCTAGGACGGTTTCCAAGAGGCGCGGGTCCAAATCTCACCTACTAAACATTTTTATACGTTTTCTAAAAAAACATAAAAAAGTATTATGTATGTTTTTTAAGAAAAAGTATGATATGATAGTTTCCAAAGACGTTACATGTATAAAGGAATATTCGTTACTAATGAATATCATCTAAGAGTACTAAGAAAAGTGTACCATACAGAAATTTTATTTACTGAGGTGACATTTATCTGTTGTTTGAGGCCATTGTAGCATAGTAGAACATCGTCAGGCTGTAAATGTAATGGTACCACCTCTCGACCTCGTGGGCTCGAGGGGCTCGACCCTCGTTTTTCCTGCCCACCCTGCAATATGGGAATAAGCGTGTTGCTGTTACGTTTCTCTGTCATATAATGTATTTATTATAAATTATATAAAAACTACCAGCATCGACGTCGTAGCCGCCTTTCGTTAAGCCCAGAACATCTGTAAAATAAAACACATTATTTTAACTTCTGAAGTTATGTAGTTATTTAAAGTTTCCACTTGTTGTTATTTTAGCAATTGCAATTCAATTCAAATTTTAATTAAAAATCTATGAGTCAATGAGTGTAATATAAGCAAATTACTACCTACTTATTTTTATATATATTTTAAATATATTCAATTTTTTTAACAGCTTCACGTTGTATCTCGCTTTTAGTAGGATAAGCAGAGGGAAACTAGTATTAAGACACTCCGTTCCCCACTTTCCTCCGAATTTTTCGAAATATTACGTATTGAGTGGCGGAACTCAACGCCGGGCTTTTGCCTTGATGCCAGAGCGAAGACATGAAAATTTTAATAAATAATAATTCATTGCCCAAGCTGAAGCCAAGATCGAATCCACAAGCATCACGTTACAGTCATACCCTTGTGCCGCTGTGTCGCGACGGCCCAAAATTAATAATAAATTGGATAATAAATATAATATTATATTGTAAATTTACATATCTGTTTGATTATATATTATTATATTACATCAACAAAATATGTAATTATATGAATATGCAAGTAAAATTGCACAATACATGTATACGTACGGCGACAGGAAACCTCTCTTTATCGGTTATGTTACCACGCTCGCTACAAGCCTGTGATAATATGCAATGATCGTAGCCTCTCGACCTATATCAGTTATTATAATATATAGAATAAGTTTAGCCTTCTATTTAGCAGCAAATACTTATAAATAAATATATAGATTCAGGAGTTTTATGGATGAATATGTGGATTTTATTACATTGTATCGTATAATATTGTATAAATATAAAAAATAATTCAGCTTCACGCTGTATCCCGCACACAGCAGAATAGGCACAAGGAACATAATGTTAAGTACACTCCGTTCCCCAATTTCGGCCGAACTTTCGAGGCATTGTGTGTTGAGTGGCGGAACTCAATGGCGGGCCTTTTGGTCTTGATGTCAGAGCGAAGAAATTAAAATATTAATAAATTATTATTCATTCCATCGAGTGGGATAAAACCCACAACCGTCGCGTTGCGGTTACACCCTTGTGCCCCTACGCCACGACGGCCTCGGCGCTATAATATATAATACAAAAAATTGTATAGTTAATTTATAAATCTATGTATATCTATACTTATAATAGTAACGGATCGGTGTCTGTTCATGAAAGATATACAAGAAAAAAATGTTATTGGTGGCATTTAATAACGTAATAAAACCAAAAATAATTATTTTTTTGTCTGTGTGTTTGCTAGTCTCAAAAACAGCTAATGTATTTTGGCAAAGTGCCCTAAGCATTTACTATCTGGTTTATGAATAAAAAAACATTATAAAATTTTAAAGAATATTATTTGATAAAATTGCTATTAATAACTGTTTTATTGAATTGACTGAAACTTTATTTTTCACTATAGGCATAAATATTGTTTTTAAATTGGTATTTTTATTAAAAAACGCAAAATAATTGTGGGTTCGATGCTATTCTGTGGTAAATAAGCTTTTTTTCTGTAATCAAAATATAAAGTTAAGTGTGCCACACAAATGAAGAATATAGTTAAATAACCCTTTTATTTATTATTACGGTCACTATCAAGTAAAAAGAAAACATTTTAATTTTTGTACGAGAATAAATACTAAAAGAACGCAAAGTTCCAAAAAGTTGTATTATAGACTATACAATTAAGTCAATCTTAAAATTTTCGATTTGAGCATCCCACAATATTACGAGAGTTGAGTGACGTACTCAACGCTTGCAGGATCATTTCTTATTGTGGAACATTTTTGATGAATTAATAAATCTAGGTTTAGTTAGTTAAAATGTGACGTTCAGTTTATATGCGAGAAAAGGCCAATTTTTTTATTGCCAATATTTTTGTTTTTTTTTTCAGCTTCACCCGCTATATCCCGCGTGTAGCACGGTAGGCGGAGAGAGCCTATTGTTAAGACACTCTCTCTAAAATGTAAGAATCTGAATTGCACGCACTTCCAATTATTGTATTATAGTGAAACTTGGCAATTATATGTAGATTAGATAATAAAAACAACTTCACGCTGTATCCCTCACACGGCAGGATAGGCGGAAGGAACCTAGTGTTAAGCCACTCCTTTCCCCACTTTCCGGCGAATTCTGGAGGCATTGCGAGTTGAGTGGCGGAACCCAACGCTGTAACCAGTAATAAGACATTCTGCTCCCATTAAGACAGTTCCGTTTACCACCCTGAGCCAGAGAAATTTTGGACGAAATGTTCAGTGCTCGATGTTGGTACCATAATATTGTATAGTAGATAAGTTGACAATACAATATTATGGTACCGTCGAGATGATCTGATGATAAAATGGAAAGAAGGTTGATGAAACCTTGAAGTACCTATTACTAAGTAACCATCGAGTTTGTACTCATTCCATTCGTCTGATTAATGTTCTGGAAAAAAAAAGTATTTTCATTTTATTAAACTATTAATTATTTAAACGTTTGAAACTTATTTTTTATGAAGTTTAAAGTTTAACGCTAAACACACACAGAGCACACATTACCCAGAGCCCTCGAGCGTTAGAGCTTTCCAACGTCACTTACGTAAAGTATTTTAATTACGCGCTTGTCTTTTTAATCTTGGCTCAAAAGTATCTCGTTAAAAGTGCCTTCTTTATATGCCGTTTAAATTGCGAATGATGAACTGGCATATTTGTGATGTATGCATTACGTGGGTTTTTTATGCTGTCGTCATAATGTCATGTCATTTATAAATTGGAATGATAATGTTTCATTGGATTATTAAATTTCAGAATTGGACGGAAAATGGTGAACGGAGTGTCTTAACATTAGGTTCCCTCTACCTATTCTGGTATACGAGGGATACAGGATGAAAACAAAAAACGTTGTCTATACCTTATTAAAATAGTAAAAAAATTGTGCTTTGAATATATTTGCGATAAACCAATGTAGGGTCAAGTAATATTATTAATAAAATATGAATATATGAATTTAAAAGTTTTTGTCTGTCTGTTTGTAAGCACACATCTTCTGAACTACTAGACGGATTTAAATAAAACTTTTTTTGTTGTATAGCTATTAAGTTTACGCAGGATTTATACTATATTTGATTATAAAGGCCTAAACAAAAGAAATAATGAAATGCTCCCCGAGTAAAGATGTCCAACGCGTTAGGCATTTTCCATTGATATGTTAAAATGTGTATATATATCGAGTATCATATCCCAATTGAGAATCAATCGCAAATATAATTGCAACTTAACAGGTTTATTATTAGGATTAATATTACAATAATATTATATCTCCTATCTTTGATGTTCAACTGTTATTAAAAGCTAAATATTAGGAAGTAGCAAATGTTGATTTATTGCTTTATTAGGTTACCTAATTTAGGCCGTTGTGGTGCATTGGGACAGTGTTTAATTGTAAACGCGACGGTTGTGGATTCGATTCTCGCTCGGGGAAGTAATTATAGTTGCATTGAGTTCAAGATCAATACAATATCTCAAAAAAATCGATGAAAAAAAGGAAAACCACGCACTAGGTCCCCCCTGATTATGCTGGTATATGCGTGAAGCTGAAAAAAAACTAATTTAACATACATGAAGGATATTTTGATGTAAATTTTGCTACCAGAAGGCCTAGAAAAAGTCCCTTCTAAGCTAACAAGAAAGCCATCTAGGCTTAACTGTATATTGAAATATTAATTTTCATAACTTTTACCTTTTTTAACAAAATGTTGTGAATCTAGCCGTCTTGCCGTTGTTTTATTTTTTTTTTATTTTTTTATGGAAAAGACAAGGCAAACGAGCGTGCGGGTCACCAGATGGTAAGTGATTACCGCCGCCCACGACCCCGTGCAACACCAGAGGAGCTACAGGTGCGTTGCCTGCCTGCAAGGTGGGTTGGGCGCCGGAGCCCGGCATTACCTGATGCGAAACGCAGTGGCATAAAGCCACTACTTCACGCCGGTTTTAAATGCCGGGGGTGGTAATGATCCGGTCGAGTCTGCCCATGCGTGTTGCCATTGCTGGCGACGTGACTCTACCACACGTACTTTAGTCGCCTCTTACGACACCACCAGTACCAGGATGATCCTATTCTAAGCCGGGATCACACGGCAGGATTATTCTTCAGAGCTTAATAAAGATGTCTCGGGACCACATACTATAATTTTTTTTCGGCTTCATTATCCTCATTCTGTTCCACACTGACTACCTAATTAACGAGACATTGCGTGTTGAATAACGAAACTCAACGCCACGCTTTATTTTATCACCGGAGCAACGAAATTAATGTAATCCATTACCCCGAGTGGGAATCGAACCCAGAACCGTCGACTTTAAAGTCAGCCTATATATATATATATATATATATATATATATATATATATNTGTATGTATATGTATATATATATATACATATACAGCTAATGAGCGGCGGAACTCAACGCCGCGCTTTTGCCCCGACACCAGAGCGACTAATGAAAATATAAATGTAACTTTGTGTCACCGCACCACGGCTGGCCTCAATTCCCCGACCGAATATACAGGTATTATTTTATTGTTTTCAAAATTTCTGAAGCCATGTACGCTAATTCTTACTACTACACAAATACTGACGATTAGTTCTGCGTGTTAAAGCACTAAAGCTTTTAAGCGCGTTTAGGTATACTCGAATTTTCAAGAACTTTTTTAGTGTATAGAATAATATGACATAAATTTTTTTTGTTCTGATATATTATTAGGAATTTCAGACGTAACAAGTACAAGGTCAGGAATGTTATTGAGATTCGTTTTAGTAAAAACCCAAATTTCCTAATGTAATACCAAATCATAGAATATTATATGGAGGCCAGTCGTGGCGCAGGGGCACAAAGTGTGACTGTAAAACCGACTGATTATGGGTTCGATCCCCACTCGAGGAGATGAAATATTTACTTAAATTTATATTTCCATTTCATCGCTCTGGTGTCGAGAAAAAGCGCGGCGTTGAGTTCTGCCACTCAACACGCAATGCCTCCAGAATTCGGCAGAAAGTGGGGAACGGAGTGTCTTAACACTAGATTCCCTCTTCCTACCCTGCATTGTGCGGGATACAGCGTGAAGCTGATTTATTTTTATTTTTTTATTATATGGAGGAACTGAAGTCCTCGTGCCGCAACGGGACAAGAAGAATGGGGAATAGTTATGGGTTCGATTATTACCTCCATAAGTGAATTTCACATCAATTTCACGCACGGCTCATCAAACACGCAATGGCTTATATCCGGATGAAGAATGGAAAATGGAGTGTCTTGATTCCCTCTGCCTATTCTTCTATATGCGGGAGGAGACATTTCTGTATATTTATTTACATTTTTCCAATACACTCAAGTATAATAAATTCGTAGAAATGATAATTCTGTACATTATTTACATTAAACGCTTTTCTCCTGTGACTAACGAATAAAATAAAGACCTACTGTTATTTCGCTGTTCACTTATCAAATTAGATTCTAGTGGGTCCATCGTGGCGCAAGAGAACAACGTGTAACTCTAAACGTGACATCAGTGGGTTCGATTCCCACTCGAGGGAACATATTACTTTCATTTTCTCTAGTAACAAGACAAAGCTAGGCGCTAGTCCCTACATTTATCACGCAATGTCTTGAAAATTAAATGGAAAGTAGAGAACGGAGAGCCTTGTACTAGGTTCCCTCTACCTAAAATACTATAAGCAAGAAGAAGAAAACCGTATGAAATTATTATAGAATTAATGAAATATTCCTACAATAAGTTCCTAAAACATAAAAAATATCTACGTTAGTATTATATTTGACTCTTTCAAAGTAATTTTAAAAAGCACCTGCTCTCAAAGAGGCAGGCAATCATAAAGAACGATGCATCTGTACGACAAGCCAGCGAAGTGTGCAAGCATTTTAATTATCACTCTTCTTCCACTGAATAAAGACAAAAGTTTATTAATACGTGACTTCGTAAGAAATATTTTTTTCTATGGGAAAAAGATTTTATCTTTGAAGATAAAGTCGTCGTGGTGCAGCATCTGATTGTACACGCCACGGTTTTCTCGTTTCATTGTCTTCATTACCACGCTGTGACAACAAAGCGCGGCGTTGAGTTGCGCCACTCGCAATGTCTCGAAAACTCGCCTACTCTATTATGTATCTTTGAAGGAATGTTTCTTAATTTTTACCGCTTTATGATAATTCTAAGAGTCTAAAATTATATTATTAAATTGTGTTGAAATTGTAAACGTAACTAACACTTTTCTTTTATTTTTTTCTTTTTACATTCGATTATTACGTACAATAAGGAGGTTATAACTTTGTATAAAAGTTTTTTTTATTTGAAACGACGAGTCAAATTGTAAAATCGCGCATCTTGACACAAGGGCTGACTCTAATGGTTGTGAATTCGATTCCCATTCGATGGAATGATTAAATTTCAATATGTTTTATTCTGTTCCCCGCTTTGCTTTGTTATTTTTACTGCCTGTCTGACTTTCGGTAAGTCCGGGCAGTTAAGGAGAACTGCTGAACCGATTTTTATGGGATTTTTATGGAACGTAAGGGAAATTTCGGAGCAACATACAAGGATCTGTCTATTCCAAAATACCCGCGGGATCAGGATTTTGAAAAGTATGGGACGTAATGTCTTAATACTATTACATCCTGCCTATACCGTTATGGAAGAAAATCCTAAAAACGTTTCTTTTTTATTAGCGATAAATCACTTCCTCCTCTATGTTCATTTTATATAGCCAAAATTCGCACTTATGTTTTATATTAGCTAAAATTGACATCACTCTATTCCGAATCGTGCACAAAAAATATCAATTTCCCTTCCAGACACTGTCGCCTTTAATTACTTTGTCGGTCGTCGAGAACTGAATTCAAGCTGAAAACGTTTCAATCAATTGGGGCCAACACTCCTTACTAAGTTATTACTTGACGCCCTCTCGGTGTAATGTTGAAATGTTTAACTAAAACGAAAATGTTACAGGTTCAAGATCGAAGGACTTATTGAGGCCATTGTGGCTCAGTGGCACAGTGATGGAGATGGCTGTGATTTCTGTCCCCACTCGGGACAATGATTATATTTAAATCGTCATTGTTTATATAGAGGCCAGTCGTGGCGCAACGGCACAAAGTGTGACTGTAAAACCGACTGGTTGTGGGTTCGAGCGCCACTCAAGGAGATGAAATATTTACTTAAATTAATATTTCCATTTCTTCGCTTTGGTGTCAAGGCAAAGCGCGGCATATAATTCTGCCACTCAACACGCAATGCCTCCAGAATTCGGCAGAAAGTGGGGAACGGAGTGTCTTAACACTAGGTTGCCTCTGCTTACCCTGCTGTATGCGGGATACAGCGTGAAGCTGATTTGATTTGATTTTGATTTTAACTTCGGTCCGAGTGACCGAGCACTTAGAATATATTAGTTATAGTTATTTCCAATTAAAACGAGGCGTAGGCGAAGATAAAAGTTTTTTTTCAGCTTTACATTGTACCCTGCAGATAGATAGTAGGGTACACTTCCGTTCTCCACTTTCCGTTGAATTCTGAATAATATTTTTTACATATATTATTAACTTAGTTAAAAATACCCTCATATCATAAGTCCAATTCGACGCTTTGGTCTCACACTATCACATCCGTTTTGCTCAAAATCCAACTTTTTCAAGGCTTTCATATAACACAACGGGTCAAGAAAGCTCACATGTAAGGTGTTATTAATTAAGTTTCACCATTCATAAATAAATCGCCTTTCAAAATCCTCATATTAAGGTCTGATGCAATGCGTCACACTCGACACGCTGCAGTAACTAGCTTTTTTCAATAAACGACCTTAATACCTATAAATAGAGTTGAAATTTATACGAATGTTATATAATTAAATTATGACGGCGGCCCCGCTGAAATTTTCCGTATATAATTACTGTTGAGTGTTGTACTTGGCTTAGCTTGCTACTATGCAGTGTGGGAGCATTGGTCCGGAATTGTTTTTAATTTTTGACACTTCTAGACTTATGGCCAGTTTCACTTTCCCTGGCGGAGGGAACCTAATGTTACGATATTCCGTTGCCCATTTTATGAGCAATTTTTGAGAAATGGCGGAATTTAACGCCGGTGTTTGTGCTCTCAGATAATGATAAAATTTTCTCGTTATTTGGTTAACAGAATAATATCATTTAAGAAGCTTTTTACTAAAAAAATGAAACAGAACTTTTGGATTATATCCAGCTTAATCTTAACTTTTAAGCTTTTGAATGTAGAAGAGTATACTTTACACATAAAAATAAATTGCATTCATCGGGTGAACGTCCCGCTTATCCCCTATCATTGCGTTAATATAAAAAAATACGTTGCACTCCTCTTACCTGAATTGTCTTACTTTTAATTCTGGATTAAAATGCAAAAAACATAAAGTTTAAGAGAATATAAAGATTATATATCTTTATCTGAATCAAGCTGACGCAATTGTTAGTGATTTATATTGCAAAAAAATAAAATGAATACCTAGATAATTTATTAGATATTATAGTACATTTTAGACAAACTAAAAAAAACTATATAAAAGAATCATTTGAATGTAATAAACGAAAAAAGGAGAGCGGAATAATATATCACTGATTTTCAGAGTACTTTGTTACTTTACAGTAAAAAACATGTAAAGAAATTGCAAACGAAATCCACTTATCGATCATATTACTCAAAGTAAACGGTAAGTCAACCACAAAAATTGTCGGTACTATTTTATTATCCTCATGTACATGCAAGGCCTCGATCCTGATAAATATTCATATTGTATCGTAGTAAATATTTATGATTGTATGATAAAGTATGCTGAAAAATAGGTAGTAGGGATGGGGGATGTGACTTTGTACTATTGGTTATTTATTACTGATTTAGTAAATAAGATAGTGTTAAGACACTCCGTTCCCACTTTCTGCCGAAATCTGGAGGCAATGCGTGTTGAGTGACAGAACTCAACGCTGCGCTTAGCCTCGACACCAGAGCGAAGAAATGGAAATATAAATTTAAGTAAATATTTCGTCTCCTCGAGTGGAGATCGAACCCACAACCAGTCGATTTTACAGTCACACTTCGTACCACTGCGCCACGACTGGCCTCAATATATACGTATATATGCGCGCAATATATGCACTTAACGTGCTCCCCGATTCGCTTCGCTCACAGATGATAAAAAAGTTATTTGAAGGACAACAGTGTATTTTTAGGGCTCGGTACCTCAAAAGGAAAAAACATTACCTTAATAGGATCATGTCGTTGTCCGTCTGTCAAGACCATTTATCTCGAGATCGCGTGGAGGTATCGAGCTGAAATGAATATGAGTTAGATCCACGGTCCTTGGAACATAGAAATAATCCTCTTAGTCAAAGCAATCAAAAGATACGAGCATCCATCGTCTTTTGTTGCATTTTGTTTAAAATTCACCGTGTAATCAATACTTGTAGAATACTTTCCGTACTATAATTACGAAATTTGGCACGAAGTGAGAAATTTTAGAGCTGTCAACAAATAAAGGAAAAATCGTAAATTTGTGTTATCAGTGTGTTACAGATAAAAACTATTGCAAAACATATAATTGTACTTAATTTCGTATAAAATAAGTACACACTTTAGTCTGTCAAATTTTATTATATATTGTCCATGACAAAATTACATGTCTTAAATTTGCATTAAGTTTGTGAGCGACAAATTGACAAATAACTCAATAAACCGACTCCGATGATTCTTTTTTTATTGGAAAGGATACACTTCATGGGTTATTTGATGAGGTTTAACTAACCTCATACTAACCTCAGTACGTTCTGATTATGGAAGTCGGTGAAATCGAAGAAATCAGTTTATTTTTGTTAAAAATCATAGTTATTCTAAATAACAATATATTCCATTAACTTTATTTAGTGGTAATTATGTAGATCTCTTATCTGCGACAATCGTGAGCTCCACAAGGAACATTGAATTTAAATTTAATTCTGCCAGCCAACATGCTCTCACTGTCTAGAATTGAAACGAAAATTTTAAAATAGAGTGTCTTGACTCTCTGCTCGCCTAAATGCAAGACACAAAGTAAAGTTGATACCCATTCAAAGAATTAAGAAGAATAGGTACTTTTTATAAATTTCTTTTAATGCAATCCTGCATTAAAATAAATTTGTAGTACAGAAATCTGAAGTACAGAAATATAAAGAATTTCCAAAATATTTTGAAAATTGATAAAATAATTATTTATTCAATAATATTATTGTATAATGATTTTTTTTTATTATTGTATAAGATTGTCATTTACCTGCTATGATAGGGTAAAGTATGGCGTTTGAGTTCGCCACTCGTGCAATGTTTTGAATTCACACTATTTTCAGAACTCGGCGGAAAATGGGGAACAAAAGTGTCTTAATGTAAAATGAATGTATTTACACTAGGTTCCTAGGTTCCCTCTTCCTATTCTGCTAAGTGCGGAATTTAGCATGAAGTTAAAAAAGAGAGTAAGATAAAGGATGTAGGTGTTTTCAATAACTTTTTACCACAAGTAAATATCGGATGGTAATATCGAAAACTTGCAAATATAATGTATGTAAATTACTGAGAAGTTTAGTTTAGTTCCTAAATACACTATTTTATACTTTAAAACTTCACTTTATCTGTGTCCCCTCATGTAAAATCGACGATGGCAGACAATTTTTCTATCAGTAACTTTAAAGAACAGGGCTTTCTAACACAAGAAAACTGGATAGAAACCACTAAATTGCTAAGAGTTGCGCAAAGTTTTACTTACTTTATTTTAAAAGAAAATACTTCGTCTATAACTCAAAGCGGATATCACATAAGCTGTGACCACTGACTTATTTTTTATTTTATTTGTAAAGTTAAAAAGGAGGATCCGCAGTCAAATCAATGTTAGAATACTTCTATTCTTTGTAAAGTACTAGTTTTTTCCAAGTTGTTTTAAAATAAAGCTATACCTACTTGTCACCAGATGAACTTTTATCTTAAATATTATACGAAATATATACATATGTAACATTTACGTAGCGTCTGACTTTTAAAGATGTTTATGAGTTTGACTCCCAGCTATGATTAGTTGTCCCAACGATTTCACTCGTACAGCACTGAAATATATTTATTACAAATCAAAATCAAATCAGCTTCACGCTGTATCCCGCACACAGCAGAGTAGGCAGAGGGAAACTAGTGTTAAGATACTCCGTTCCCCGTTGAGTGGCGGAATTCAACGCCGCGCTTTTGCCTCGACAGCGGAGCGAAGAAATTAAAATATAAATGTAAGCAAATATTTTATCTCCTCGAGTGGGGATCGAACCCACAACCAGTCGATTTTACAGTCACGGTCTGTGCCCCTGCGCCACGACCAGCCTCATATTTATTACGACAGCACTTTATAATTACATCCCGAAAGTTGTCAGCTCTGGTCTGATATAATATGGCTGTAATATAATATGACCAACATATAAACCATTTTTTCAAATAAAATTCTTCATTAGTGAAAATCGCATAATGTCCATATCCGTAACTTAAAATATTTAAGACCCATGTGGCGCATGGGTTTGATTACTAATCGAAGAAATGAAATATTTAATATAAGATATTAAATTTCTTCGCTCTGGCAACGAGGTAAAGCGCGGCGTTGAGTTCCGCCACTTAACACGCAACGCCTTCAGATTTAAGCGTGCATCGGTGGAGTGACTTTTTTTATACAACCCATACAAAATTATTTTTTTTTAATTCCTGCATTAAACATTTTCAAAAAGTTTTTCAATATATTTCATCATTTATTTATTTTTTTATTAATTGGGTACCAATATTCCCAATACTGTGTCTCTTTGAAAATTACAAAAATCGTCTAGAAAATGGCGTGAGCCTTTATAATTTACGATGTCTGAAAATTACAGTCAATTACTTTGAGTGTTCAAATTTCTGTTACTATGTAAAAGTCATGTTTAACTAAACTATGGGAAGGTTTGCACGAAATTTATTAGTCCGGTTAGTAGTTTAACTTTACGAGAGCAAAACGTTTCCTTTTTTTCAATATTAATGAATATATAACAACTGTGTAAGAGGCCAGTCGTGGCGCAGGGGCACAAAGTGTGACTGTAAAATCGACTGGTTGTGGGTTCGATCTCCACTCGAGGAGATGAAATATTTATTTATATTTATATTTTCATTTCTTCGCTCTGGTGTCGAGGCAAATCGCAGCGTTGAGTTCCGCCACTCAGCACGCAATGCCTCCAGAACTCGACGGAAAGTGGGAAACGGAGTTAGAACTTAACACTAAGCGCCCTCTGCCTGCCCTGATATGTGCGGGATACAGAGTGAAGCTGATTTAATTAGATTTTTTTTTGCTATGTAAAAATTGTTTACTAATATAAAATACTAAAATATCAGTATTGTCAGTACAGAAAATTATTACTGGCTGATAAGGCAAAAAGGACAAAGGAATTAGAAAATGTTTCGTCTCCACTTTTTTTTACTTCACGCTGTATCCCGCATACATTCATAGGTTCATTTTATACTGTACAGCCTGGTGACAAACGGTTGTACAGCTGAGTCTTACTAATAGGGCGAAAGTTCTCTCTTTATAACTAGATTAATTAAAAAAATATTTAATTGTGTACAAATTAATTTTCATAGTATTTGAACAAATTAAACCATTTCACGCCCTCAAAGAAACAACCGGATATTGAAAGGAAAGGAAACGCCTACACGATTTCGCCTTTCTAAGAAAAGGCTAAGAAAAGAATTGTTTTAAGTTATAAAATAATTAAGACATAATCGAGGTCAGGCGTGTGGCGGTAAACGGGACAGGTTCTGGGCTCGATTCCCACTTAAGGAAATAAATTATTTAACATTTTTAATTCTTTACTCTGGTGTCGAAGCTGTAAGTGCGGCGTTGAGTTCCGCCACTCAACACGCAATGTCTCCAAAATTAGGCAGAAAGTGTGGAGTGGCGTGTCTTAACACTAGGCTCCCTCCGCCTACATGCGGGATACAGCGTGAAGCTGAAAAAAAAGATATAAATTTATATTTTTGAAAACAGCACCTTTTCCTGCATAGACATACTCGTAGACATATCTATTGTAAAAGATTTCGTTCTTCGCTTCGCTTGCTTGCCTTAGGTTCAACCACAACTTAAAGGCACCATTTTCCCTTGCCGAAAGTCAAAGACAAAAAATAAAAATATGTTGGAATTGAACCTACAACCATTATGTGTGCAATCAGAGTCTATTACATAGCAATACGGTAGCCTCATAATTTTAAATACTTACAATTATATGCTAAGTGGTGAACGTAGTGTCTTAACACTAGATCCTCCTGTATATAGAATACAGGATGAAGCTAAAAAAAATACATTTCATACTAGACTCAACTAGTATTCAACAAACGAGTCGATAAGAATTTAAAAAAGAAGCTCTTTGTAAAACATCTACTCTTCTATAAAAGGCTTTATTCCACCAAAGAAATATATTTATAGCTACCGTCTTGTAATGTATGTAGGTGACATGAATATTTAGTAAGGATTACCAGCCAGGTGTCGTCTAAATCTGAACGAAAAACGTGATATTAAGCCCATATTGGTTACAAAGTATACGTATATCGTAAGTTTGAATACGAAGCCGTGATGGCGCAATGGCACAGCGTTTGCCTGTATTGCTACAGTTTTATGTTCGATTTCCAATTGAGGGTAATTTTTTTTTAATTCCTCGCTCTGGTATCTAGACAAATTACGGCGTTGTGTTCCACTACTCAACGCGGAAGCTGGGCGATGCGTGGGTGACTTGCCAAAATTTGCCCCTTCTTTATAAGAAAAAAATGTAGGGTGTTTTTTTTATTAAAATTAAGACATTGCGTACTGAATTTATAATACTAAATCCTTTCTTTTACTTTTTTAGCTTCACGATGTATCCCGCACGGAACAGGATAAGCAGAAGTACACTTAAAAATTTTTTTTTGGATAAGATCTTATTTTCGAAACCATTACGTTTTAGTGTAACCTCGGATGCGCTAAGAATGTGTTACCTTAAATGCTATTTCTATTTTACCACGGGGACGAAATCATAAGTGAATATTATATTTGTTTCTAGCTGTTGAGTGGCGAAGTTCAACGCAGCACCGCGTCGCCCATTACGGCGTTGAATTTCGCCAAGATGATAAAATAAGATTTTGATTTAAAATAGAACATATTATAATAGTATTACCTATAGCTATTTTGACTACATGTTTTGTGTTAAGACACTCCATTTCCTTTAATTAATTTCTATTGCCCACTTCCCGTTTGCGTTGCGTGTTGAGTGGCGGAGCTCAACGCCACTTTGCCTATATAGAAATGAACATAATAAAATAATTCCTTCCATCGAGTGGGATCGATCCCACAACCATTGCGTTTACGTCACGCTTACGCCCCTGCGCCACGGCAGCTTCTACTTTTAGTTATCTATAAATATTGCTGTTCTAAAATTTGATTGCTATAGGCTTCCGAGGACCATTGAGAATAAAAATGACTAACCTTTAAAGCGATATTTTGAAGCGTATTTCCAGGCATTCACGCGATTGCATATATATAGATACATATTATGTACGTAATTGAGTTCTACTTATAAAACTATTGTGAGCACCAAACAAAGGAACTTAATTCAATTTATCCTATTGAAACTCTTTTTTTATTGTTGGTTGTTTTTTTTTTTTGAGGCATATAAATTTAGTAACTAGTGGTATACCACTATTTTCTTCTTTCTCCATCTATTTGCTATATGTTATTTGCTGTTTATTATAACAACTAACAAATTGTATTAGTAAGAAATTCCGTTTTTTTCCTATCCGAAATTACTAAAAATCCTTTATTATCCTTTATTAGCAGATTATAATGCTTGAATAACAGGGGCATTTCAAGATCGATCTCAAAGTTGAGGACGAAAAATGAATACGAATCAAGTGGTCACCAATAATTCACAAGCTACAAGCTGAATTTCGGATTTCCAAGCTAGTAGCGTAGTGTCAGCTGTCTTGTATCTGGTGACATAACACTCCTTTTATTTCGCTTCGCCTTTTTTGCTATAACTAATGATGTCTAACGAAATATATTATGAGAACAAATTGTATAATTAATTAATTGGCATAACAAGTTTTTTTTTTAACTTTACGCCGTATTCCGCATGAAGTAGGGCAAGCAGATAGAATCTAGTGTTAAGATACAGCGTTCTCCAATTTCCGCTGCTTTCGAGATTTCTTGTTTAGTCGCGGAACTCAATGCTGCACTTCTGCTTTGATACCAGAGCGAAAAATGAAAATGTTAACAAGTTATAATCCATTCCCCTAAGTGGGAATAGAACTCACACCCGTCGTGTTACAGTCACACGCTTGTGCTCCTGCGCGACTACCTCAGATAGAATTTTAATTAAGTAATACGTAGCTGTAGGAAATAAATGAGATGGGCGTAGGGCAGTGGTACAGCGTCTGACTAAACGCGACGATTGTGGGTTTGATTTCCATTCTGGGTAGTAAATTATTACTATTTCTTCGCTCTCCTATCAACAAAAAGCGCCACGATGAACAGTCAGTTAACACTGTTAAATGTAGGAAATATTATTTTCTAAGCGAAAAAGTATGTTTTCACATATTACTCGTCTGTATAAGTACAAAGTGAACGTTCCTAATATTAAAAATTTCATTACATAAAATATAAATGTGCTGAAAGATATGAAGATGGTATATTAAAAATTCGGATATATAATTTTGAAAATATTATTTGAAGAAGTTTTTTTTATTAAGCATATAATAAAGTTATATATTATTATAAAAGAAGAATGCTTACTTGTATTAATATTTTTTTAACTTTATAAAATAAATAAATAAATCAGCTTCACGCTGCATCCCGCACACAGAAGGGTAGGCAGAGGGAACCTAATGTTAAGACACTCCTTTTCCCACTTTCTGCCGAATTCTGGAGGCATTGCGTGTTGAGTGGCAACGCGGCGATTTGCCTCGACACCAGAGCGAAGAAATGGAAATATAAATTTAAATAAATATTTTAACTATATAGTCATCACAATTGTGATTATCTATATATGATTCTCACTATATTATATGCAAGAGAGGCTTAAATCGAAAATATGGAAGAACTTTACTATGCCAATATTATAACGTCTGTTTTTTTTTTATTTTCCAAATAAAGATAGGTAAGTGGCCGAGTTGCATGATATGGCGTGTTGAGCGGCGGAACTCAACGCCGCTTGTTACCAGAGCGATGAAACGATAATAATTCATACCCCCGAGTACTTACCGATCAAACCCACAACCGTCGTGTTTACCATCGATGTGCCGTTGAGCCACGACGGCCTCTGTATCTGTCTATTCTCGCTACAAAATATGAAACATTTTCTATTCTATTCAAGACTAACAAAAATTTATATTATTCTGTGATTTCGCTCACCTTTATTTAGAATAAAAACAGCTTTTATAAAACGCTTTGTAACCTGTTGAACGAACAATTGTCGTAAATAAAAACTAAACATTTGTATGATATTATTTCTTTGCATGTGAACAACTTTCGTTGACAACTTCCCGCATTCGTGTTATAATTAAATTTAACTTGTAATTAATTTTGTTTAAATTATGATTTTAAATCCCGCATATAGCAGGGTACGCAGAGGGAACCTAATGTTAAGACACTCCGATCCCTACTTTCCGCCGAGTTCTGGAGGCATTGCGCGTTGAGTGGCGGAACTCAACGCCGCGCTTTGCCTCAACACCAGAGCGAAAAAATTAAAATAGAAATGTAAATAAATATTTCATTTCCTCGAGTGGCGATAAAACCCACAACCAGTCGATTTTACAATCAAACTTTGTGCTCCTGCCCCACAACCGGCCTTAAATTCTGATTTTGCAGTGAGAAAAAAGAAATTATACACCGTGGACACCGTGATTGAGGGTTCATTCCCAGATCGGGGGAGTTATATTAAATATTTTCATTTTTCACTCTGGTAAGAAAGACAAAGGTCAGCATTGACTTTCGCTATTCAACTCGCAATATATCAAGATCCAGAACGCTGTTTCTTGACTCTGGTTTGGGTGTCTATTCTGCCATACGATGCGGGATCAAACGTGAAGCTTAGAAAAACTATTATATTAAAAAATTTGACATTTTTTGTGGCAAATGCAAAGCGAAGTAAACGATACGTCAGATTTACAGTACAGTCCCGGCTAACGGAATAACCGTCTAGATTTGTTCATTTACAAAATTGATGCATTATTTTTGTAAATATAATAATTAATACTGGCTAAATTTTCAATCAATGGTAAGATTAGTTTTTTGTAACAATTGTCGGGTTAATACCTACTAAACTGAGATGGCAGGTCCACCATTTTACGTCATTTTAGCAAAACTAAAATTTTGATAATTAATAGCCTAATATGTAGTCAAAACTGTATGCGTGCGTACTTACTAACTTAAAAGTGGGGCCCTTTCAGAGGTAGCGCCAACTTATGGTACACACTCATCTAAGTTAACTACTAAATATGATATTTTTAACACTTTTAAAGTGTAATTCCACACTTAAGAAGGGAAAATATTATACTTATTTACCTAGAAACCGACCAGGAGGCCCGGTTCGAGTCCCATTATGTAAAAATTTTTATACGTTTTCTAAATAAGTACTAAATATGATATTTTAAAGTGTATTTTTATTTTGTAGCATTGTAAGAAAAGATTGAGCTTATTCTTGATAATATAAAATATTATCTAAAGTAAAGTATAATATAAAAAGAAAAATTGAGTTCTTTAAACTATTGAACGAATTGAGATGAAGTTTAGAATGTAGATACCATGTCGTGGTAAAACGAAGTGTCGGACTGTATAAGAAAAGAATTATCTTGAAAATTTATCTTTTCAGATTTGATAGAATCTTTTAAAAAAAATCTGTCTCTATGAATATGTATGTTATAATTGTGCCTTTGATACCTTCTTTAATTTGTTGTGATTGGGGTCTTTTGAGACATTATATATATTTAATTTGTTGTGATTTCTCCAGGCTAGTAAAATGAATGCAGCGTTCAGTTCCGTCTATCATATAATTTCACACAAAAAAAGAATAAACAAAAAATGTTATACTAAAACTTAGCTCTTTCTCTCTCAATTTTTTTTACTACACGCCTCAACCCGCGTGTAACAAGGTAGACAGAGGGAACCTAATTTTAAAACACACCGTTCTTCACTTCCTGTCCAATTTTCAAATATTGCGTTTTAAGTTGCGGAACTCACTACTGCGAACTAATCAAATATCAAACCCTTAACCTTCGGCTTTTCATCTATTTCTAACCACTAAGCCAATAGATGAGTCATTGATGTTTTCGAGAAGCCAAATAAGAAAGAATTGTTTTCTCTGACCCAAAAGTTGCTTCACGTGAATACGAATTGAGTTAATAGAACCCTTATACCGCCGATGTTTTGATCGTTTAATAAAGAAAAGTGGCTTTCTGGCCACATTGAAATTTATAGGGTCGACAATTTAAAAGAAACGTATGTTATAAAATCGTACGTAGGTTAGGTTCCTTTTCCTTAGATTTCTTTATTAGAAATCTACAAATGTCTAGTATACAAATCTTCTTTTTAAGTGATAGATAGTCAGAAACATATTTATTTAAAAAATCATTCCATTTTCGTCATCTATATTCTAATATCTACCTAATCTTATTATGTTGATGTTTTATTATATATCTCCATTCCAGTATAAGCACAGTGAACCTAGTGTTAACACACATCGTTCCCCATTTTCCGCTAAATTTTTGAGACGTTTCTTAATAGGTTGCGAAACTCAACACCGCCCTTTGCTTGCCATATAATAGTACCGTTTACGTAACCTAACATTTTTAAAATTGTAAGCTTTCATGTAAAAAAATCAAAATGAAGGCTTTTTTTATCATTATTATGCACATTTGGCTTAAATTGACTCTACAATAATTAACTATTAAACATTTCTAAATGTGAAAATTAATATAAATATTCAAAATCCTCTTATTTGACAAAATGATCTCAATGTTTAATAAAATATTAACAAAAATCATATTCAGTTAAAGCTTAACTAATCTCTAGTTAATTTATAAATCTTAATTAATTTATAATTCCTTTACGGTTACGCTTTAAATCTGACAAACGTACACACAAGGTAAGTGCCTGTCGTTGTCTACAAAGCGTGATAATGCAATTTATTTGGTAAACACTTAAAGTACGCTATTCCCTTTGTTTAATTGAAGATGGATTTAATTTATTAAATGATGTCTAAGTACGACGAAAACGACGTAAATCTAGTAGCAGCAAACAGTTAATGCAGTCTACGAGATACGCTTGCCTAGAAACTTGGTACCTACATAGCAGTGGATTAGTGTCTGACGACAAAGGCAACGGTTGCGGGTTCGATTCCTAATTTGGGAATATAATATTAACGTTATCTCGCTCTGGCAAGACAAAACGGGGATGAGTTCCGCCGCTTAAACTACAATGTATAGAATTCATGCGGAAAGTGCGAACCAGATCGGAATTTATTTATTGATTTTTAAATGAAACAAACAGTATAAGGGTTGCTGTTTATATTTTAAGCCTAATAATAGAATCACAGTAATTCATATTTAAAAATAACTTTATTTGTGTTATAAGACGGTGCTTTGTACCAAATTTCAAAACATTCCCAGCTCACGGGGAGTACCCTGTGGTATGAAATTTACGTTGACTTAGAATTTAGATTTCGGCTAGATATCTCCACGCGTTCCTGAGATAAAGTATCTTGACAGACGAACGGGCGGACAACAGAATGATCCTATCAAGGGTCAGTTTTAACCTTTCAAGATACGGAGCCCTAAAATAAGATAATGTTACACCATAGAAGAATGCGTGTTTAAAAAAAGATCCAAATTCAAATTCTCGTGGTCGTCACCATCACCACGAATCGAAGAGTTAGCTCCTGAACATCTTACCAAGGCTCAATATATAAGTATTATAGTAAACTCAATATATAAGTAGGCTTGGCGGAGAGAACCTACTGTTAAAACACTCCATTCACCGAGCTCTGAGAGCATTGTATGTTAAGTGGCGAAGGACGCCGCAGTTCGCTTTGTTACCATAGCAAGATAATGAAAATATTAAGTATTACATTTCCTCAAATGAAAATCGAACCCACAACCTATCGCGTATACAGTCCCATGTTTTACCCCTGTGCAACGACTACCCTCGTATTAACTATAATATATTTTTTACTCGTATTTACTATAATATATAATATACTTCCCCGTAGTGCACTAACCGTGGCGGCGCGGTGATGTCGGCATGGAGGCGGTGGCGCTGGTGCTCTGCGCGCTGGTCGTGAGCGCGCCGCACGCGAGCCCCCGCGACGACCTCGAGGAGGACGACCACGCGCTCGACTACTATGATGAGAATAAGATTAATATATCAGGTATTTTTTAGACATTTATTTATGTTTTATACATAGACAATATACAAGACACTACTAAAAAGTTAAACCCAAGTCAAATTATAGGATAATATCAGCATTAGAAATTATAAGTAAAACACATTGTGTTAATAGTTGTAAATAACCTCCTCTATCACCTATATTCGTTTGTTTATAACATTACCGGAAACTTTTAATATACTAATATTATAGAGAAGAATTGTTAATTTGGTTGAACGCGCTAACATCAGGAACACACTGGTTCGATTTGAAAAATTTTGTTCGTGTTGAATAGTCCATTTATTGGGGTTAGTTATGTTATATAACATCAAATTTATAATTTCTATGTAGCTGCGATCAGANCTGCGCCACGACTGGCCTCAATATGTTATGTTATATAACATGAAATTTATAATTTCTATGTAGCTGCGATCAGAATTATCTTGAGAATTTTGAAATGTGTCCTATCATACTTTACTCAAAATTATTCTCACAAGACCATGCGAGCGAAGCCACAAATAAAAGCTTGTCTCTACAAACACATATACATATTATATTCAATATTTATAGATATATATATAACGTGTACTATTTTGCTCTAGAAGTAATTTAACATGTTTCAAACAAACGAACAAACCGTTTTGAACAAACAACAAGGTTCCCGTAAAAAATGCACGTTTCAAAGCATAACTCGTGTTACGCGCTGTTAAAGTGACTGTAAAAAGTAGGTTACTACATCGGTACTTGTACTTGATCTCGCGCGAAGTTTTCCTCCACTGTATGTAATATAGTGTTGTATTAAAAACAAAATTTTAGTTTTAAATTACGATTTTTATATCAATGCCACCGTAGCACAGTGGCGTTTGAATGTAAACGCGATGGTTACTTCTTCGATGACGACCGTAGTGTGGGTAATAACAAACGACACGATTGACTTGATATAACTTCCTAAACTAAAACAAGAAGGCCGTCGTATCACAGTGGCACAAGGGTGTGATTGTAACGCGACGGTTGTAGGTTCGATCCTCACTCTAGGGATTGAATTTTTATTTGTTAATATTTTCATTTATGAGGCCAGTCGTGGCGCAGCGGCACGAAGTGTGACTGTAAAACCGACTGGTTGTGGGTTCGATCCCCACTCGAGGAGATGAAATATTTACTTAAATTTATATTTCCATTTCTTCGCTCTGGTGTCGAGGTTAAGCGCGGCGTTGAGCTCTGCCCCTCAACACGCAATGCCTCCAGAATTCAGCAGAAAGTGGGGAACGGAGTGCCTTAACACTAAATTCACTCTGCCTACCCTGCTGTGTGCGGGATACAGCGTGAAGCTGATTTATTTTATTTATTTATTTCATTTATTCGCTCTGGCACCAAGACCCGGCGTTAAGTTCCGCTACTCAACAAGCAATGCTCGCAAAAATCGGCGGAAAATGGGGAACAGAGTGTCGTAACACTAGTCTGTCTACCCTGCTATGTGCGAGATACAGCGTGCTGCTGATTTTAAGCTGATTTTAAAACAAGATTTTTTTTTCAATTCGAACCAGCAGTCCCTGAGATTAGCGCGTTGTATAGTATTAGTAATAATATTACTATTATTATCATAACATATACGTAGATATAAATATCAACAGTCAAACAGCCTTTATAGGTACGTGTACAACTTTAAAGTTTTATCTTCGATTTAACAAAATCACCTGATGAAAAAGCAACTTTTTATATGAAATTTGGATGCATTCAAGAAAATCAAAAAACAATTTAGCAGTTATACAAAAGTATTTCTGGCGCCCGGCCATCTGGCGTACAAACACTTCTCCAATAACGCCTTATGAAACCCAAAGCCTATTGTATACAATGATACGTACCTATGACTATTTTATTGGAATACCTTTAGTTTAGTTTAAGGTCGTTGTAGCTATATTAACTACAGTTGCCAGTCGTGACGCAGGAGCGCAAAGTGTGACTGTAAAACCGATTGGTTGTGGGTTCGATCCCCACTCGATGAAATGAAATGTTTATTTAAATCTATATTTTCTTATTTCTTCGCTCTGGTGTCGAAGTAAAGCGCGGCGTTGAGTTCCGCCGCTTAGCACGCAATGCCTCCAGAATTCGGCGAAAAGTAGGGAACGGATTGTCTTAACATTAGGTTCCCTCTGTCTACTCTGCTGTGTGTGAAATACAGCGTGAAGCTGATTAGAAACTACAGTGGTACTTGAGATAATTTGAAAAACACACAAATCCACTTTCACGTAAAAACTAATGAACGAGTTTAGATTAAACTTTACAATAAAATGCTTCGACTATATTTTATGACAAGATTTGTAAAATTTTGCTATAATATAACAATAAGCTTAAGCGAGCGAAGAAGGTTTTGGGTGGCTAGTAATCTATAATATATAATGTAACGATCATTTTTTTTATAATATGTAATTGACTGCATGCACTTTTTGAAATATTATCTCGCTCTCGTAAAGAGATAAATAACGGCGTTAAATTCCGCCGCTCATCACGCTTCGTTTTGAAAATTGGGCAATGCTTAGGGAGTCTTAACACACTTGGTTCCGTCAGCCTACCCTGTTATACTGGGACCTAAAAAAATAAGTCCCAATTGTGAAAAAAAAATTGTGCAAAATACTACTACGGAAAAAATAGAAGCAAGTAAACACATCTACTTAATAAGCATTAAGTCGTTGAAGGAAGGAAATTAGGTGAGTGTGCCTGGTGAACGTCGTTAACCTACAAAAGACTAAGCGTCTAGCCACTTAAATGTTGTCAAAAACATCAAAGCACCGAAAGTGCTCCCATGAAAAGAATCATGATGAAGATAATAGTATGAAATTATAGAGATTCATCTTAACTGCCTTCTTAAAGTGTGATTTGATATATTTTTTTTACTTAGGCAGAGGGAATCTAGTGTTAAGACATTCCGTTTTCCATTTTCCGCTGAATTCTGGAGGCATTATAGGTTGGGTGGCGGAACTCAACGCCGCGCTTTGCCTCGACACCAGAACGAAGAAATGAAAATTTAAATTTGAATAAATATATCATTTTCTCAAGGGGAATCGAATCCACAACCAGTCGCGTTTACAGTCCCATAGTTGTGCCGCTGCGCCACGACTGGCCTCTTGTGACTAGCTTGACTTTATTTATTATTTTTATTTATCTATTACCTATTCTATCTCTTTACCTAGTCGTCTTTTTTTACACAGTTTTCAGGATGGACAAAGAATATTTAGTGACATAACACTCTTTTCTCTCTCTTTTATAATAAAGTGTAATAGTTATTAAAATAACAACTCTTGTAATAAAAACCAATCCACATAACTTGACCATCTTAGGTATTAAATAGATAAAGCTGCTACTAACTACTGCTATGAAAATACTGTTATTAACAGTTGTGATCTTCAAAATTTTAGACACTCTTTCCACAACGTTAGATCTCACAAAATATTAACTAAAAGATAAAAACTCATTTTAACCGTCTTTGGATGAAATGAACTTGTCATTTGATGTAAAGTGAAGAAATTTTGCACAAGAAAAATATTGCTCTCAAAAAATAACTAGGCGTTTGTCGAGCGTCACGGAATCTCGCCCCAGAGCTGAATTAAATTCGATGTTTTGTTGAAAAGCTTTTTTATAAACAAATTGAATTCGTGATGTCTTTCTAAGTACACTTGTCTAGTGCACGTAGTGGTTGTGTATTCAAATTTTATTTATAATATAATTATTTTAAATTGTACTACTGTGGCCAGTCGTGGCGCAGGGCCACAAAGTGTAACTGTAAAATCGACTGGCTGTGAGTTCGATCCCCACTCGAGGAAATGAAATATTTATTTACATTTTCTTTGCTCTGGTGTCGAGGCAAAGCGCGGCGTTGAGTTCCGCCACTCAACACGCTATGCCTCCCGAACTTGGCGAAAGTGAGGAACGGAATGTCTTATCGCTAGGTTCCCTCTGCGTACCCTGTTGTGTGCGGGATACAACGTGAAGTTGATTTTTTTTGTATATAAAGCAAAAAATTTATTCATGCTGTATCCTTCATATAGAAGGATAGGCAGAGGATACACTGTTTAGATAAGACACACTATTCTCCACTCTCCTATCCATAATTTGAAGAAACCATATCCAAGATATAATAATAATCCATTCCTTCTAGTGGAAATCGAATCTAAAACAATCGCATTTTAATCAGATGGTGTGTCCCTACACCACGACTTTTTTTCTCTTTACCAAAAATTAAAATTATTTTATAATTTGTCGTGAATTTTAACCTTTGACCCTCTTAAGGTTACTCTTATCATCGTGACACACTGATATACATACATGCTCTACTGAGACTATCCTACTCTAAAGAATCTCTTCAGAAGAAGATGCCTCTAGTATGGAGTGCTATCAGCTTACAATAAAAACACTTAACTAAACTAATATAGGATATATATTTTTAAAAATATGATGATATATAGGATATACTAAAATTACAAAACCTAAAGATTTGTTTGGTTGAAACCGCTAATTTCAGAGATTATTGGTTAGAATTGATGATGAACAATAAAGTACCCCGATCGGATTTTGAACCCATAACCACTGCGTCACATTTTGTGACAAACTAGTCGACCATAACACTGCGCTTCGTTACTATAACGGGAAAATAAAAAATAAATTACTAAAATTGTTCCCACAAAATAAGATCGAACTCACAACCGTCGCATTTAAACTCAGGCGCTGTCCCTTTACTGTACAGCGGCCTAAATAATTTCTATTTAAATAATGAATTAAATTTATATTTAAAAAAGAAAACATTTTCGGTCAATCCATTTACAGCGTGAACACAATTCACTGAGAACTCTAATAAATAGGTTTGTATAACGCGACCAGAAGGAAACGGAACGTTTGTAACAGATAAGATTGTATGGCGTAGACCTTAGAGCTGTGACCTATTTTCTGATTTCTGTTGGTGGAAAAAATAAAAAAAAATTATAATTTAAAAAAAATATATACTTTTATACTCTATACTGTTTTAGAGTATTTGTTTAGAGATATATTTATCCAAATCGCTATTCATAAGTGATAAGCAAGAAAAGCAGTAGGTATATAAAAAGAGAACTTAATGCCCCGTTCTCCACTTTCCGCCAAAATTTTATATATATANAATAATTTAAAGATCTGGCATAACTGTAATTGCGACGTCCACGCAAACGAAATTGACAAACACTTTACTAGTTTAATAATATATTATAATAAAAACATCGAATATATGATAGAATACGATTAACAAAATAAATTGGCACAAATTTCTTAATCTTCCACTGATTTTATTTTTTGAGTACAAATTTTATTATACAGCATAAAATAGATTATTAACAATGGAGTTGATGCCAGTCGTGGAGCAGTGGCACAAGCAATGACTATAAACGACTCGAGGAAATGGAATATTTAATATTTTTATTTTCTCGCTCTGGTAACTCGCATAGCGCGGCGTTGAGTTACGGATCGGATCCGGCGGAAAGCGGAGAAAGGAAGTGTCTTTATCTTTGTCTTTGTAACACAAAGTTCTCTGGTTCCATCTGCCTACCCTGCTATGTACAGGATACAAAGAAAAGTGAGTAAAGAGTGTCTATTAGTATACATTATTATTCATCTCAGTGACTTGACTTGAGCTTGTAATTTAAGACTTATTTTCATAATAGAGAGAGAGAAATTAAGATTTCCTCTGATGTAAGCATGGAATATTATATATTGAATTTCTAAAGTTATATATTTTGTGTCAAAGCATTTTATCTATTAAGGCAGCTTTTTCCACCCAGTAGACATAGTAGGTTGTTAAAATACAAGACACTCAGTTCTCCATATTTCGTAGTGTCTACCAGACACTACCAACCAGAACCAACCGCTTTCATGGAAAAATTTTGAAAAACTTGCAAATTTTAGATATTTTTCATTATATTCTTCACGGGTTACCGTAAATCTTGATCCAAAAAGGTCGTCTAAAATCTATATACCTAACAATAAAAAACCATAACGAAATTATTAAAAAATATTTTTAAGAAAATCAAAAACGAATGTACACGGAAATGTACTCAACGGCGATAAATAAAATATTTCACAAAGAAACTTTCACAAAAGATTATTCGGACTAGCTCTGCTACTTCCTGTCACAATAGTTCAGAGAATTAAAGCTTGGAAATTCCTAGAATATGATTCAAAATTATGTCATCCCCTGAATGCAGTCACCAGCGTTTACCTTCATCTCGGTTAACAAAGCATAGCATTTTAATTGCTCTGGAGCAATGCGGTTGTGGATCGCGACCTCTTTAGATGAATAAACAAAAATGATACAATTATAGCTATTCTATACAAACAATAATATTTGAATAACCATTTGTCAATAAGCTGTTTTGTTTAAACTTTTACGATTATGGCACAGGGACATGTGGTGAATTTTTGCAAATACACATTTATGAAACGGATATATTGGAGATAAGTGTGTAGGGTTCCTTACTTTTCTGCCAAGCAAAATGATTAAGTGCTGTGGTGGGAATGAACCTATAGGCCTCATTTAGCACAATTCCACGAATAGCAGCGAAGACCGAGGGGATCTAGTGTTGTCTACGCACCGCTCAATGTTCGAGACATTTCTCTTCGAGGGGCAGAACTTAACGCCGTACCTTATCCCAAATAGTAATCAAATCCTGAACCGTCTCGTTTATAGTCAGATACTATGCCGCTGCACTACAACTGCGGGTAATATTAAACACCCAATTCTACGTATATTTAGGCACCCTTCACTATTAACTGAAAAACTTTTAATTTTTTTTTTACTTCATGCGTCATCGCGCGTACGCGCTGCCTTTTCTGCCATACGGAGGGTATGGCAGGATAGACAATGAGAACCTACCTTCCTCCTTCATATAGCTTCACAGTTTTTTGAGGTTGATATACTAACGGTATAAACTATAGTTAAAGAGCAACCGTCGCACTTTGCAGTAAAGATGTTTATGAGAAAGCAAAAACTGCTTATAAATGAGCTCCCGACTTGCGCTTGACCGATGGCTGTACCCAAAACTTTTTTGAGGGCTGTTTTCTAAGTCCTAATGTCAAGGGACTTCGTTCAATATTTTTCATCATAGAATTTCAAAGATATATATGGCAATGCAAGAAAAAAACTGATGAAACTGATTACTACTCCAGAGTACATACCTATACAGTTAAAATGAGCGCATAAATACAAAAGCTTTAGAGGACTTTTCTCCCATAGACAGATGAGAACTAATTACGAACTTTAAGCTCTAAAGCGATCAATATCTGCAACTAGCACGTCTGGCCTGTCAAAGGACATGGTCCATTTGAAAACTAACTGTGCCCAATACTGTTGGAGTTAATACGATTTAGTTTTCAAATTATACTATTTTTACAAGGTCTTCCCAGTTTTTTTAATAGTAAAAGTATGTAATGATTTGGACTTTTGTGGATGAACAAATATTGAAAGCTTCTCGGTGTATCCCGCACACATCAGGGTACGCAGAGGGAACCTAATGTTAAGACACTCAGTTCCCCACTTTCTACCGAATTCTGAAAGCATTGCGTGTTGAGTGGCAGAACTCAACGCCGCGCTTAACCTCGATACCAGAGCGAAGACATGGAAATATAAATTTAAGTAAATATTTCATCTCCTCGAGTGGGAATCGAACCCACAACTCGGTCGGTTTTACAGTCACATTTTGTGCCGCTGCGCCATGACTGGCCTCAATATTGAAAGCAGTTTTTTTATTGAAGTTTTAGTAGTTTTGTTACTACTATAAGTATATCAATTTGTTACACTAAATAACAATTAATAAGGAAAAATAGAATTGCATTGTTTACATAAAATGTCAAAATATAAAATATTTATAATAGAAAAGTCAAAATAAAATAAAGTCTATCGCTTCCAATGCACGATTCTCGTTATCGGAGGCATCGGTGCGTTTATTTGGAACAGGCCGCACAGCAATGTTTCATTTTACAGTTTAGATTTTTATATTCTACAATAGCTTGGTCGAAGCGAGACTAGGTAGTATTTTCAAATGGTTAAGTTTCTCTTGCGTCATCCTATTAGGAGGAACTATGTAAGGTTCCTACACCAAAAATGTAGAAATGTATGGTGTTAAGGTTAGGATGATAGCGCAATTGGAACATATTTTTTTGGTCTTTTTTTAGCTTCACGCTGTATCCCGCATATAGCAGGAACAGCAATAGCTAGAGAGTAGGTATGTTGCTGCACCATGACGACCTCTGTTATGTAACATACATAGTTAATAATAATTCTGCCGCGCAACGCCGCGCCCAGTGTTAAATTTAATTATAATTGAACTTCATCGCCGTGACAGCTGTCGGAACACGCGTAGTACATAATTAGCTTATTTAAATCATGATTTTTTTTAATATTTCTTTTTCTGTAGGCAGAGGGAACCTGGGAACCTAGTGTTGAGACACTCCATTCCTATTAAAGTATTTACGTTCCCCACTTTCCGCCGAATTCTGGAGGTATTGCGTATTGAGTGGCAGAACTCAACGCCTCGTTACCAGAGTGAGGAAATGAAAATATTCAATATTTATTGAGGCCAGTCGTGGCGCAGTGACACAAAGTGTGACTGTATAACCGACTGGTTGTGGGTTCGATCCCCACTCGAGGAGATGAAATATTTACTTAAATTTATATTTCCATTTCTTCGCTCTGGTGTCGAGGATAAGCGCGGCGTTGAGTTCTGCCACTCAACACGCAATGCCTTCAGAATTTGAACTAGGCAGAAAGTGGGGAACGAAGTGTCTTAACACAACCATCGCGCTTACCGGTTATGCCCCTGTGCCATGACGGCATATTGAATGATTTTCTTATCGAAATCATAGTTGCGGCATCAATTCCCACTCGAAGGATTTATTTATTCACATTTCCCCGCTTTGGCAAGACAAAACGTGGCGAAATGAACTATTCAAAGAGAAATATTTTTTTATTTTGAACCAGTAGTTACCGAGATTAGCGACTCCAACCATACAAACTCTTCCAGTTTTATAATACAAGTATAATCTATTTATTTTATTAGAAAGCCTTATAAAATATTCTTATTAAGTTATATTATAATTGAATAAGCGATATTATAATCTATTATTAGCGCGAACGATCACATGTATACTTAGTTCGTTATATTTAGTTTTTTATAGAAATTACTTGTCACGTCGTATCACGGCCAGGACAAATGGAGCAAAAAGCGTCAAAATTTAAGCCGTCTTTTTGAAGGTTTCTTTTTTATTATGACATCATCATTATGACACTGTTGACACAAATCTGACATGCTATGGTTATAAGTTCAAATCTTGCTAAAAGTTCATATACAATATATTATTAGTAAAAAGAAAACATACATTTTTACAGTTTCTTTCCTGTTTTTATTCCTGGGACTACGAATTCTTTATGTTTATCAAATAACTTATAGTGGGGAATTGAGTGTCTTAACGTTATGTCCTATTAATTGTCTAATACCTGAGATCTGTCAAATAAATAAATAAATAAAAAATAAATAAATAATAATAAAAAAAAAAGGTTACGTAGGTTACGTAAAAGTATTCACTAACGCCCAGTATTAAGTAGACACAAGTCGACCTAATAAAAGCATGTTAATAGAAAATTAATTAAAGAATAAAAAACAAAAACCCCGACTGCATAAGACTAAAAAATAAAAAACAAACCCAATAGTTTATTAGGATTAACAGTCCCGCCTTTTAAATTATGCGGGGTTCCTGGTTAAGATTTGATTGAATGAAGAATTACTTATAGGTCCCGACTGTGAATCCTAATAAACTATTGGGCATGTTTTTACTTTTTAGTTGTATGCAGTCGGGGTTTTTGTTTTTTAAATTATTTTTTAATTTACACTTTTGTTAAGATTAGAATCATGAAACGAAAGTCGTATCGCAACTGACTGAACTGGAACTCCACCGGTTTTAGAGAGTTAAAGAGCAAAGTCTATATTTTTCAATTTTCTCATTGTATTTTTTTTTATTAGTATTACAGTAATGATAACCATGATATACTTTTTTGATATCATTGTATTGAGCTCTTGAATTTGATACCCATATTGTAGTAATCCAAATATTTTTTGGCCAATGAGGCCAATGGCGGCCCACCTATCTAAGAACACTTGGGCTGCTAAAACGAATCTAAGGATACCTCAATCATGTAAATCTGTTCAGCGGTTCTGGAGATATGAGGTAATAAAGAATATTACATACATACATACAAGATACGCGCCCTTAGCAGTCGGGAACAAAAAAGAAATGGATGAGATTTAAAAACAAACAAAAGATAAAACTGAGCCAACGTTCTAAGATCAACTTTAACCTTTAATATCATAACGATCGATTTGCAACCCAGGCTTAGTGGGAAAAACCAATTTTGTCATATTTTTTTCTGCGTCCTTGGCGGAATTGCTAAAATATACATTGTGGTAAGGCTAGACTGCAGCCATTTTATTTTTGATTCTTTCTTACTTTTTCATGAAATGCGCGACATCTGTTAATATAAAAATAATGCCTTTTATAGTATATAATACTTTTTTGCCTCACGCTGTATCCCGCAAATAGCCAGGTGTTGTAGGGGGGTGTAGTGACATATAGTTAAGATAATCCATACCCCACTTTTTGTCCAATTTTCGAGAAATTGCATATCCGCCATTCAGGCGAAACTCAACGCTGCACTACCGAGGAAAATAAACAGGCATTGTGCCGCTCCGTCACGACGGCCTTAAAGATTTTATTGCATTCAATAAATATGTTATACACTAAAAAAAATTAACCTAAAAATATTGTTTTTAATAGCAAATATTGCATTAAACATAAACGATTCTAAGAGAACAATGAAATAATTTGAAACAACGTCCAATAATATATACGGCGAGATGTACAATAAAATGAGGCATAAACGACCAACCCCCGTGAATAAGTAAATCCGATATAAAGATGAAATTTGGCATGTTACGGCCACCGCGTAATGGTTTTGTCCGGCCTGAATAGGGTTTTCCTTCGCCATTGACATCGTAATGTGGATTTTTGCTATATACCTATAGATAGAAATACGTAGAATTTAAAGGAATGTTATGTTATTGTATTAGTTATTATTATTTTTTTTCAGCTTCACGCTGTATCCCGCACACAGCAGGGTAGGCAGAGGGAACCTAGTGTTAAGACACTCCGTTCTCCACTTTCCGCCAATTTCTGGAGGCATTGCGTGTTGAGTGGCGGAACTCAACGCCGCGCTTCCCCCTCGACACCAGAGCGAAGAAATGAAAATATAAATGTACATAAGTATTTCATCTCCTCGAGTAGGGATCGAACCCACAACCAGTCGATTTTCAGGCACACTTTGGGTCCCTGCGCCACGACTGGCCTCTGGTTAGGTATTATTAGTTATTATTAGTTTGAATATTATATAACTAGCGACCCGCTCGCGGCTTCGCCCGCTTATACCACAGAATTATTTACTTAACACACTGAATTATGTTCGTGTTTTGATATACCTATTATGTATGTTTGCANAATTATGTTCGTGTTTTGATATACCTATTATGTATGTTTGCAACGCAATAAAGATTTTTTATGAGAAAGTTATTAAAACTTTAGGTCGCATTTTTGTATCTCCCATAAGAATCTTCAATTGAATGTTTGAAATAAAAACACAACTTATCGATACTTACAATAAAATCCTAACTCATCGGTGTCTGTACATAGAAGATATTACAATTAACAATGTACTAAAACTTGGTCAGTTGGTCTGTTTGTCTGTGCGTTTCTTCACGATAATCTCAGAAACTGCTTAACCGATTTAAATACTTTTTTGTTTGTATTTTCGCAAACTGCCCTTAAATATTGAGTATTAGTTTTATTTTAATCAGCTTCAC
>JAAIXJ010001825.1:1257112-1325144 GCA_013403705.1 Heliconius hermathena
ACAGACAGACAGACAGACAAGAATTCTGCTGAGTGGTTTTTTAGGTTCTATAATTGACATATTAACCGACCTAATTTTTATTTTTTTTATATCTTTCATGTACAGAATTGACTTTTCTATCCTTTTATTATATATAGAGAAGAGATAATAAAACGTTTCTTTTTTGTATACTCTGTATCCTATATTCTTTAGTAAAAGTGAAATATTATCTTACAAAGATCAACTTAACTGCCTCATGAAAGGTTGAATAATTAAGTTATTACTTAATACCGGTAATATCGCAGCTTAAACGATTACCAGGGCAGCGTCTTAGAAATTAGAACCCAGTCATAGGACACTAGAAGAAAAAAAATTGATTCAGTATATATAATTCTCTTCCATTACTAAGTGACTGACTGACAACTCACAGCCGGAATGCGCTGAAATTTAGCATGTAGGTTTCTAAAAACAGTATATCCATACACAAACTAAATTGGAGGCTACGAATAATATACTGAGACAAGTAGAGTCGTGTACAAAGGGTAACTTATTAATATACTAGCGGCCCGCCCGCGGCTTCACCCGCTTAAACTACATGATTATTGATTTAATAAACAGAATTGATTAACAACTATAATGACTTTTAATATGATTTTTTATTACTTTAATCTGTAATATGCTAATGTGATTTTTCTACTACATTATCGTAATTTCTATAAGAACTAATTCAATTTTGTTTACTTTATTGTACAAAATATTGTATAATAGTGCTTCAAAAATATATATTTTCATCAACAGTCATATAACCAAGACGTTTCAAATGTCATTCTTTAACCAAGAATCTTACCAACGCGATTGCTATATACCGGGGGTTCCCAACCTTTTCTTGATCAAGGACCACTTTTATATCATTCTTGGTAGCAGGGACCACTGTGCATGTCGGTATAATAAAAATTAACTGTGATAATCAAACAGAAATTTCGTCTCACCATCCCCAGTCATTAAATTAAAATCGTTTGCGGACCATATTTAGGCTTCTGCGGACCACCGGTGGTCCGCGGACCACTAGTTGGGAACCAGTGCTATATACCATTCGCAGGCAAACTAATGCCTTGAGTTTATTCAAATAACGATAACTTTTTTTTTATGAACCGATTTTGATGAAACATACTTACATATATATATTTTTTATACAACTCCAAGATCCAAAGGTTGCCTGGAAGAGATTGCTTTAAGCGATAAGGTCGCCTTATTGTACTTTTTTTAAATTATTAATATTATGTTTGTAAGTTGTTTTGTTTCTTTTAAATGTGCAATAAAGTATATTTATTATTATTATTAATTGTTGAGTTAATACAAAGCAATTGGTGAAATTTTTAAGTAAATGGGTTCAGTACTTCTATAGATATATTGATAGACAGACAGACAGACAAGAAATGAAAAAAAAATGTTTTTGCTTTCTATTATTCTTTTTATGTGTCTCTCTATCCATTTCAGTCAAAATACTAAATGTACAGACAAAATATTATTAATACACAAACAAAATAGAGAAGAGATTAATAAATTAAAAGCCAATAACAAAATTACCTCCCATAAATGTACATTAATACAATTGTGTCACAAAATGTCGACGGAAGTAATTTAATATCGGCCTCGGATATATTAACAATAATTTTTCATGTGTAACGTGAATTCTCTGAAAATTAATTAAAATGAAAGACGCCACCAAATTTCAGAAATCAGCGTTCCAAGTCCAAGGCTAGGTTTCGATGGTCATCGTGAATGCTGTTGTGTAAAAGGAAAAAATATTGACTTGTTTTATATAAGCTGTTTATAAATAATCTGACTGGCTCAGATCTTTAGAACGTCAAAATTCTACACTTTCGCTAAATTTGCGGGTGATAGGAGCTGTAGGATATTGATCGTCCGTTTCATACATACTTCTCACCACGTCGATATATATTACTCTTTTTTCATTATGTAGTCGTATATTATCTTTATGTTATATATCTCTATGTAATAGATAAATTTTGAGGAAATCTTTATAGTTTTTATAAGTCGTTGTCACCTTATTTAACTTGTTTTTTTTTTCAGCTTCACGCTGTATCCCGCATACAGCAGGATAGGCAGAGGGAACCTAGTGTTAAAACTTGTTGATTGAAGCTTTTGAACTGAACCGTTTTAAGTTATCTTGATTTCTAAAAAATTGGTATTAAAAGAAATAATTTTTAAGTAAAACTATACTTTATTCATGTATTATTATATGGATATTAAAATTATTACGAGATCCATATGTATGAATTTATGTTAACACTACATATTAGCATCAAACAAACTCTTCAGTTTACAAAACTGCAGGGTTTGTTTGGATTGACTTGAAAATTATTTTTTCTTAGATAGTCAATTTATCGAGGAATGCTAAAGACAACAACTACGTTCATACTTCTTGAGGTGGATATTAAACATACTCGTACATGGTACGCCGTACTATGTATATTTAATTTATCTTTTCCAATGTTTTTAAGTAACGAGATGTCTATATTTAATAACCGCACCGGAGCGAAGCCACAAGTATAATATAAATAAATTTTTAACAAAACGAAAAACCGACTTCAAACAACGAACTAAAAAGTAAAAAATAATTTTACATAATGTAAAACGTACTTTTATTTTGTTAAACAAAAATAATTTAAAAAAACGTTTTATAATTTTGAAGTGCGTGCCAAGTTAAACAAACAGGCTTGTTAATTCGATATTGTAGTAAGGCTGTTGTAGCATTAGCTTGTTTAGTCCATTTTTTTATTTGGAAGTACAGTAGAAACTCTATTATCCGGCCCTCAGTTATAAGGATTCGCGATTATCCGGTCTACAGACCAACTGTATTAAATGTACCTACAACTCGTATCAATGCAAGCATGAACGTGTCGAATCTGGCACTACCCCGCCCGCGCCGCGTCCCATAGTCGTACATCTTAAGATATCTTAATAAACATTGATTTTCACTTTATGTATTAGTTGTTTTAGTTAAATTTATATCACTACGTATGTGCATACTTACATATTCTAAATACCCGATTACCCGATTTTCCATACTTTTGATAATCCGGATTTTCGATTATCCGAATGCCTACCAACAACAATTAGTCCGGTTAATCGAGTTTCTACTGTACTAGCTTTCATGATCAATGATCTACAGGTTCAAACTGTCTAATCTAAGCCTGGGTAAAAAATTATTTCGTAATGATTATAATATCGTATATTGTACAAATATTTTTATATAACGAAATCACTGAATTCACGAAATTGAGGTCTGTAAAACCGACTGGTTGTGGGTTCGATCCCCACTCGAGGAGATGAAATATTTACTTAAATTTATATTTCCATTTCTTCGCTCTGGTGTCGAGGTTAAGCGCGGCGTTGAGTTCTGCCACTCAACACGCAATGCCTCCAGAATTCGGCAGAAAGTGGGGAACGGAGTGTCTTAACACTAGGTTCCCTCTGCCTACCCTGCTGTGTGCGGGATACAGCGTGAAGCTAAATTTAAATTTTTATAAAAATCGGTGGCGATTTAAAGATTTTTCCATATAAACTTTCAACCCCTTATTTGAACCCTTAGGGGGTGACTTCTAAGAAACTATGAAACACATGTTCAATGAAATATTTTAAAGAGTCTGAATTTCAAATTTTATAAAAATCGGGGCCGATTTAAAAAAAAATCCATACAAATTTCAACCCTTATTTCATCCCTTTAGGGTTAAAATTTTTCAAAATCCATTCCCTTAGTGGATGTCCAGAATATGGAAATAAACATCTGTCCAAATTTCACGTTTCTATGCACAGCGGTTACAGCTGACCGTGCGTCTTACCTCAGTCAGTCAGGTACATGTCCTTTTATATATATAGATAACATATGTAATTATAAGTACTTACGTGTTTTAAAACAGAAATTTATAATTATATATTGTTTTTGTGGTTAACTATCATTAATTGTTTGGAATATTTTTAGTCTTGATATCATTTGAGCATTCTAAATGTCTTTTAAATAGGTGTATCATTCATATATTTATACAATACATAAAATATTTATACAACTACTATAATATTACTATTTTGTTGTTGGTTTCTCGCTGTATACCTACTACCCACGTAGCAGAGTAGACAGAGGGAACCTAGTAACCTAGTGTTAAGACACTCCGTGCCGGTCAATACACTACAGTTTCCCACTTACCGCCGAATTCTGGAGGCTTTGCATGTTAAGTGGCGGAACTTCAACGCCTCTCTTTGCCTTTGCCGTTACCAGAGCGAAGAAATTAAAGTATTCAACATTTCATCATAATGCGGAAATTGCAATATGTTTATTATCCTACACGTGTATAATTTTGTATGACTATTTTATATATTAGAAGTAGGAAATAACTAAGATTTGTGTGTGACACATGACACACTTTTAGTGCCCGAGGTTCCCGAGGTTCCCAAGGTATCTCCGACCGCAGGAACACTAATGTAAAATAAGTATAGCCTTCCTCGAAATACGAAATCGATTGTTCCTTTTTTTGTGTTAACGCAAAAAGATTTTTCAATTAGCACCATTAATTTCCTATATTAACACGCTTAACCAAACAAACTCTTTTGTTTTACAATATAAATATAAAAGTATTAATATATAGAGAAAATGTCCAACATAAAGCTTCTATACAAAAGGATGAATTTCACTCGTGGATCTCATTCACTGTCAAGGTCATAAAGAACAAACTTAAAGGCTCCAACTAGTACTTCTACTATTTATATTGTAACTTTATCATCTATAGTTTAATCGCTCTTTCAAGTTAGAAGGCTTCCCTACTTTGACAACATTATCAGTTTTCCTTAAACAATTAACAAGTGTTTTCGAGGTTCCCTTTTTTAGTAATTTTGGTATTTAAATTTCACAAAGGGTGTAGCCGGATAAGCGTGGAAAAGCTGCACTGGCTTCTAATACATAGTTTTTACTATAATTATATTGCTTTTTGTATATCCAAAATAGCGACAATTTAATAAAAACTAAATTTTTGGTCTTTGCGGTAACGGAAATACGGAGGTAACAACCTTTAACGTCGAAGGTAATTTTATCCGTATTTATTGAAGATATCTTTTCGATTATTATTAGATATATAGTTAGTTCAAAAACTTTAGAAATTAGAAGTTTATTTTTTGATGGCGCTTTTATGTACTACTCCGTAAATTGACTGGAAACTGCGACTGGTCTTGGGTTCGATACCCACTCGACATACTAGTGTCGAGGCAAAGTGCGTCTTTGAGCCACTACTCAACACGCAATGCCACCAGAATTAGGCGGAAAGTAGAGAACGGAGTGTCTTAACACTAGGTTCCCTCCGCCTACCCTGCTGTGTGCAGGATACAGCATGAAGCTAATTTAAAAAAAATGTGGTAAATTAATCCGACTCGCTCTTTCCATATTTATTTTTATTTCTTATTACAATTTTCTTGAATAATTTATGGTATATGTGTGAAGATTAAGTTCCCTCAGTTAACATCGAAATAGTGCCTTTTGACCTTTACGTCTCTTAAGGGCAAAACTAAGAGAACAAAGTACCTCCATATGTATTTATGTATGTATGTAACAAAGATGTTTTAGTCGGCAGAAGCTTACTTCTTTCTTACCTTAGAAAATACGTAACAAATATTTTATAGTACCTGTCATTATTATGTTGTTTGAGGCAAGTCTAGACTTTACAGTCACACGACAGGTTGTGGGTTCGATTCTACTGGTGGAAATTAATAGTGTAATTTTTTTGCTCTGATGTTGAGGCAAAAGCGCGCTGTCAAGTTCCGCCACTGAACACACAATGTCTCCAGAATTCGGCGAAAGTGGAGAGCGAAGTGTCTGAACACTAGGCTCCTTCTGCCTACCCTGCCACATACAGATACAACGTGAAGCTGAAAAAAATATTTTGTAGTATATCTAGTATGATTATTAACATTTGAGTAATGGTCGGTCCAAAATCATTCAAATTTTTCAATTCATTTATTCATTTGTTTCCTTTTTTTTGTAAGCTGGACGCATCATCCCTAGTCATATAGTCATATATTATTATAGTTAATATAATGCAGAGAGGCAGAAAAGTCCTACAGTTGAGACACTCCGTTCTCCACTTTCTGTCGAAACGCCGTGCTGCAGCACTGATTATCAATTTGTAATGTACGAAATATTCTGAAGATTAAATACTCATTATATTTTTCTAAATATATTTCTATGTACAAAATGTATTTATTTACATATTTATTCTTCATATAATTTTAAACAAAAATATACCCAAAAAGCGGACTTAACACAAAAGGGCATTTTTACCTGCCAAAATGATGACTTAAAAGTAAAACTATAAAATTTTATTATAACAATATATAAGAAAATATCATTTATTACCATTTAAATTAAAATCTAGAAATAGAAATGGCGTATTATTGATGGTTCACACAGCCATTGGTATCTTTGTAGGCAGTCGCCTTGACCCCACTACCTTCTTGACAGCACAATACCTACATATATATATTTCATTTTGTTAGACTGTAAAACATTAGTAAATATTTATTTTCTCATAATTATGAATAAAATTTATATATATCTTTCCTTAATTTTTTGTATTGTTTTTCTAGAGGCCACGAGTTCCACAACAATATTATTTTTAAAATGTGAGAACTGGGCCGTCGTGGCCCAGGAGCACAAGGATGTCACTGTAACGCGACGGTTGTGGGTTCGATTCTCACTCGAGGAAATTAAATATTTATTTAAATTTATATTTCCATTTCTTCGCTCTGGTGACGAGGCAAAAGAGCGACGTTGAATTCCGCCACTCAACACGCAATGCCTCCTAAATTCGGCGGAAAGTGGGGAACGGAGTGTCTTAACTCTAGGTTCCCAATTGTAACTGATATCCCAAAATCCTTTGAAAATATTATTTAATAAATAATGCCTTGGCTCGTGATGTGTCTAGTGGTTAGAACCGTTTATAGTTGTGATCGTGAAGAACCCAAAATCTTTTAGAGATTCAGAGGTAACAGTATTAAGAATTTTATATTATGCCATTAGAAGGTATCGCTTTAAGATATTTGCCATCAGAAGTTGTTCTTGTGTCAGTTATTTAGATAACTGGAAACTCGACAATATGACATTGTCATAACTCGAAGCTCGTCCGAAGAAAAGCCAAGAGCGCGTCCTATCTTCCTCTCCACTATAACTGCGAACTAGTCATAATAAAAAGAAGAAAGAGTACGGGCACCGCCCCGCCCCTACACCGTGAGTTCCGACCAGACCGTGGCTTTACAGTCATCGTTGAACCCTCCGAGACGTTTGTGTGTGATCTTTCCGAAGGTACTTGTTACGCTTGTTTATATTAAGATTGTATTAGAATGGTGATTCGTGATGTTGATTGATTTGTGAGATCAATATAAGTCGTTGGAACGAACGCACTACCGCAAGGCGGCCGATATGTTAAATAAACGCACGGCACACACCCCACAGTCGTGTCTCGAACCGTAGGCGGACACTACTACATACACCAGAGTTCCAGGACATAAAATAGCACCACACACCCGTATGAGACAGGCGGACACTACTACATACACCGGAGCTGGGACATAAAATAGCACCACACACCTACTAGTCGTATACCAAGTCGTAGAAGTGGTATATAATATGTCAATGACCAACGCCATACAAGCACAGCTTACGTATCGCGAGCGTACTGCGAGACGGCATCAGCCACGACATAGTTAATGTCGCTATAACAGTTCGCATAAGCCCATCACGTCAGCTTCCGCGACGTCAAGCAACATTCAATATCATAATATTGGTCAAAGATCACTTGGATCCACAATATGTGTCGCCCCTACACATATATTGCCTTTATAAGAAATTCGATCCTAAAAGATCGTGCCATCATAGGCTTCGAATTATTATATTATATTTATAATATACTTGGTACGAGTCTTTATGTGCATCATATTTATTAGTACCGTAGTACTTAAGAGTTCGACTCGACCGCTGCCTTCCAGCATCACCACCACCTATATAGACAGAACGACGGTCGCGACACTCGGGACGACAATACACGAACTCGTCTCGATTAACTTGGTATTAAAAATATATAGTGTGTATTATTCATAATTAACTATGTTATTTATGTGTATTGCCATACATATTTTATTTTATTTATTTATTTATTTTTAACTTATACCCAAGGTACATACTGTAACACTCTGTCTACTCTGCTGTATGCGGGATAAAGCGTGAAGCTGAGAATCTATTTTTCAATATAATTGCGGCTAAACCACTACAATAAAAAAATGATAAAGTGGGTTCTTCTATTTTATTATCATATGAATTACTTATAGAATTGCGGCCGTCGTGGCGTAACGGCATAGTATATACGCATCTGATTGTAACCGCGACAGTTGTAAGTTCGATTCCCAATCGATCAATTCCTTTTGAGTTCCGCTATTTAACACGCAATGTCTTGAATATTACTTATCGTACTTAACTAAAAGCCTAAGGTTTCCGTAGAAAAAATACCAACTAAGTATTGGAAAAATTGTATGAATGTAATCTTTCCATACAGCATAGTGACCCTGCCCTAATAAAGTGATTCGACCTCAACCACCAAAACAAGGTTGGTAGTACCAAGGTAGCGCCAACACGTTAATGCTAGCCTAGATTTATTAACTACTTAAAGTGTTCGAGATTGCTATCCAACGGTAACAAGCACCAGCAGCCACTATTTGTCTTATTGTACCTATGAAAGCTGAAATTTCCTGAACAAAAGATTTTTTTTTATAGCGCAAGGCTATAATTGCTAGTCATTTTTAAGAATAAAATGGTTTCTATAACGTGGAACAGAACCCACAAACCATCACGTACAATTAGTTAGATGCTTTTCAAGTCGCCGTCGTGGCGCAGGGGCGCAGTGCGTGCGACCGTAACCGTGACGATTGTGGGTTCGATTTCCTCTCGAAGAAATGCAATATTTAACATTTTCATAATCTTGCTCTGGTAAGGGGGCAAAGCGTGGCGTTAAGTTCCACACCTCACTCAAAGTCTAAAAAAAAGCTGTGGAAAGTAGGGAACGAAATGTCCTCGGGGACAAACAAAGCAGAAACAAAACAGAAAGCACCTGGGAATGGAGTGGTTCCCAGGTACCCTACAATTTGCAGGATAAAAACAACGTTTTTCATATTAGAAACTGAGGGGGTCCTGATTACCTTTTTAGGTAAACAGATGTTTAATATACCTATTACATACTTACAAAAAGCTAAACAGAATAACACAAAATCCTATATCTTTGTATGTATCACATGTTTTGCATGTGGAAAAAATAGTAAACATAGTATTTAATCGTTTACTAGCTCTTTCTCTAAAAAAGAAACGATTATTCAGGAAAACATCACCATGATGAGATGGTTATGGTTGTGCTATAAAGTCTCGGTTACACATTTTTTTTGTATTTTTATATTGATATACCAGTTTAAAAATGAAACAAATAGAGTAATAAGCATTATTAAATCAAATTCCAGAGAAGGGCATGTATTTGGGATCTCCATGCGAGTTCACATGCAACTCTCGCCTGGTGCACGTGTACTGCGAGCCGCGGAGCAACTCCTGCCAGTGCGACCCCAAGCACCCCGTCGCGTTGGGCCTGGCCAAGGGGTGTGCGAAGCGTAAGTCACTGTTGAAGTAGCTATGTTATATTTAGTAATAGTTCTAGGAGTTTTCCTCCTGAAATTCCAGGATATGCCTGGAATTCCAAGAGGATAACTGAAATGAGGTGCTGCAAACGCGCAGGGAACCCCGAATGGGAGTTTAATTATTTTTATTTCATCTCTCTGGTATCAAGACAAAGTGCAACGTTGGAATCCGCCACGCAATCTCTCGAAAATTGGGATAGAAAATAAGGAATGGAGTGTCTTAACACTGGTTTCCATCTGCCTACCATGCTGTATGCGTGACACATTAAACATTGCTTATATTTCTTCGAGTGGAGATCCAAACATTAGTTAAGCATAATATTAAATATAAATCAAATAATATTATAATATATGAAAGATATAATACTATATAGCTCAAAAATTATTTCAAATTGTATTTCTGCTCAATTATTATTTTAAGGCAACCGTTTACTAAATCACAACCAACGTAACCTGTTCGAGGGTAGTTAGTGTAGTTGACAGGTTGTCGCGTGTGCATGCACAAAATGTAAACTATTTGTGTAATAAGCAATACAATATAATATATAAGCCAGCAAACTTTGAATATTCTGCACGGGACATTCTCTATTAGTCCTAGGATTACTTGAGGCCGTCGTGGCGCAGGGGCGCAAGTGTGACTGTAACGCGATGATTGTGATTTTGATCCGCACTCGAGGGAATTAATTATTATTGATTTTTTTTTTATTTCTACGCTCTGGCACCAAGACAAGACCTCGGTATTGAGTTCCACCTCACAATACCTTGAAAAATTCGGTGAAAGAGGGGAACGAAATATCTTAACGCTAGATTGTCTCTGCGTACCCTGCTGTGTGCGGGATACAGCGTGGGCGTGAGCTAATTTAATTCTATGAAAGAATTTAGAATTTATATGGTTGGGTTAACCAGGCAACGGCCTGACTTGTTCTTATAAGTGGGAATTAATAGTCTATACTAACTTATAAATAATACTATAGTGTTTTAGGCAGTGCATATGAAAGTTATTTACACGATATCTCAATAAAATCAAATAATGTATTAAAAAAAACTACGTTTATCGTACATTTGTACCTACCGTCTACCAAAATATTCAAGAAATATCTAAATATTTCTCTACTAAAGATGACAATTTTGGTTAAATATGACAATTTTCAAGCAAATCAAATAATAAATTCCCAATAGATTAAAATTACTATTTATTATATGTATGAGAATTACAATATAGATAACCATTTTAAAATTTTATCAATTAACTAAATACACGTTTTTTAACTTCACGCTGTATCCCACACATAGCTGGGTAGGCAGAGAGAACCTAGTGTTAAGGGAGTCTGTTCCCATTAAGATATTATATGATAAGGGAGTCTTGAGACCGTCGATGATTCCCATGAAGGAGAGTGATTGTATTTAATTTATTTTAATTTTACCGCTCTGTTAGATGAAGCGCAGCGTTAAGTTCCGCCACACAATACGCAACCTGTTGAAAATTGGATGAAAAGCACGAGCACGCAGTGCTTTAACACTAGGTACTCTGCTATGCGGGGAAAGCTGTTGTGGGAGGGAATTGGGTGGTCCATAAATACTGATACCACCTCTTCTCCAATGAATGAAATGTAGCTTTGTGTAAAAATAAAACAACAATTTACTATAGACCAGTTATATATTAACAAAATCAAATCTTGAATTTCAGCAAAGAAATTGGGAGAGCAATGCTTCTACCAGCAAACGTGTCGCGCTTTCGACTTGCACGCATCATGTATGCAGGTCAACCACAACGCGTTCTGCCAGTGCGACCCCGGGTACCATACCACGAGCCACTCGAGGCCCACACAACGAGTTTTCTGTACTGAAGGTACTAATAATGAGGCCGGTCATGGCGTAGCGGCACGAGGTGTGACTGTAAAACGTACTGGTTGTGGGTTCGATCCCCACTCGAGGAGATGAAATATTTACTTAAATTTATATTTCCATTTCTTCGCTCTGGTGTCGAGGTTAAGCGCGGCGTTGAGTTCTGCCACTCAACACGCAATGCCTCCAAAATTCGGCAGAAAGTGAGGAATGGAGTGTCTTAACACTAGGTTCCCTCTGCCTACCCTGCTGTGTGCGGGATACAGCGTGAAGCTGATTTAATTTGATTTAAGGTACTAATAATTAAATTTTCAAACTATACTGTTTATAATATAATACTATATATACATATTTAAGACCATCCAGAGGGTGTCCTGATTAATATCTGTCCGATATTTGTTCTCGGGCATACGGATTCGCGACCCCGGATCCTCGAGCCACCACTGGTTATACCTCCATCCAATCCATAAAAATTAGCGTCCCCCTCCTTTACCCCGCCTCCCTTTTTCCTATCCTCTCCTTCTACCCATCCTTACTCCTTTTCTATCTGTCCTTTTCCTCCCCCCTCGGTTTTTCCCCACAAAGAGGTTTTGGAGGTCCAATGGCAGTCGCTCCATTTATGAACCGCCATCCGGCGCTATACTGAGTACGGCTAGGACGTCGCCGTTAAACAACGCGCAGGCACATCGCCCTACACCTGCAACAAGTGAGCAAGGGTTACCGTGTCAAGTACGGGCACGGCTAAGGACAATATTACCCAGACGGAAACTCTGATTTGCAACGTGGAATATTGGCTCTTTAACCGGACGATGTAGAGAACTCGCAGATGTATTCCTGAGACGTCGTATTCAGTGTGCTTTCTTCCATGAAACTCGATGGAAAAGCAATAAGTCCCGTAACATCAGACGATGTTACCGGCTTATATACACTGGTCTCTTTCAGGTAAAAACGGTGTGGCAGTAGTGCTTCCTGGGCAGATTCAGAATGGTTTCTTGACGTTGATTGTCGCTGCGATCGCTTGATGCGGGTGCTGATGAGGGCGTAACCACAAACTTGATCAATGTCTACGCCCCTGGCGAGGTGTAGTGCGTCGAAATAGTATGAAGTGGTTCTACTTGCTATACCGTCTATTGAAGTGGTTTTAGTTGGGGGGGACTTAAACGGTCTACTCTGGCAAAATATAATGTGAACATATATTTATCTCTATGTTTCTATAAGTAAAATGATGTATAATAAGATGAGAAATTACTTCTAATTTCTTACTTCAATTTACTCCTTTAGACCTGGTCCTGCTGACGGCCGACATGCCGACGCTGCTAGGCGTAGCGTCGGGTATCTTCGTATTGGGAGGACTGTTGTGCATGGTGCTGCATCTCTACACCAAGGCGCGGTACCACCCGGCGCATCTCGCGGACGCCAGACTCACACCGCCGTGTTTGTACTCGCTTAATGATACTGGTGCGATATTTTGGCTTTTCCCTTTTTTTGCTATTTTTTATTAAATGAAGCGAGTGTGGTTTAGGGGCACAAGCGTGTGACTGTAAATGCGGCAGGTTATGGGATCAATTACCACTTGAGAAAATGAAATATTTAATATTTTTATTTCTCCTCTTTGGTGTCCAGGCAAAGCGCGACGTGGAGACTCACCACTCAGCACACAATGCCTCTAGGGTTCGGCGGAAAGTGGGCAGCGGGATGTTTTTACTCCAGGTTCCCCCTGCCTATCCTGCTGTGAGCGGGATACAGAGTGAAACCAAAAAAAGTTTCGTTTCAGTATCTAAATGTCAATAGTGTCAGTCCTATCGCGTTTACAGTCACACGCTCGTGATTTATTATTATGACTGAAGGAAAGTCGTGGTGCAGGGTACTAAAAATTGACAATTCAAATGTGCTTATGATGTATAAATGAAACAAAGAACACATTGGTCCAGGTGGCACGTTGAGCGCCACGCGCGCGTCGTCCCGCGCGTCATCCCGCAGCGGTTGCACGAGCGGCACGCTGGAGGAGCGGCGCGAGCGGCGCGCGGCGTCCCGCGCAGGTGCGGCGCGCTCGGCGGCCATCTTGCTAATCTCGCGCCACCTGAGGGCCGTAAGGGACGGCGGCGCGCACCCGCCCAAGTGCGCCGCCAAAGGTGATCCGGATGTATGCGCCCCGCCGGATGTATGACCCTCTGCACGGTTGTGTGTATGCTAGACCTCCACTAGTACCTCCTAAACTGATTGCTAATGTCTAAATCAAAGTGGTTAAGTTAGTTGTTGCTCATATATATCTAAATATGCTAATAATATTTGGATATCACAAGTATTTTGAGCTTGTTGAAGTAATGTATCGATTGTTGTTATTCCGTATTTTATTAGCCGCGATTTTAAAACATGGTAAAACATTTATTAAGTAATTTGATTTTTTTCTAAATTATAAACTATGTATTTGCACTGTAATTATTGTGAATTGATAATATTTTGTTGAGCGTGAAAGGTGTTCGTGGAGAGTCACTGTGGGGTCGCATGTTCCACGTCGCTCGTGTCCGTTAGATGTCAAGTTTTGGTGTTAGCGGCCACCGAGCGACGGTCCTCGACTGCACTATCTCTTATCAATTCAAAGAAAATGATTTTTTTTATAATTTTATTCTTTGCTTTCAGATCAAAGATAAATAAATTAGTAGAAAAAATAAATCGTTAAAAAGTTGTAGAAAAAGAAGGATTTATTGTTAGTTAATTGATAAGAGTTCTAGTTAAATTTAATTTATATTTGAGCTATTTGAGCTAAATGAAATTTATGAAGCATAAATACATACGTAGATTGGTATGCCAGTTACAACGTGTATAGACCATCTACTGTGAAACTTAACTTACAATTACATACAAATAGGTAATCACAATGACAAAAATAGTAGCAGCAAAAAAAATTATAAAAAAATATGTATTTTTTTTAAGTTCTTAAAAGGAAAAATACTCTATATGTCTTTATGTGTTTATTATATATGTGTATTATATTGTATGTAACTGAAAACATTCTTCGTTGAAGGAATTTTTGATTAGAGACAATTTAAAATTTTTCATTAAATTTATCGGAGAGTTTCTACAGGGTGGAAGTGTCAGCGCTCCTTTTATGGAAACAGCATATAGAGTAAAATATTTTAAACCCATACTTAAAAAAAAATAGCAAGATACCTCAACAGTTTCGACGTAGGATTTTTTTTCATTTCACGATTTTTATCCATACCTATATTTCGTGTGATACTGTTACGCATAGATAGCAATAACGTAAACACATACTACTACAAAAATACTACTGAAGGTTAATCAACTTTGAACTTTGCCGCCAATACCTACGACTCGATTTCGGAATGAGGCGTATGTGGCGGTTTCCCTTTGATAGATTTATGTGTGCGTGCGTCGTTCTTGACAATTGGCGTTTTATCTATATATATAATAAGACAGTAAAAATATTTTGCCTGTACATTTAGTAATTTTGACTGAAATGGATAAAGGGACACTTAAAAAAAATAATGGAAAGCAAAAAAAATTTTTTTGAATTTCTTGTCTGTCTGTCTGTCGATATATATGGTCACATTTAGTAGGTTAGTTTGCCTGCAAATATTATATAGCAATCGCGCTGGTAAGATTCCTGGCTAAAGAATGACATTCGAAACGTCTTGGTTATATGACTGTTGATAAAAATATATATTTTTGAAGCACTATTATATATATTTTATACAATAAAGTAAACAAAATTGAATTGTTACTGGAGATTACCTTCATAAATCATAACAGTTTAGTTTAAGTCGTAATTAATTCAACACAGAGACATAGAACGATTTGATCTTGAAAGAAATATCAAGTAAATACAAAGATTTCTGGGTTCGTTCCTTCATTTGAAATAAATCTATATAAAAATGCCTAAAAACATCCTTTCTACGTGTACACTGTAATAACTACATATTTACCAATTCTACATTTAGCTAATAACATATGTAACTAATTTAAAAAGTATACAGGAGTTAATATGCAATTATTTTACATAGAATATTATGAGGGATTCACCAGGGCTCGGCCCTTAGTCCGTTCTTATTCAATGTGGTGCTCGATACTGTCTCGGCTCACATTCAAGACTAGCCCCCATGGCTGATGATGTATGCCGATGACATAGCACTCATTGACGAGAACCGACTGATGCTGGAGCGTAAAGTGAACCTGTGGAAGGGTACGCTTGAGAACGGTGATCTTAAACTAAATGTGTCGAAAACCGAGTACATGGCTTGCGGGAGCCCGGACTCGAGCACTATCCTTAAAGGTCCTGAACCACCCGTTAAGTCGGAAAAGTTCAGGTACCTTGGATCCGCTATGCACGAGTCTGGAGGCATCAGTCACGATGTCTATAGCCGGATAAGCGCTGCATGGGCCAAATGGCGGGAGGTCACTGGTGTGGTCTGCTGGTATTAAAATATTACAACTATAAGTTTATTTATTTTGTTTAAATTTTTTTTTTTTTCATTTTTGGAAAAAAAAATATTGTATTAGGCTTTTATTGAGTACTTAAAACTGTGGTTTCATTTAAAGTGGTGCTGATACTTCCACCCTGTATACATACGTCGATACTATTGTTTTAGGACAAAACTTGTATATATTTTTTTATGTTGGCATCCCGTTGAATTCTAGACGAAATCACATAACAGTTTTTTTAAAAACAGAACCCAAATTACCCCCGACAAGAATCCAAATTGATTTATGTCGATTTGAGGCAAACCGGCTTCCTAATCGAAGGCATTTTTAAGTTATATTATTTATTAATAATTGTTATATATTGTTTTGCTGATGCTATTTAATCCTGTAACGTATACTGAGTGACAAATGATAAACTGCGTGTGATTTTAATTACAGTTATATGTATGTGTTTGTAAGTGTAGCTTAAAAATAGACGGTCTATACTTACTATAAATATTTCCGAATGTGTCTCTTAATTAAGTAATCTACAGTATATTTCATGCAAGTCTATAAAAAATTGAATGTGTTACTGTTACTTTTAGGTATTTTATAGTACGTTATCACATTTTCACGTAGTGACAAGAAGTACAGGTTAGTGTTTGAATTGATTAGTGGTGTGCAAGTCGAGACGCATTACGCTCTTCGTGTGGCGCGAGCAAGATGGCCGTGGTCCTTGTTTCTTTCTTGTGTCTATCTGCTTTGTAATGTCGACGAAACTGAAGGTGGCGTAAGCCTTTACATTATACCACTGCCTTATTGTTTAATAACTACTAACACTACATCTTATATTAAATCACAATAGCACTTCAGAACTTTCATTCAATCACATTGTCTATTGCCGAAAGATTATTCAATACACATGTCCAAAATCTTATCAAAAATTTGTTATAAATTAAAACGATGTCTTCAGAAGTAAATTGTCGTGTTGCGAGATAGCTTTATTCGCTACGCATTTTTCGATTGGCATTCAAATTGGCGTTCAAAACGACAGTTAAGGTTAGCCAAAGCTTCAGTTTCACCAAGCTTCGCTTCCGCTTTCCGTCTTCACATGAGTGTTGCATGGGAAATGCTTCCTAAGCACGTGGTAAAACACTGTTACAGTTTGACCTGAATGTTATTAAAAAATTCGCCATTTCGTATTATTGAGAAAATATCTTTAAAAAATTTAATACTTTTTTTATTATTTAGACTTCATATAAATTGTTTATGTTTATAATAATCAGCTGCATAAGTATTCGTTTTATTTAGTTTATCACGTTTATTATTCTAAAAAAAAGACACATTGCATATTTTTATATAAGTACGTATTTTGTTAAACAACATTTTACCACAAAATATCTGCCTTCCATGTTTGTCGCTTGTAAGTATCGCTATATGTTTATTATATTATTCTATTGTACATTTCAAGCCTTATTAAAGTATTCTCTTATTGAACTACAACATAAAATCAATTTAAGTTCCAGCAATACCATCCATTTAAGTTCTGCACATGCAAGATAAATTAACACGAATTGACGGCCAAAATGATGCAAAATTTCAATTTAGGTTCAAGACGTCCAAGTCTAAGCTCGGTGCAAAGTAGCTCATCGTCGATCAGGAGTTATAGCGCGAAGCGGTGGGAGAGGGAGAGGGAACAAAAGGAAAGGAGGCAGATGAGTATGCGACTCGCTCAATTACACGATAAGATGGCAGCGGGAAGAGAGTTACCCAAACACGCGCCCACGCCGTCTCCACGTTCCCCGAATAATTCCACCGATGGGCTACTGCCAGCTGTATGTGAAATAAGAGAAGTAAGTGTTAGAACTATTTAGAAATTGAGTTATGGAATTGTTGTTAGAAAAATATTAACACTTATGAAAATAATTTTATGACAAAGAAAAACTTTTATCTTCTTTGTCTTTTATATTTGCGCAAAGTGGTATTTGTACCCACAACTATAGCAATTTCACATTCCAATTGCCATGATAATACTTAACGCCCAAAAATATAATTTAGGGAACTTATACCTATCACCTATAAAATATATTAATAAATATATTTCAATAACTTATTAAATAACGTTATTAAAAAACTACCACCAAATTTTCAACATGTATACTTGTTTAAAACACATTCCAGTTGGTCAACACCTCTGACCAGCAGCTGCAAGGCGTGGACGGGCCTTGTTCCAGCTCGTCACTTTACTGACAGCAGAGATCGACGACCATCAGGTCGATCGACTCCCTCTCGTCCGACGGAGCGCCCACCGTCGCCTGGATGTAGGAATAGGAGTTTTAGGACTTATAGGACTCATATACGCGTAATGAGAACGAAGACTTGAAACGTGCGATGTTAAGGCAATAACAGGACAAACATATGCGTAACTATAATGGCCGATGAACGATTTATTGTCAGGATTCAGAAATGCCTTGTAATGTTACAGAGTAGTTCAAAGCATAAAGGTACTGTTGGAATAGACAGTAACTATGTGCTTTGAGTTCGTAAATATAAATGTAACTGGATAGATGTCTTATACTAGGTTTAAATGAGATTTTTGTTATTTTTCAATGTGCACAAAACTGTTTAAAATATTCCGAAAATATCCCCAAAATGCTGGGTTTTCCTTTAATTTACATTCAAATGCATGATGTTGTTCAGAAGGTACATACAGATTTCAAATACAAGATATGTTTTGTTCCTAAAATTTCTCTAAGATGGAATTGAATTTTGACGCACTTTTAAAACCTACCCGACAAAGTGAAATTATATGATTATGATAGTAAATATGATGAAAAGACTCGTGTGCCCAATTTCTGGATTCAGTTTCGAATTCTAGTTACGCTTATGACCAGCACAGACCTATTCTGTCATCAAACCCCGAAACGTCATATCGAAACATAGAATTTACTATACATTTTGATTTACTTTTTGGTGAGATTTTAGAACACATTGAAATAGATTAAGATTTCTGGATGTCCGTAATAGGCAATAGACAGGTTTTAAATATAGATAGATCAAATAAAGGCGCCACTTGTTGTAGAGTTAAATGAAATCAATAATTATTAAACGGGTATTTGACGAATAAAAATGTATTTTAAAATTATGATACCTACCTAATACCTAAGCGTTAAATTGTTGGGACATTATATCGCGGATGTGATATGATAATTAATTATTATATAGCGTTATATCTAAAATGAAAAAGTGGATAAGCATAAAATTATTATTTTATATACATTTGTTAATTTGTTTTATTTTTGAAGTTTATTAGACGGTTAGTCAAATACCCCATTACATGTGATACAGACGATGACCATGTAAATATTCGGGAAAATATTAACAGCTGATAAAATTAGATAAATAAGTGGACATTATAGAAACAAAGTACTTAAAGCTTCTAGGGAGAAGCTTTGCCGATAGTGTTAGCTCGAATACTGTATTGAGTAAATGGTAAGATCGACATTTGTTAAACGACGTTATATTAGTCTTAGATAAATTATATTTGTTTGTGTGTTAACTTACAACGGTTTAGGTTTAGTCGGTTTTTTAATGGATCCATTGATAATGAGTTGGATTATGAATGTGTGAGAAATGTGTAAGTATATTGTCATATTTTGTATATTACCGACTAATCTTAAATGAAAATCATGGATATAGTTAGAGAGATTGAATTCAATGTAATGCAAGCTTAGCTGATGATTATGGTAAAGGGAATGTCAATTGTGAAGAATACATACAATATAAGAACATTATGAATAGAAGCCACACCAGTTGGTGTCTTAGTTTCATCACCTATTTACAAGGGAAAGAGCTTATAGGTTCATTAAGCTTATGAGTTATACCATGTAGCTTTTCGAACGCATGATGGATGGATTTCAGCGAGGACCGGGCACGATGGACGCTATTTTTGCCATCGGAACTTTCATGGAAGCATACAGGGAAAAAGGTAGAGCTCTGCACGTGGCCTTTTTAGATCTGCAGATAGCCTTTCACTGTGTCTCGTCAGAGTATCTGATTGGCATTGCTATCTAAAGTGATTCCTGAGGCTTATATTGAGATTATTAGAGACATGTGCTATGACTCCGCTTCTATGATTAGAACTGCTGTTGGTCACTAAGCCCTTCCAGATTACAAGAGGCGTTCACAAGGGCTCAGCTGTTAGTCCGTTCATATTCAATGTACTGCTAGATACTGTCTCGACTCACATTCAAAACCAGCTTTCATAGTTATGACTCTGTCAAAAGCCGATATTAATGCCAGGAGGCACAAGGAGATACATAGCTATCCGTGTAATAGAAGTGATATTATTATTTTTTTTTATTTACAATGTCAAATGTCACTAAATTCATGTATTCCCCATACGACATATTATTGGCAATTTGATTAGTGCTCAGTTGGCACTTTCGGAACGCCATAATATAATAACAGAACTGAACAGATTCCCTGATCTGGTTAACCAAAGTGCAACATCAATTTCCATCGTTTTATTCAAAATGGGCAAAATTTTGGGCAGAAGATTAAAAGTTCTCTCTCATACCACTTTTGATTTATATAAAAAAAGGTTAAAAATTAAAATTTTTCAATTATGAAGGTGGAATTGTTCAGCTAAGCTTGAGAGACCAAGGCGTTACGACTTAGCTAACTATAATTATGATACGGTATAAAACTTTATACGATTTAATTTATAAAATGGTAGCGTATGGTTTGCTTTTGTACAGTTTTCGTTATGAATTATATATTTTTTAGCTGTTACGTGAGCCAAAGTGTTACTTTCAAAAATATGAAACCAAATAAATGTTATTTGTACATGAAATATTTTTTTATTAACCCTTACCCCTAATTTAAATTTTGAAAAAATATACAGAGTGTGTATAACATCCTAAATGGTTATAATATTTGTATTATAATAATTGTTTTGCTATTATTAGATATATACGAGTACAATATTGGTGACTTTTTTTTATCTACATATAAAATTCACCAAAATCGTACATAAAAAAAATAATCTGAATGTAAACAATAAATAATCTACTTATTTAGAAAACATATAAAAATTTGAACGCAGCGGGACTCGAACCCGCGCCTCCTGGAAACCGACCAGGAATTCCAGGAGGCGCGGGTTCGCGTCCCGCTGCGTTCAAATTTTTATATGTTTTCTAAATAAGTATTTTTCTTTCCTAAGTGTGGAATAACACTTTAAAAATGTTTAAAAATAAATAATCTACCAAACTGAAATTAATCATAGACCTTTCATTAATTTCTTGGATTAAAGAACCTATATTTTGATATAGATTTTTAGTTATTTGTGTTTTGTTTTCTGTAAATAACCATATGCACTTAAAAACGGTTATGTTGAAATCATAGACACACTTGAGTTTTATTCATAGTAAAGAAAATCTATACAGACTATCTAAATATATTTTTAAAAATATTGGTTGATTACTAAATATGGCTATACATTAACCCCCCACGCACCGCCCTATTTTGGGAACATTGATGTTGAATGGCAGAGCTCAAGTAGCGCTATTATTTTTATTTCCTCGTTCTGGTAACAAGAGTTACCAGAGCGAGAAAATAAAAATAATTTACACTCCCCTAACCGGGAACCGAATCCACAACTGAATTAGCTGATACTTTAGTTTTCAATATATGACTCTAGTTTTCATTAAAACACTAATGTTATTCGAATTAGTAAGTAAATAATTGAGTGGTTGCAGCGGGCGAAGCCACGGGCGGGTCGCTAGTATCTAAATAATAATCTCAAATCATTTACATACTTTTTTATTCAATGTCTAACTATTTTAGAGGCAAGTGGGAGCAGAGAACGTAATCGTAATACCATGGAAATACGTATTTATATATACCAACGTCGGATTTGAATCAACAGCCGGAACAGGATTGGAAGTCTTTTTCTCTGGCTTGTGTCACGAGGTCGTCTTAAAATTTTCAGACAGATGTTTCTTGTTATTTATAGATTTTTTACATCTACACAGAAATAGACGCATAGCGAAATTCTAAATTTTGAAATCACAAAAAAAATTAAAGATTATTTGACGACTTTTGATGATTGTTGCGCTAGTACAGAACATAACTTTTTATATATGTATTCGTATTCCACTCTGAGAAATGTAAATAGAATATTTAAAATATCTCCTTATAAGACCAGTCTTGGCGCAGGGGCACAAAGTGTGACTTTAAAACCGACTGGTTGTGGGTTCGATCTCCACTTGTAGCTAGTGTTGCCGATCGATAGTNACTTGTAGCTGCTCAAAGCATTATTTTCAATGAACAACAAATAAAAACCAACATACTTGTGACGCGGTACATTTATCGCGAAAAAATCGCGATTTAATAACATTAGCATTGCGCAATTCTTCATTTCAGTCTACACGAAGATAAATAAAATTTCGGAGATATTAATTCTTATTAATTTCTTATAATTACGAGACATCACATTATATGCATCACATGTTTGCATATGCAAATGCACATATTTCTATTTCAGTAGCGTTATTTTTTTATTATTATTATTTATTTTAGTAACGTAGTAGTTTATTTTAGTAACTTTTTCATTGATAGTGTTGGGAGAGGCGTGTTGTATAACACCTAACACATATACACGTACACGTAACTATTGAAATTAAATGCAGATTTGTATAGTCCAGTCCAGCGGCCAGTCGTGGCGCAGGGGCAAAAAGTGTGACTGTAAAACTGTATGGTTGTGGGTTTGATCCCCACTCGATGAAATATTTATTTAAATTTATACTTTTATTTCTTTGCTCTGGTGTCGAGGCAAAGCGCGACGTTGAGTTCTGCCAGTCAACACTCAATGCCTCCAGAATTCGGCAGAAAGTGGGGAACGGAGTGTCTTAACACTAGGTTCCCTCTGCCTACCCTCTTCTGTGTGGGGATACAGCGTGAAGCTGAAAATAATATAGCCTAGATCCCCCAGCGATTCACAACAGCTAGACAAGACAAAATTTTAAAAATCATCAGATTGTATTAAAAAGTAACGTAACGGTACTTGAACTTTTAGCTTATTCTATTATAAATTAGAATATGTACTTTAACTGATGTATTGATTATTCTACTACTAGTACTTCTACTTATTCTTTTTTCAAAAATAAACAAGGTAAGTAAAAAAAAATTGTAATGAAACACAGTATAGTTACAATTGTTTTATTTGCATTTCAGAATTAGAGAACCATAAGTAGATTTCGTGTTAAACGTGGAATGTTTGGTTCAGGTGGATGTTTGTTTAGTCGACCTCCTCAATGGTGGGGCCGGCACCGCCAGTTCCGGGCGCCGCACCTCCCGCGCCGGGTGCGCCACCGGGGAAACCGGGCATGCCGCCGGGCATTCCTCCAGGTGCACCGCCCGCGCCCTGGTACATTTTGGTGATGATAGGGTTGCACACGCCCTCGAGCTCTTTCTGCTTATGCTCGTACTCCTCCTTGTCGGCCAGCTGATTAGAATCCAGCCACTTGATGGTGTCGTTGCACTTGTCCAGGATGGTCTGCTTGTCCGCGTCCGAGATCTTCTCCTTCAACTTCTCATCCTCCATGGTGGATTTCATGTTGAAGCAGTACGACTCAAGTGCGTTCTTGGCCTGGATGGTCTCCTTCTGTTTCTCGTCCTCGTTGCGGTACTTCTCGGCCTCGTTGACCATGCGCTCGATCTCCTCTTTGGAGAGACGGCCTTTGTCGTTGGTGATGGTGATCTTATTCTCCTTGTTGGTGGACTTCTCGACGGCCGACACATTTAAGATACCGTTCGCGTCGATGTCAAACGTCACCTCAATTTGCGGTACGCCGCGGGGCGCGGGAGGAATGCCTGTCAGCTCGAACTTGCCCAATAGGTTGTTGTCCTTGGTCATGGCACGCTCGCCCTCGTACACCTGGATGAGCACGCCGGGTTGGTTGTCCGAGTACGTGGTGAACGTCTGCGTCTGTTTCGTAGGGATGGTGGTGTTGCGCTTGATGAGCGTCGTCATCACGCCGCCGGCGGTCTCAATACCAAGCGACAGTGGGGTCACGTCGAGCAGTAGTAAGTCCTGCACCTCCTCAGACTTGTCGCCGTGCAGGATGGCGGCCTGCACCGCCGCACCGTATGCGACGGCCTCGTCTGGGTTGATAGACTTGTTTAGCTCCTTGCCATTGAAGAAGTCCTGCAGAAGCTTCTGCACCTTGGGGATGCGGGTAGAGCCTCCAACAAGGACAATGTCGTGGATTTGGGACTTGTCCATCTTTGCATCACGAAGTGATTTCTCTACGGGTTCCATGGTGGACCTGAACAGATCGGCGTTCAACTCTTCAAAACGAGCCCTGGTGATGGACGTGTAGAAGTCAATGCCCTCAAAGAGAGAGTCAATTTCGATACTAGCCTGGGTGGAAGAAGACAGAGTCCTCTTTGCCCTCTCACATGCTGTTCTCAACCTACGGAGGGCCCTCTTGTTAGTGGTAAGATCCTTCTTATATTTCCTCTTGAACTCCTGTACGAAGTGGTTGACCATACGATTGTCGAAATCTTCACCTCCCAAGTGGGTGTCACCGGCGGTGGACTTGACCTCGAAGATACCATCCTCGATGGTCAGGATGGACACGTCGAAGGTACCGCCGCCGAGATCGAAAATAAGGACGTTACGTTCTCCAGTGCCCTTCTTGTCAAGACCGTACGCAATCGCAGCAGCAGTGGGTTCGTTGATAATTCGGAGAACGTTCAGACCAGAGATGGTGCCCGCATCTTTTGTGGCCTGTCTTTGTGAGTCGTTGAAGTATGCTGGAACCGTGATGACTGCATTCTGCACTGTTTTGCCGAGGTACGCCTCAGCTGTTTCCTTCATCTTTGTAAGCACCATTGAGCTTACTTCTTCAGGGAAGAAGGTTTTGTCTTCACCTTTGTAAGATACCTGAATCTTTGGTTTGCCTCCATCACTGACCACTTCAAATGGCCAGTGCTTCATGTCAGCTTGTACAGTAGCATCCTCAAATTTACGACCGATAAGTCGTTTGGCATCTATAACAAGCAGAAAATATTGTTAAAAAAATTGTTTTACCCAATAATACTGTTACCATTGAAAAATAATTCTCAGATTAAGTTTATCACTCACAATATTCAGAGACTCTAGTCTAGTATATTGGAATATCATCATTAAAACAAACTAAATGTAAAATGAAATAATAATTATAATAGTTACTAGAATAATATTGAGAAATGTTACTTAGGAGTCTTAGGCATTATATATCTAGTCTAGACATGGTTATACCTAGTGTAGAGACGCAGCAGAAAAAAATAAAGAAATCTAGCTTATAAACTAACTGCTCAACTAGTTGAAATCAAACTAGCCATGATCTAGACCACTAGTTCAGAGGCAAAAACTAGCAATATTTTTATTTAACATTTACACAATTTAAACATGAATGATAAAACATCTTACTCATTTTATGTTACTATATGAGCAACAAATGTTTAACAGTATCTTACTGAGTCATACTTTTAACTATGATCACATAATTTAAATTTTCTTAAAGGAATATAGTCAAGAATTCAGAACATTGTTAAATATGTTTTAATCAGAACAAAATAGATTGTCCTTTTATACACATTTTTCTATTATTTTGCTTTCTTTTTTTTCGTGTGATATAGAAAATGTAGACATTTTATGAAAAAAAAATTATTTCATTTGGCTACATCAAGAGAATTACAAGAATTGATATATTCTCAACAAGACACACTAATAATAATAAAGAACTGAAGAGAATTTGCCCACTTTGAAAAAATATGTAAATCTAGATGTCCGTATAACAAATATAATACATTTGATTGTTTATTAATGACTAATCATTTGGTATGCAGTAACATATCAATCACTACAATGAGCAAACGCTTATATGGAAAAAACAGCACTAATTATCTAGAAACACCTATAACATTGCATGTTTTTAGATTGCTTTTTTATTCAATTTCAAGTAGGCTTGACAGAGGAGACCTAGTAATAACATATTCCGTTCCCGATGCATCACACAATTTTACGAGACCGTGTGTTAAAGTGCATAACTCAATGTTGCACTTTGTTTTGTTACCTGAGTCAAGAAGGAAAAATTAACCTACAACCATATAGAGTCGCGTCCTGATAGCATATAATATACCTAATATAATTAAAATCTAAATTTTCACTACCATTAACAATAAAACTTACCAAAAATTGTGTTATTAGGGTTCATCGCCACCTGGTTCTTAGCGGCGTCTCCGATGAGACGCTCTGTGTCGGTGAAAGCAACATAGGACGGCGTTGTCCTGTTGCCTTGGTCGTTGGCGATGATCTCCACCTTACCATGTTGGAACACACCCACGCAAGAGTACGTGGTGCCCAAATCGATACCTACCGCGGGTGCTTTTGCCATCTGGGAAGAAAATAGTAGTTATTCATTATTATTATTCGTAATATATAATAATTAGGGGTTAATAGAATGATCCTGTGAATCATTTCACCATACCTGTCACAAAATGAACAGGTCAAGTAAAATAAATTATAAATATATACAAGTTTACAAGTTTTTCTCAATACAAATTAGTTAAGTATTTATGTACTACTTAATTATAAAAATTATGAAATCTAAGTAGACATTAGAAACTTAGAACTAATCGTAAGTCGTAAAATAAATTGATAAACGTTTGAATAGTTAAATTTATACACCGCGTGGTTATGTAAAGTTTTAAAAAACCGCTTAATAAACGTTTTGTATCTCTTGGAATTTTAATTTAAATTGCATTGATAACATTAAAATCATTGCAAATGAATGAATATTATTTATTATTTAGTTTTATCGGTTTTAGTAATTTATGTACTTAGAAACACAAGATCATGAAATCACGCGCTAAGCGCATGGCGGTCCTAGTACTATAAAAGCGTATAATGTAACCGAACCGATGAATGTTCTGGAAAGAACAATGCATCTGCATTTAAAATTTAGGGTTAAATAATTAACAGACAATGTAACATTTAAATCAATATAGATTGAAAGGGCGTCACCACGTGTAAGTGGATATGGACAGGAAGGGCAAAGAACCCGGTCTATAGCACGTTGCCGTTATTTGGGTAAAATATTAATGACGTAATTATTGCTAAATCATCAAGAGTTTTCTAGTTTCCTAACTACTTACAACGAAAAATGATGACTAATCACGGAAAGATAAATTCAAGGAACTTCCCTAATTAACACTACTGCGTCAATAACGTTAGAAAAGGCTGATTTTAACGAAGTTTTACTCAACAATTTCGATATAATTGAAAAAACAGTAACTAAATAAAGAAATTAATACTCACATTAGTAACTTAGCTTGTAACTTAGAAGACTTAAATAGTAGATCACTCAGCAAAGGTGCGCGATTGTCGGCCTCTTTTCACGAAATAAGATGGCGCACGACGCGGTGCAAGCACTTTATATGTGGGCGCGTAATCGCCAGACGTCACTCGCATTTTCTGGAACATTCCCCGCCGTGGACCAATGGGATTCAAGGAAATTTGCCGCGGTCGGCTACGATTGGTCGGAAATTTTTACTCCAGACCGGCCATCTTGAATAAGGGAGTATAGTATTAATTTTTAGAGACGTGCTCATATCGATATTGGTTAAATGATATATTATTTGTAAATGTTCTATCTTGTCTACTTATAAATAAATTTTAGATTATTTCTCTACAAAAAAAGAATATATCCTTAATGATTTGGTGCAAAAGTAATTGTTTAGTATAAAATTAAATATCCAATCGATTTCATATCAACTCAATTACATTTTTTCTGATACTTAAATTAAAATTTTACACGTTTTCAATTATTAATTCACTGATACTTCCTAAAAGCTTAGGTCATGAAAGGTATAACTGCTATTGTGGAGTAGATGACCGCATCATTCTTAACTTTTCGTGTTGTTCGCAACTTTTACAACCAGATTTAATTTTTCCTTTATAATTTTATTGATGCCCCTGTAGCGGTTGTGGTTCACTGCCTCGATTTTTACACTATAACAGTAGAAGCAACGGTTAGTATAGCAAGTAAGTCATCTATTGCAAACCTGCATGACAAAAATCCGATGAAGTGCAAGTCGTACTCGCCCTTCCTGTATTAATTTTATAGGTACAAGATTATAGGTACAAGTATGTATAATGGAAACAGAAAGCACAACTTATAAAGCAGAAAAGTTGACAAACTTAAGTTATATAGGCATATGTATTTGTTGTTTATTTCATACTCAATTTGTATTGACAACAATACAACTTTGCAATGGGTATGTCTTTTTAATAAATATAATTTTCTTTTCTTCTATTTTGTTTTGTCGTTTCATTTTACAGTTTCCTTTCTGAGTACTGTAAGTTCTTACTTCTGCATTGACATAGAAGCTTAATTTTTTTCTGTGCTTTAAGTGATCCTAGTCCTGGTCCTATATTGGATATGAACTTAAGCTGGATATACCTCCACGCAATCTTGGTATAAATACTCTTGATAGATGGACAGACATACAGATGGACAACAAAGTATTTCTATAAGAATTTGGTTATTTCATTACTTATATTGTTAATTTGCCGATATCGATAAACCGTTACAGCACTAAATATTGCAAGGGGACATTACTGAGCACAGACTACACAACGTAAAGCCATTACAAAAAATCCTATAACTGAACCTTGTGAATTGTGATCAATATAAGATAACCTATAAATCAATATAATATGATAAAAGACTGCTGATTTCTATTCAAATCAGCAATCGTTTGAACTTTGTAATAGATATAATAATTAAAAAAACAACATTTACCTATTTTGTGGTTTAAAACAATTTTGTTATTTTTCAATATGATAATATAGTTTTAACCACATTCCACTGCTAATAATTTACCATTCAACTGTTCGTTTTTATCTAATTTATAAATGTACAATTTACGTGGAGATTAAAAATGTATTTAATTTATCGATATTTTTTCTTTCATCGAGTACAGCAGGGTAGGCAGAGGGAGCTTAGTGTTTAGACATTCCGTTCCCATTAAGACACTTTCGTTGCCCACCTTCCCTTTTGCCTGCACGCTTTGCCGTAGCAAAAAATTGAAAATGACTTGATATTTCATTCCCCTAAGTGGAAATTAAACCCACAATCGTCGCTTTTACAGTCACAGCTTGTCCGGCCTCAATTTATCTAATATCTATAAATATATCTATATAAAATTTGTATACTTATTTATTAAATGAAACATTGTTTAAATAAACTCGAGAATAAAATCGTTTAAAATATTTATTGAAACTATTTAAGTAATTATTGCATATTTATAATACCTTAAAGTCTCTTTTACTAAAGGATATAGGAAAGAGAAATATTTTTTTAAGAGAAAAAAAGAAATAAATTATGCACAAATAATTTTAAAAACGTTTAATAAAAACAGGGAGTTAAATATAATAAATTACACTTTCGCACTTATCTTGAGCTAAAACATGACACTAAAAATATTGCTCACACAAAAAAAACACTATTATGCCAAAATTGTAACATTTGAAAAACTTTCAATATAATAAAAAAAAATAATACTTAAAAAAAAACATACCACTTAAACTTATCACACATAGAAACAAATAGAAAAATGCTTTTTGTACTACACTATATTGTAAAATAATAACAATGCATCATTGAATCTTTATTTATCTTTATATTTGGTGTTGTTTATGTTTTTTTAGCTTTAAGCTGTATTCCACACTGAAGAGGCCTCTTGATTTTAGTGACAGAATAGAAGATAGTGGGAATCGAACCCAAAACCGCATCAACCACAGGCTTCTGCTCAATCTCCATGACATTCTCAAAAAAAATGTCAAGAATATTTTTTTCATAAATAAATAAATAGCCCAAAAAAGAATAAAATGACAAAAGAAAACTCTTTAAACTTTAAAGTAATAAAATATTATATTGTTATAACTTGCAAATAAATTATACAGTAATTTAAATTATATTTTTTTTTTGTCATGGATGAAACAAATAATGTAATAAATATAAAAAATAAATTCTACTTAGATTTTTTATATATAGAACTAACATTTTTAACGGTATATGACTAATTATAGTCTTTCAATACTTTCAAAGAATGTAGGTTCAACTCCATTAGATATGAACCTACATTCTTTGAAAGTTTTGTTTTGTTTTGATATTCTTCTGTGCTTAATAAATATATATATATATATATAAAGCATCTTAAGAATAAAAGTGTTCTAACTCAATATTTCATTAATTTCTTATTCTACCGAAAACTGACAAAAAAGATCAATTTTATGAGTTAGATCACTTTTATTTAAAAAATACCATAATTAAATAGATATCAAAGACTAGATACTTGAGCACTAAAATCATGAGATTCTAAAGTAAGTCTGGTACATAACACCTAAGGAAGTTGTGACGAACCATGCGAAACAACACCACCATGTCGCAAAACCAAACACACCTCTGTATACTTCTGATGAGAATATCTGAAATAAAATAAATAGTAAAATATTTATTTAGAAAACATATGAAATACGAATTTAGTAGGATTTGAACACGCGTCTCTTGGGCGGTTACCAAGAGGGATGTTGAAATTTTTATACATTTTCTATAGAACTATTTTTCTTTCCGAGGTAACTTAACATTTTTAAAATGTTCTAAAAAGTATGTTAATGAATAAAAAATTGTTAATATTTTAGAGGAAAAATTGCTAGTAGTAATGGCGCAAGTGAGTGTGCACGATGAATGATTCATCATATTGCAGGTCACATATCATCATCTTCAATGATGTTAGTATGGCGCAATCTTTTCGTGACTGAAAACTAGACTTCCGTAATGATTGTAGGTTAGATTCTAGCTATAAGTAAAGTCTATATTTAAGGTATATTTTAAGTTTAGATTATTAACATTTTAAGTTGTTTAACATTTTTGTTGTCTGGTTAACTATTCTCTGGTCAATAATTTTGTAAGAAAATAAATAATTAGTATATTACTGTTAATATATTATAAAAAATAATTTTGCACCAAAGAAAAATATCTATAATTCTCAAAGGTTCTCCTAACTCAGTTCAGAGATAAACCACAAAATATAATCAGCTTCACGCTGTATCCCGCACACAGCAGGGCAGGCAGAGGGAACCTAGTGTTAAGACACTTCGTTCCCCACTTTCTGCCGAATTCTGGAGGCATACCGTGTTGAGTGGCAGAACTCAACGCCGCATCACAAATTCAAATATATAAAAAAGAGCTGCTTAGCTATAAACGTAATTACTTAACTTACTTAATTCTATAATATGTATAAAGAAAAATTATAAATTTTACCATTTTCAAATTTTCCCATGCCATTTGAAACTGCTCCATTCCCTGTGACGTTATAAATATTTCCCCACTGGCCACTTGTGTCTTTTCCTCCTGGAACAGTGACGACCAGGAGTATCCTCCAAGTGTTTTGTACATAAGGGAGAAGTATAGACACATGAAGATCGGACAGACGTATTGTAATGCCACCACACATAAGTAGTAGAATACTGATGCTATCTGTTTAGGAAAAAAAATTTTTTTTTTTATATATCTCTGTAAAAACATAATGATATTCTATGATAGATATTCTATGTTATCAATGCAAGCAAATAAACTCAGTGATATAATTCTGCTTTACAATGTATTTTTTTTGCTTCACGTTGTATCATTCACAGTAGGGCAGGCAGAGGGAACCTGGGAATCTAGTGTTGAAACCTAGTGTGTTACCCCCTTTCCGCCGAATTCTGGAGGCAATGTGTGTTGATTGGCGAAACTCAACGCCACGCTGTGTCTCGTTACCAGAGCGACGAAATAAAAATATTAAATATGTCATTTTCTCGAGTGGGAATCGAACCTCCTGCTGTCGAAAGCTGTCGCGTTTAGAGCACGCACGCTTGTGCCTGCGCCATATATTTCATTTTTATTGTACAGTATTTATTAGTTAATAGAGAGGGAGCCAAAAGCACCCAAACCTTCATTATAATATAAAACCTAAAAGTCATTCTGCGCATATACCTAACGCCAGTAAGTACTATCAGGAAATAAGAAATCTGGATGGCGGTTGTGATGGTTACTTTGGGAGGTACTAAGTAAATAAAGTACATAAAATAGTGCTTAACTTTCGTTCAATAATAAACCATTACCATTTACCAAACAACCATTTTTTTTTTGGGAATATTATTAGAAATGACGTCATCAATTGCCAGACCCCTACAAACCCTCATAAATTACAAGTGTGCTTAAGCCAGACCGTTTTGAAGTTCTCTAACAAGATAACTCATTTTTTTTAGCTTCACGCGGTATCCCGCATGTTGCAGGTTAGGCAGGGACAGTCTAGTATTAAGATACTCTGCTCCCTTTTTTTTAGTCAAATTCTGGCGGTTTTAAGTATTGAGTGGCGAAACTCAACGCCGCGCTTTGCGTCGACACTAGAGCGAAGAAATGAAAATATTTCATTTCGTCGAGTAAGAATCAAACCCACAATCTGTGTTTTACAGTCACACGCTTGTGCCTTGATTAACATAATAAATACATAATACAAAAAAAAATAAAACTACCTTCTTTTGTAAATCAATATTAGTTATCCTGCCAGCTTCTTTCTTCTGTTCGTCGAGTCTTCGCTGGGCCATGTCTAAATATGCCTGTAATTGCGCCGGCATTAGTGCTATACGCAGTACTGCTGTCACTATTACTAAGATAATGCGGAGGATGTCGAACGCTTGGGGTGTCATACTAGAATATGAAAATTAAAGAAAAAACTATTATTTAAAAAAAAAATAATTAATTAATTCAGCTTCACGCTGTATCCACCATACAGCAGGGTAGACAGAGGGAACCTAGAGTTAAGATACTTCCTTCTTCACTTTCCGCCAAATTCTGGAGGCGTTTGTCGTAGTGCCAGAACTCAACGCCGCGCTTTGCCTCCACACTATAGCGAATGAAAATATAAATTTAAATAAATATTTCATTTCCTCGAGTGGAGACTGAACCTGCCCCTGTGGTACGACTCGCTTCACAAATAAATGTTTTATTTTTTTTATAATTAAAGTATTAATTTTATATATCTATATGTATATTGATCATTCCTATTTTTTTATTAGCTTTCACTTATTTCTTACATTTAGGCAGTATAAATCTAGTGTCACTCAATCTTTATTCTCTACCTTCAAGCCATTTGTTAATTCTTTATATTATTTTTTTTTTAAAAATAATTTCATGTTTTCTTGGCTATATTAGGGTGGAAAGTGAGCTCGTGTGAAGATGATGACGTAATGGATAATAGAACAGAAGAATATATTTTAAACAATTTTTAAAGTGCTAGTCACAGAAAAAGATTAATTCTTCTTAGGATCTTTCAACATTTTAAGTATAAAAGGTGCTGCCAGCTTATGTTATTAATATAATATTTAGTGTAAATAAAAAAACTATTGCACTCACAGAGGTTTCTCCATTCCACTGAACACTCTCACAGCCAAATAGTTCTTAGTGACCGGCTGCACCCACAACAGAACAAGCACAAAGGGCATGGCAAAGTTGATATTCAATAATAAAACTTTGACTGGATTGTCAACATGGTATCTGAAATTAATTTAATATAAAAAATTAGTGTGGTGTAATTTTAAAATCTACCTTTATTTGTTATTTTTTTAGCTTTCAGTAGCAATATAAAAGAGTTTGCAGAGAGACAGCGCAAGGCCTCTCTTTCTTCTTTGAGTTTTAATTTATTATCTACTTTCCGGCTGAATTAGAAACATTGCATACAGAATGGCGAAAATCTATGCCATCTTATTAGTACATAAACAAAAATATTTTTTCCGAAGTGGGGATTGAATCCACAACCATGATATGTAGTCAGATGCCTTCCCACTACACCATGACAGCCTCAATGTATATATATAGCATGGTTATATACTCATTTTTGTATATTTTCTGTAGTCTGACTGATCTTCATTTTACAGACATTACCAAGACTTACAGGGTATCTAGTGCTAAGGCACCCCACACACTGATAGTTTCTAGAAATTGTGTGTTGACCAGTCAATGCCATGCTCAATGCCATACATTGTCTTGTAACAACTAGAGCAAGGTTGTGAAAATAACCCATGCCCTGGCCAACCTAACGAGATGTGACTGTGCTATTGCACCACAATGGTTATAGAATTCTTCAATTTTTAATCTAATATTGGGGCCAATAAATGCAAATACAATATATATATATATATATATATATATATATATATATATATATATATATATATATATATATATATATATATATATATTGATATACGACANATGGCTGCCCAGACAGCAAAAGCAAACTTTAATACCAGTTTGGAAGCTGGACCTCTATAATAGAAAAAAAAGTGTTAATACTTCTTATATTAATCAGTAAATCAAATCAGCTTCACACTGTATGCCGCACTGTAGATAGGCAGAGGGAACTTAATGTTAAGACACTTCTTACCCCACTTTCCGCCGAATTCTGATTTTGCGTGTTGAATGGTGGAACTCAACGCCAGGTGCCTTGGGGCCAGAGCGAAGATATGAAAATGTAAATGTAAATAAATATTTAATTTCAAGTGGGGATTGAACTCACAACCAGTCGATTTTACAGCCAAACTTTGTGCCCCTTTGCCACAACTGACCTCGAATTATATAATTATTATTTATATTAGTAAAATATTCTAATTAGAAAATATTTACATCTTATTACTGATTAAGGTATTTCATCTGTTTTATGGGAATGGCAAATATTTGTTGCCAAAATACAGAATCAAATTTTAGAGGTAATAATAATAAATTTTATTTATCACTATTTACATTTTATTGAATGTAAGTTATCTTAACATAGGTTAGCTTGTAACATAAGTGCAGTTTTTGTGGATTGTTTCTTCACTTTTCTAGGAAACTATTAGATTACAATTTAAAGTTGTCAGTAGTAATTAAATTGTGATTCATTGTAATTTGAGTGATACAAATAAATACTTAGTTTAATCTATCAGAGTGGAGAAATAAAAATGATTTTCAATTCAAAAATAAAATTATTTAAATATTAAAATTTTATATATATAATTATTTATATATTAAAATTATACTTGTGTCTATAAGTATAATTTTAATGTTTAAATATCTATTTAAAAAATAAAACAAATACTTACACAGAAGTCAAGCCTTGATTTTGTAAAAATTTTGAGGCATTATCATAAAAGCTGTCATATGCCGGATCAACACCAACTTCAAGGTTTTTTTCATCCACTATTAATACTATCATAGCAATAAGTAGAAATACACAGAATGCTACTATACATGTTGATCTTTCACCCATAGATTCTTCACTTGTAAAGTATTGTTTGGTTAGAGACAGCAGTATTTTACTGTGATAATATTAAGGTATTTATTTTGTCTATATTTTTTAAGCAATAATCACTTATTTTTTTCATTCTTAAGAGTCCACTTACTTTTTTCAAGTTATATATAATTGAAATTTGTAACATTTTTTTCCAGTTTCTATTTATTCTCCTTCTATATCAGAGTAGGCTGAGAAAAGCATCAACTCAATGACACACTGTCTTGTCAGAGCAGATAATTGAAATGAATAATTCTCCTGAGTGGGGATTGAACCCACAATCATAGTATTAACAGTCAGACACTATCTAAACAGCACAAGAGCCTAAAATTATATAATATTATATTTTAAGGTAATAAGCAGTGCATCTAAGATATAAAAGTATATCTTATGATAAATGTATATAATATATTGTAAAGGATACAATGTAAAAAACTGAACCAGCATACACCATACCATACTCAGGTTGAATTCATCTTTTAATGGAAATATTGATGTGTAAATCTGAAAAAAGGACGTATTTTCTAACTATAAAGCCATTTGGTCATTAAGTCACTTATTATAACAAAGCTAATTAATGTTAATTAGTCCTGCTTCTATACTAAGTGTGTATGTCATAATAGTACATACCTCAGACATAATATAAACAATCGCTGCGTATAATGCAAAATCCACAATCCAAATGAATTCTGTATAATATCTTAAATGAACAATATCTAATGGAGTTACTGGTGCTGTTTCCAATTGAATATCTAAGCTTCGAGAAACATGAAACGTCTCAGGTTTGCCATTTGATTCATTTTTACCGCTTTTCCGTCCTTTTGGCTTATCCTTCGGCACTCCTGCCAAAGTTCTAAGCTCACTGTTATCTGGGTACAAATACCGATATAAACCTTGAGAACACAAAAGCCATCTCGCAAATGAATAATTTCCAAATTTTTGTATCACTGATACCATAACCAGCGTTATAACCAATTGTGCCCCAAGAAAAGCCTGAAATCCAATAAAATTTAAATTATAATAAGGATTTATTCTTAAGTTTTCGGTGTATTCGTTAGTAAATCACATAATATACCATTGTAATGTATATTTCATTGGCGGCTTAATTTCATGACGGTCTAAAATTAATACATTATTTTTAATTTGCTCCGGGATCTATGATATGCAAGTCTACAACCTCAATTCTCTACTCCCACACAATTCACAAATGACAAGTGAATTGACAGCTGTGATAACAATTAATTAAATACGTAGTTTATACNTAAAGATGATTAAATATTTTAATTATTATTTAATTATGATTTGCTAAGCGTGGGGTAAAACAACATAACAGGGTAACACTGATCGAACGTTTTCTGCGCATAGGTATACTGCGCAATTTTACGCGAGTACCTCCGATTATCAATAAGTGTTTAGACGGACTATACGTGGTTTATACGCTTGTGATGGCTCGGCAATCGCTCACAAGCTCCAACGTCAAGCGTGTAAACACATTGCAAGTATTTGCCATCTCAATCACAACATAAGCCATGACAAACGGGGTGTTTACATGTTGGTGTTTGTAGGCTCGGGAGAGCTCCACAAATGTATAAACGGGCTATTAAAATATATTTGTTATTGGAACTACAATATAAGAGACATAATAAAAAAACAGAACTATAATTGAGACAACTATGAACTAAGTATATAAAATATCATTCGAAAAGTAAGAGACAAAATAGTATTATATTATATGTAATTAAAAATTTTGGCGTATAATGAAATATTATTTCTTTTAAATGTATTTATTAAATAATATTTTATTTAGTGTTATTTTTTTTAAATAAATAAATATTTTTTTATACAAATGAACAGTAAAAGTATAACGGTCTTCGTAAACACAAATCACGTTGCGTTTTTGCTTGCAAATCGATATCAAAAAATAAATTAATTTATCTTTAAAAATATATCAAAATAATATTTTGTTTCAAAGATATACAATTTCAGTTTTCATATAACAAAATGTTACATTTTTCCGTAACAAATTGTTACATTTTATCTACAAAATTAAATATCGCGTTGCGCACAGACGAAGCTACCGTAAGTTAGCGGGAGCTGAATAAATTTTTACTTTTGCTAACTCTAAAACTCTATGTATGTATATAATTAATAATATATATTTTGTTTTAAATACAATTATTAACTTATTACATAATCTTTAATAATTTAGGAGGTAAAATTTAAATATAATATAAATATAGTTTCAAATATATATTATTTTTCTGCAATAAGAATCGTTAAAATATAACGGCCTTCGTAAACACAAATTGCGTTGCGTTTTTGCTTAATAATATTTTATGAGAAAAATTAGAAAAACAAAATTTATGGCAAAAAATAAATAAATTTAATGCTAAAATTACTTATAAAGCGTTAAAATAATGTATTGTTTTAAAGTTTTCTGTATAATTTCAGTTATCGTATACAATTTGTCATATTTTTTCTATATGACATCCCAAATTAAATGTCGCGTTGCGCACAGATGACGAGTTCGTCTCTGCTCACTTTATAATCATATTGATCGATTTCCATTTATTTCGGCATCGTCGCCGCCGATGTCCGTTCGTACGCGGCCGCGACGGACCTAGATAGATTGGATTATTTTTTTGTGAATAGTGATAGAAAAATCAGAAAAATGGGGTCGTTGTTTCGGAGTGAGGAAATGACTTTGTGTCAACTTTTTCTCCAGAGTGAAGCTGCTTATGCATGCGTATCTGAACTTGGAGAACTGGGGCTTGTACAATTTCGCGATGTAAGTATAAAAAACGCCCTTTTTTACTAAGAATTTGTCAGTAGGTATTTGATGTATAGTGTATTCGGTTGTATAATTTTACGTTATGGATGTTATTTCTTATTAAGTAATAAAATTTTACTGACCTAATTCATATATCTTCATGATTCTATTGTAAGAACTTAACAATGATACATTGTCAGTTAGATATTGGTTTTCCAAAATACAGATTTCATGAAGTTCTCAAAGCTTATATTTTTAGAAAGTACATCACTAATCTAGGTAGTCCCTATATGAATGCCGAATATTTGGTTTAACTTCTCAGTGGTTACAAATTAATTAATACAAATATATGAAATTGGTGATTTTTTTAGTAATTTTAGGACTTTTTAATTACAATTAAAGTTGCAATTTTAGTTAGATTCAAATGCAATTAACATTATACTGTACATAGGAAAACAGGAAAATGTGTTGCTCTAAAATACTTCACCTCTGATATTTAATGAAATTATTTTATGCAATTTTTCTCAGATATATATTAATTATTATAATTATATTTAAATATTATTTTATTGCATTTTATGTTATTAAAAATATTGTTTGCGAGGCTATTAGGCTGTGGTAGAACACTTTGGTGGTTTGGTGAATTATTAAGTTAAATTATTGTCTATCCTGCTATATGCAGTTGATATTTATTTATTAAATACTCTTAATAAAGTTTTAATGATAAAGGGTTCTTGCGTGGCAGCACAAGTGTAACTATAAATGTTTCTGGGTTTTATTCCCACTTGTGGCGTAACTTATTTTCATTTTCTTTCTCTGACCCCTGGTAACAAGACAAAAAAGTATTGAATTCTCCCACTCAACACCTATGTCTTAAAAATTGTGTAAGCCTAAAAAAAATGTGATAACTGACACTGTTAAAATGTCTATAATAATCTTGTTTTTATTGTTTTACTCTATGTCCACACTAGAAGGTTATAATTTTTAATAACACTCTTTGCTTATCTTAACAATTACAGTGTCTTACAAAATGTCATATGATATGTCCATGATATAAATTATATTAGAACAATAAACATTAGAATTAAAATTGTATACCTTGTCATCCAATCCTTTTAAGGGAGACTCTAACAAAAATACTAATAGTAAACTAATAGTAAACTTTGGACTTTAAATTTTAATGTTGGTCCACCAATGTACTTATAAGGGAGCTCCTAATATAAATCTTGAAGGTTTTTTGTATCTAATTTGGCAAGACTTTGTATATTCATTATGTATTTTATTTATTTATTTAATTTATTATCAGTTTCCATATAAAAAAAATATTTTTGTGTAACATTCCTTCTTTATAATATCATTAATTTAATTACCATACAATTGTTGTTGGGAACATTTTTTAAGCCTATGTGGTGAAAAGGGATGATCTTATGGTTAATATGATGGTTGTGGATCTTATCCATCTAAAAAAAATGATATCATATTGAAATACGTGTGAAGCAAAAAAAAAGTAATAATAATATTGAAATAAGTACATTAACTCATTGAAAGAATATACATAATTTAGCAACAACAAAAATTTAAATTGTTACTAAGAAACTAATAATTGAATATTGTAATATGTAATGGTGATTGATTTCAAAACACAATTTGTATTAATAATAATTATATAGACATATATTATGTCTTTATATGATGTAATGACTATATATATTAGAATAAATTGCCTGTATTTGTAAATAAATAAAGTAAGTGATTTTAATTTTAATTTCAAGATTTATTAGTTGAGAAAACTTTAATTACAATTTAACTGGTTAATTTTTAAAAATCTAACAGTATTGCCAACACAAAATATGAAAAAAACTATAATCACAGTTAAATCACATGATTTGATTAATATAATTATGACACACCTAATTTTTATCATTATCAATTATGTTATCAAATAAAATATTTGATATATTTTGATTATGTTGTTGCTTAAGTGATAAATACCTATCATATTAAATATTAACATTAAGATGCCAAAATAAGGTAACATAGTGAGGTGACGGTCAAAATGTCTAGAGAAACATAAAATGGTTGTGGATTAATTTCCAATTTCCCCTCGGGAGAATTAATATGTTTCAAGAAGGAACTTGCTATGTCATTGCCTAATTATGCGTAAAATAAACGAATTGTTTTGAAGAAAGTGATGTGCCACTACATTTTGTCTGTACACTTTAAATATGGCAAAAGAAAAAAATACATTCAACTTTTATATTAAAAATCAGCTTCACGCTGTATCCTGCACACTGCAGGGAACTTAGTGTTAAGACACTCCGTTCCCCACTTTCTGCCGAATTCTGGAGGCATTGCGTGTTGAGTGGCAGAACTCAACGCCGCGCTTGTCCTCTACACTAGAGCGAGAAAATGGAAATATAAATTTAAGTAAATATTTTACCTTTTCGAGTGGGGATCGAAATCACAACCAGTCGGCTTTAGAATCACACTTTGTGCCCCTGCGCCCCGACTGGCCTTTTATATTAACTAAATTAAAAATACATTTAATTTTTACTTTAGTTAATATCTACGACTTTTTTTTCAGCTTCACGTTATATCACAAAGCGAAAAAATGAAAATATGAAATATTTCATTTCCTCGAGTGGAAATCCAACCTGTGGCGTTTACACTCTTGTGCCCTTGCGCCACGACTGGCATCTACGACAGAGAATTGAATATAATACATTACTTTGAAATCTTCTATAATTGTTAATATTTAATAATCTGTATAAATAACAGGATAACCTTACTCAGAAATGTTATGTATGCTGTGGATCAAACATTGAATCGAAACATCGGGTTATTATGACACGTGAATACGGCGTGATCAGTCGAAAAACGTTTTCAGTTATCTTTCGATCGGAGCCAAAGATTTTATATTATTGATTTTGGTGGTATAGATTTTTCTTAATATGTATCTCAGTTTAATTTTTTTTTTTGCTTTGGCTCCAATACAAAAAGCGCGGCGTTGAATTCCGCCACTCAACATGCAATGCCTCCAGAATTCGGCAAAAACACTCAATGCCTCGAAAGTGTGACGGAAAGTAGGTGAACCAAGTGTCTTAACATTAGATTCCCTCTTGCTACCCTGCTTTATATGGGATAACTGATGATGATGATTAAACTCAATTTAATCATTATCATCAGTTGTAGAAACGCGTGAACTAGAAATTATATCAACCGATATAAAAAACTTGATAGCTGCCTAGACTATAAGAACAAGATAGCGAAATATCTCTATAAACTATAGAGATACTTCGCTTCGCCTATTTAAACTACTGATGATAGGAAACGTATTATTGCAAAAATTTACTTCAGCAGGCTTTGAACTCTCATTCCGTTAAGCCAGAATCGTTCAGCTAACGTTAAAAACAATTAATGCAATATTAATATTTTCATTGTTACATCGACTTAAATAAAAAAATACTATTGATTTTATAGTTATAATAGTATTATAGAATTATTCATACCATGAAAAAAAAAACTAAGATAAACAATAAAATTATATAATACAATAAAAAATAACATTTATTTTTAATTCATTTGAAAACTTAAAGGCTTAAAGTATTAATTAGTCAGAACTAATCATTAAATGTCAAGGGCAGCAAAAAAGGAAATTAGTAAGATAAAAAAAAATAAAAATTGATTGATAGGTGTGCCACGTGTAATTTAATTTTAAAGTGCAGGAAAGCGGAATCTGTCACTAAAATATTATATTTATTATTTTCACAAGTTTTTACCTATGTGATTGACGAAACTGTTCATTTTTGTTCTCATAACTTTTTTTATTACACTTAGGTAACATTTACATTGAATCGCGAATGGCGAACGTTAAAAACATGATAGATTATTATAATCTATCGTGGCTTTAATAAGTGATTATTCAAATTTTATAATTCCATTACTTATTTCATTCTAATTCTAATCAATTGAAGCATTTTGCTTAACATAAATATTAAAAAAATAATTAAATCAAACCAGCTTCACGCTGTATCCCGCACACAGGAGGGTAGGCAGAGGGAACCTAGTGTTAAGACACTCCGTTCCCCACTTACTGCCAAATTCCGGAGCCATTATGTGTTGAGTGGCCGTGCTGTGCATCACAGCGAAGAAATGAAAACATAAATATTAATTTTATGATATTGGACAGAGCGCGGCGTTGACAGCCCCGTGCCACATCTTGAAAATTAGGCTTACAGTAGGAAACGGAGACAATTCAACATTAGTTACTTCTGTGTTCGTGAAGCTACTTTTATTACTTACAAGAGTACTATGCATGTTACGTCAATAATTGCTGAAATATTACGATGCCTGGAAAATTAACTACCTATTCTTTTTTCAAATACTTGTGTGTGTATGACCACGTCTATGAACACAAATATTCATAATGAAATATATATATTTCTTATTTTATTAACAACGGAGTAAATGATATGAATATAATATGATATGGATGTTGAATGCTAAAAGGCTTGGGCATCAAAAATATATATAATCATCTATTAATAAGTAACATACTTAATTAAAATAATAATAATGAAAGAAAAAAGAAAGCATAATGAGAATATTAACTTATTTTTTTAATACGTTTATATTGAAAAGATGAATTATATAATGTTTTCGGAAAGAGAAACCTCGCGTCGTCGCAGTTAATGTAACTGGATAAGTGAAATATTTATGTATTTATTTGGAATAGATGATAAATTATTGTATTGTAAGATTTTATCTTGAACTATCGTCTAATAGTTTTACATTATATCTATGTATTTTTATAAAAGCTACCTATATTTCTTTGTTCTACGTTTTTTGTATAAAATGTATTTATAACTTTTTTTCTTAAACAGTTAAACCCCGACGTAAACGCTTTCCAACGCAAATTCGTCAATGAAGTGCGTCGTTGCGATGAAATGGAACGTAAGCTTCGTTATCTCGAGAAGGAGATCCGTCGCGATGGCATCCCCATGCTGGAGATACCCGGGGAAGTACCGGAGGCGCCGCAGCCACGAGAGATGATTGATTTGGAGGTATGCAGTAATAAAATGTGCTTAGCTACTTTAATAGAATGTTAGTAAAACCTAATGGATTTTTCTCAAAGGGTAAATAATGCAACAAACTTTACCAATATCTTACGCATGTTCTCTGAATATCAAGACTTTAAACAATTTTTTAATGTCTTAATATTTCTAGGATGATCGTGACTTTTATTTTACACATAAATATAATACTAAATTAAATTAACTATATATCTGCTTTCTAAGGTTTTATAAATATATATATAATATTAAGTATTCAATATTGTTAAACAGGCAACTTTCGAAAAACTCGAAAATGAGCTGCGTGAAGTGAATCAAAATGCCGAGGCGTTAAAGAGAAATTACTTGGAGCTAACTGAGCTCAAGCATATCCTAAGGAAGACGCAAGTATTCTTCGACGAGGTAAGGAACTATTAGGTGTACATTTCAGCGCTAGGGCTCATAAAATCACATGATTTGGCTTAATATATATCGATAAAATTAATGTTACAACATTTCTGTGATAATCTAATATGATATTTATTGTTTACGTAAGCCACCTCGTAGTTTAGAATTATAAATTAATCAAGCAAGATAAGATAGCTCCTGCCGGTAACGTTCTGAGGACACGTGAAATTCATTATGATCGCAAAATTAATGATGTTTGTGGCGTTAGTTTACGTCAAAGTTAATCCCAGCTTGTTTAAGACCAAATTTGTTGTTTGCATACTTTATTTTATAGGACTATTATAGAGCCATATACACTTGGACTTATATTAATGGACGCTATTAAAAATATAATCTATACAGTTCATATTGTGATGCTGTTGTAGAAAAAAACTAGCCCCAAGTCGATCAATTTCAAATTATGTTCAGTCTTGACGTTATTTTAATCATTTGCGTATTTTTTTTAATTTTTATTATTTACTGTCAATGTTTCATCAAGCAAGAGAGGACCTTGAACAGCCTCATGTGTAAAAAACGATCCAAGTACTAAATATCTTTCGTTTACTAAAAACACTCAGCACAGCCTCTGATGTTAACACTTTCTGTCTATATAAAATGAGGTCGAGGGTCTTCTTAATGTCGCTTTAGAATATTTATATAAAGCGAGATCAAAAATTCTATACATTGCTAGGTTTTTTTTAAACTGAGTCACCAATGTACAAAGTCATTGTCACATTGCTTTGGAAGTTACGTCTGTCGTCCTATTTGAATGGCAGCCCGGTAATTGAATTAAAAATTTAGTATAGTGGCATTGGGTGTTTACTGTAAAATTATTGCTTTCGAATTGCACCAGTTAGTTAAATGCATAACGAATGTGACATTGACATTGTACGTCATTGACCTTGGCGTCATTTCGGCGCTTGTGTGCACAAGATGGCGGATCCGTCGCGCGAAGAGGAACAAGTCACTCTACTTGGGGAAGAGGGACTCATGGCGGGAGGGCAAGCGCTCAAATTGGGGTATGATTATATATAAATCGCTTGGTATATACTACAGTGGTATCCTTCAAAAGTTATCCTTATGTTTCGGTCCAAAAATTTATTTTCTAATTTATGTGTTTTCATAGAATACATACATAAATTCTATTGATTTTAATTGGCTTAATATTAAAAACTAAAGTCAAAATGGAAAATAATAAAAAATATACCTATACATAATTTTTAGTGATGACTTATTTCAAAGTCCAAGAGAGAAATTAGTTAATATGGTGTATTCAAGTTTCTCAAAATTGTCTTTTGACTTTTGCCACTGTAGTATTGTGAGCGAAATGTTCTTCGACTTGTCCTGACTCCGGAGTAACGCGTCACGGAGTCAGAGCAAGTCACGGATCGACATTATCTTTACAGCGCTTGTACTGTGACGCTGATTCGGGAGTCTACCGCTCACCACTCAGGCAAGCATTGGAGACAGCCGGTTTATAGTATATCAAATTAACACCTCTTTACTTCTTGTGTGATGGAATGAGCTTAGAAGCACCGACGTCTTAATTTTCAATCTAATATCAAGCTTATAGGTTAGAGATATCCCAACAATAGTGCTAATCAACTGCTGCCTGAGTGAGTTTTCACTAACAGTTTTTCGGAAACGATTTATTTTTGAAGTCCATCCGCGGGAGAATACTTGGTCTTATTTACAATCATGTTCTGTCTACACCGTCTCATGCTTTCTGTATCGTCATATTTGCATGCCATTATGAGTTATTCATGTACGTAGAGTAATTCACATTTTATTTTACAATAGGAAAACACAATGTATTGATCACAATGAGGTACCTGACACAGAAACTAACAATGTAATCGCTTTGAATCCATAGTAGACATTTGAACTTTAATGACGCGTTGGCGCTATTTTTTTTACTACAACAGGCAACAAATTCCATACTGGAGTTTATTTTATATGTGGGTTTTCGCTTTCGGCTTGTGACGTTCGTGGGCGATGTGTCTGTCTACATGTTTGTTTGTTCGCTAGCACGAGGGTGGTGCCAATACCACTGAGTCGATGACCCGCGCGCTGATATCCGATGATCCGAACAAACATATGGGACAGGTCCAACTAGGGTATGTATACGTGTACATACGGCGCTAGTTGATTAAACGACTTAAGTGACGGTCGAACAGTAAATAAACAAGAGAAACCTTTATGTCAAATCCTTTATAATAGTGTTGATATAAGATTTCCCTTTTTTTTTCAAATTTGCTTAAACAATAATAACACCAAAATGCAAATACAGAACGTGGAATAATTTTATAATTATTTTCATGCAATTTTATAGTCATAACGCAAAAATGACCTATCTCTGAATGTGGTGCATGAACTGGATCAAAGTCTTGCTGCTTTTCGCTAATGCTATTCAGGTTAAAAGTACTTTCGGTTATCTTATATGGGACTAACATTTTTTTCTCGCGCCGCCACCGACTCTTAGTCATCCATTTGAGGTGTTTACATTAACTTGACAGTTTTATTATTTGATGATATACATTACCTCCTGTAAATATATTTACGTCATTAATTAGTATCACGTTGCTCTTATGCGTAATGAATTTATAAATAAATTGAGTTTGATTAGTTCAGTGCCACAAAAATACTTCAATATCAAAAGAATTAAAATAGCAAATATTCTATAATAATAGTTTTAAGTGCATGCAAAAACTGTTTACAAACAGACCCTTAATAGAACAAGTGTGAAGAAGAAGAAATTAATCCAATAACATAATTTTAAATTGTGTTAATTACTTTGACGCCCGATCAAATATGACTTTATATAATATAAATATGCTAAAATAATTTGCTTGATTTACTCCCTAGTTTTCGGGATAAACAAGAATCCTTGGAATTCCTGCCTTGGTTAGTAGCATAATGTACATTATTTGTAGTTAGGATGTATTGTGGTGACTTGGTTTGTGTTGGTGACTAACAAATGCTTATTAATTCTTGTGATTATGATTGATCACGATTTGTAGATCATTGATCATATTTAGATCATTAATATGTACAGTATTTAGAATGTGTGTATTGATATTTTATGCGTTAATACTTTTCATCATTAGAGTACATAGCAAGTATGATCAAAGATTTACAATCTGTAATGATCCATCATATCTAGACTGCTAACTTTCGGAATTGAATTACGAAATATATATTGCCCGAACTACTGTTACACTTATTTTTTCAATTCAACACGCGTGTTTGTATATCTATTTAAATTTTGTATGTTTGAAGAATTTTTTTCAATTTCGATAGTTTTTTTTTGTATTGGAAACATAAAGTAACATGCTTGCTAACATCTTCACCTAAACAATAGTTTCACTGAGCGTTTTTTTCATGTTAAAGGTAATTTGGACTTCAAGAATAGATAACGGAATAGGTGCGAAAATTGTAAATTGCTAAAAATTTTGTTAATCGTAATTACAGATTTTCTACAGCTAAATATTTTATAATATTATGTATATTTTATTTTAGACGATTTTGTTTAAAACTCGATATATATTATCAATTATTAATATTATAAGATTGTGTTATATGGTGAATAGTTAATAAATGAGCTGACTTCAAAATTTTCAAACTGGTCGTGGAATGGTCAATTATAATCTTTGACCCTTCTCATAATGACTAGATCACCTTGTGCACTTTATCTTGTAACTATGAAATTCAACTAGAATATTGTGTTGAGTAGAAAATGTGATTACGAAATTATTTAATACCATACATTCGGAAAAAACCTAACAGCGTCTTGGTACGAGTGTCTTAGATATTAATATTTGTTTCCTTGTTCATTTTTATTATTATTTTATAATTGACTTATGCTATTCATTTAGAGCGATATAATTTTGACGTTTATATTATTAAGATTATTGGAAAAGGAAGTTGAATTTTTTTTCTGTAATCGAAAATTTCATATACATAGTATTTATACAAGTTTTATTTAACATTTTATAAACTATAATACATACATATTTTTTATTCTGTAATGTAGTATTCAAAGATAATTAACATTATAATAGCGCTAGAGATCTGTCAGTTTATGATATAGTGGCCGTGTAACAGCGAACTATCACATTTATCTACGTTACGTTAGTCACTATAAAGAGAGCAAACGTTGTAAAAATGTCTTGAAATGTAATTGTTTCATTAGTTTTGCCTACCAAAAGGCAGTTCCTCTGAAATCGACGGAAAGTGGAGAACGGAGTGTTTCATCACTAGTTCCCATATTCCTATCTTATAATATTGCCTTTGAATTTGTTTCTGATCGAATGGAATAAAACATAGAATTTTAAAGGGATTTCGCTTATCTACATATCAGTTCTTTGTGACGGAAAAGATACATTTCTTTCCATACAAAATCGTCTGGGTTAAAAGATTTGATAACATAAATCTGAAAAGTCATTCAAAACAATAACATTGACTCGTGTTCGATATTTTTATCTTAAAATAAAGGGATAAAAATATTTTAGATAATTTATTTGATACTTTCGACAACATTGGAGATGACCATTGAAATCTAAATAAAGTTGAGATTTTACAGTACGTAGAGTTTCTGCAGGTTTTTTGAAAATTAAGTCGGTGTTTCTTATTACATCCAGGTTATTAATTAAAAATAATTAATAGCAGGTACATGGCATTGAATGGTCTTTCACTTACAAAAAGGCGATGCGGGTTCAAATTTTGATTTAGATTGGTTTTTTTGTTGTTCTTTAGAGATATTTATCATGTCTTTCTATCGTATAGCTATAGATAAGGGCTTATGCCTAGTTCTACTTTATCATTAAAATTAAAATTAAATTAAATTAGCTTCACGCTGTATCCCGCACACAGCAGGGTAGGCAGAGGGAACGTAGTGTTAAGACACTCCGTTCCCCACTTTCTGCCGAATTCTGGAGGCATTGCGTGTTGAGTGGCAGAACTCAACGCCGCGCTTAACCTCGACACCAGAGCGAAGAAATGGAAATATAAATTTAAGTAAATATTTCATCTCCTCGAGTGGGGATCGAACCCACAACCAGTCGGTTTTGCAGTCACAACCTCGTGCCGCTGCGCCACGACCGGCCTCAATCATTATATGAGAAAATTTTAATACAAAATTAGCTTTATTTGTACTAAACAAAATAATGAAAGTATGCTTTTCAAATATATTTATTTCCACGAATCAATACCTAATACAGTTATTAAACATGATGTTTGGGTTTTCGCGAGGAATGTTTGGAAATAAGATCCGTTACAGCGGACGTTTACCTTTAATTCGTGTGTTACACATTCGCGAAAATGACTCAAATATCATAAACGGACATATGTTATAGTATGATTGGTCTGTATATTATAATACTTATTTCATGATATTATTTCTTAATATATACTGCCATTCATTCGTAGTAGTAGGTAGGGAGAATTGTGTAATTCTTTCTAACCTTTTCTTTAAATAATTTTAGATTTTTTTACGTAATTTGAATGACTGACTTTGAATCTGAAATAAAATTGGTGTAGCTATAAAAAAATATATCTAAATCTACTTGACTAATACTAATATAAATGGATGCAAATTGAATGTGTTATAAAAAACTTATGAAATATTATATATAATAGTTATAAATTAACTAATAGGTACCGTTTTTTTTATTTGTTTACTATTTAGAACATGAAATGTGATTAAATATACGAGGTGTAATTATCTTGAATGGTTGTTTTTATCATTACTGACTTGTCCGCCGCAACCTAATTTACCTTCACGCGAGTATTGTGCAACCTCTTATCAGATGTCATCAAAGTTATCAGTGTATTCTCATGGTATTCACTTTTGTGAGAAAACAGGAAAAAATATATGTTATCGTTGGTATTGAAATAAATTTATTAATTATTTCTTTGATTGAGGTCGGTTGTGGCCAGCGGCACGAGGTGTGACTGTAAAACCGACTGGTTGTGGGTTCGATCCCCACTCAAGGAGATGAAATATTTACTTAAATTTATATTTCCATTTCTTCACTCTGGTGTCTTAAGCGTGGCATTGAGTTCTGCCACTCAACACGCAATGCTTCCAGAATTCGGCAGAAAGTGGGGAACGGAGTGTCTTAACACTAGGTTCCCTCTGCCTACCCTACAGTGTGTGGGATACAGCGTGAAGCTGATTTTATTTCGTTGATCGTTTCAAACCTGTTGTTACTGTTTCATTAAATACACCGTTATTATAGCGGTACATACTCGTTAGGTTGATTGCTTCATTGGTCCTGTAGTTTGGATAGGTGCAAATTGGGAGGTCTTCATAGTTTCCAATTACAGATTGTGATCAAAATATGAATAGCCGTTGGTTTATAAAATGTGTATATACTTGACATTTTTTTTTATGAATTAACAGATACACGTGTTTACAAATAAAAATTAATTTAAGCTTATTATCATATTGACAAAGAGAAACATTAAAAATTACGTTTCGCTCTAAAAGAATAGCATAGCATAATTATTATATGAAGCACTTTTTTGGTGCTATACATATTTACCTAGGAGATATCGATTGGTTAATATTGTTTATGATCGTGAATATAATTACGATCTGTACTGAGACTCTTAATAACTGAACTCAATTACCTAATTGTCAGACAAATCTGCGGGTTTTATCATTTTTTTAGGTTACGTACGTTTTCAAAGTGAGCACTATTGCATTGTGTTGCGTTGTTACATTGTGCTGTGTTCAATCTTTATTGAGAGTTTTATATACTATTAAACTGAACATAAAGTGACGCGCTTTTAGATTTGCTACATACGCAAATCTTTTAAATTGATAGAAAGTAATAAACGGAGTCTTTTGACACTAATTTCTAATTGTAAATAATTAGAGGTGGATGAATATGAAAACATAAGGTGAATTTCTTAGTACTCCAGCGGCGCCGCGAATGTAATTTGCATTCTAACGGCAACCTTCAGCCGGCATGTCATACATTCCAAAATCAGAAAAGACCCCAAAACTTAAATAAAACATTACGTTACAGCGGACTTGGTGATGTGCCAAGGTGAAGCGCCCCTTACATCATTTCAATGAAAATTCATCATACTAAAATACACTTAAAATCCGTTGAATCAAATATCAATATTTCATAACACGTCAGTTTAGACGTTTAATGAGATATGTTTCTTAAATTACAAAGGTGAATTATTAGTAACTAGGTCTTACATACGGTTTCGCCCGGATGGCCAAATGGAAAAGGTAGAGTTGTTGTATGACCTATAGTGACATGATACATTCTAAGGCCCGTATTTATTATATAAGTCGCTCTCTACTCTGAGATCGATCTTGAGAGCGATGATGATGATGTAATGTAGTCATAGGCGTACTCGAAAAATGGACTATCCAACACACAAAATTGATTATTCAATTCGAACGAGTAACTCCTAAAATAGGCGCGCTCAATCATAGAAACTATGAAATGAGTGGAGATAAAAACGTTTTTATTGTCATCGTGGCGCATTTCTGTAATATTGGATTGTATACATTAAGGCCAGTTGTGGCACAGAGGCACAAAGTGTGACTATAAAATCGACTGGTTGTGGGTTCGATCCCCACTCGAGGAGATGAAATATTGGCAAAAGCGCGGCGTTGAGATCCACCACTCAACTCTCAATGCCCTCCAGAACTCAGCGGAAAGTGGGGAACGGAGTGTCTTAACAGTAGGTTCCCTCTGCCTACCCTGCTATGTGCGGGATACAGCGTGAAGCTGATTTGATTTTTAGATTGTATATATGGTTCGTTCACGATGTATATAACATAATAGGTAGATTTGTTCTGTCTGTTCCGTAAGATTGCGAGTGTTCTGGAGATAACAAATAGATTATATATTTTATATTTATTTATTCGTTTATTCAAATCAAAAATAAACCAGACGATTTCATTATATTTTGCTTTACGGTAGGTAATTCGTCTATCATGTATTATCGAATTTTTTTCGGTACCGTATTCTGATTAAATTAATAGTTTTAGTTATACTTACCCAATTTATACATGTATTTTGTAATGTATTATTTAAGAAGTATGTATTAAGAAAACAATTTAACTTATTATATTTTTTGCCAGTAGATACTGAAAGAGAATCTTCAATTTACTATTTACTTCTATTTTATGTAATTATTTTGGATACATTTATTTTATATTTATTACTGCAAGGACGTCCAACCGTCTAAGTACATATATAAGTATACTTTTTTTTCTTTAATTTTCCATTAATAATTTTTATATTCATATTAGTTTCTCGTCTGGTTGAGTTTAGTTTATAATTCGCCTCCAAAGTGTAGAACGGAGTGATCTTTCATGATATATATGTACTACCGCTGACTACCACATAAACTTGAGGAGAATACATTAACTTATATCACAATGCAGCAAATTTTTTAGTTGCATTAATTATTATAAGGCCGTCGTGGCGCAGGATCATAAGCGTGCTATTGTAAACGCGACGATTGTGGGTTCGATGTCCACTCGGGGGAATGAAATACTTTTTTTTTTTATTTCCTCGCTCTGGTAACAAGGCTAAAGCGCGGCATTAATTTCCAACACTCAACACGCAATGCCTCGACAATCCTGCGAAAAATGGAGAACGGAGTGTCTAAACACTATACTCTCAGTTACCCTCTGCTTACCCTGCTATGTGCAGGATGCAGCGTGAAGCTAAAATATATATATATAAATATATATATGATTAGATCACATTTGAACAAAACTACGTCGGCGACTGACGTACGTAGACACTGCAAATACCACAGTCGACAGTTACTCACTAGTTCACGTGATTTTATTGATATTAACGCGGTAGGCTGGGAATTGTTATTAAAATGTACGTTGTGTTAGCAACAGACAATCGAGAAACATATATTTACTGTTGAGTATTTTTAATCAGCTTCACGCTGTATCCCGCACACAGCAGGCTAGGCAGAGGGTACCTAGTGTTAAGACACTCCGTTCCCCACTTTCTGCCGAATTCTGGAGTCATCGCGTGTTGAGTGGCACCAGAGCGAAAAAATGGAAATATAAATATATTTTTTTTCTTTGTGCACCTATCAGACCATGCAGAAGAATTTGAATTTTTTAATTTTCTAGTGCGAGGGAGGCAAAGGGAACCTAGTGTAAAGACACTAAGCTTTTCACTTTCCATCCAATTTTCGAAAGATCTCGTGTGTAGTGGCGGAACTCAACGTCGAGATAGGTAAAGTAATATTTAAAAGGAATATCATACATATACCATTTTAGCTTTTTTAAAGCTATATTTTTTTAATTGAATTCTGATTCTAATAGCATAGATTAAATGAAAATAACTCGGACAGAACGTAAACAGAATCAAGAGTAACATTGAATAAACACACCATGCCTTTTGTTTGCGATAATAAAAGGAGTGGAAACTTTTAGTCGTGCCATTGAATTAACAGCTGGAGATACGTTTGATATTCAAATGCTTTAATTATAGACACACTTTTTTTTAATTATAACTTTTTAAACTGTGGTCGAGTTTTAACGTGCCTTAGATGAAAAATGCAAACGTCGCGTACTTTTTTTTAATTTTTTATTTTTTTAAACTGGTAGGATTTTAACATGCCTTAGATAAAAGATGCAAACGTCGCTTACATTTATATTTATTTGTGTCAATGACGAGTAGGTAATGTGGATATATAAATATTTACTAAATAAATATTGCCCTAAGTTAGAATTGAACCCACAACCGTACCGCTAAATAACCGATCGCCTAGCTCACGAACCATAAACGCCTGTTATCACACTAATATAAGTGTCGTTCATTAACTTATTGTTCACTTCTAAGAAAATAAATTCTATAGAAACACAATGTGTTAAAGCAGAACGAGGCCTTGCATTATGTTCAGTCGTCAATCATATTGCAAATCCGGACGAACAATGGCGGCCGACTTGTCGTACCCTCAAAATGCACATTATTTAGAAAATGACAGATGACTCTTCAGTGTTGTTATGTAATGTCTTTACATTTATTTGAAACATGACAAACATCAGTTTCTTTACGACCGTCGTAGTGGCGCAGCGGCATAGCCGTTGACCGTAAAGGAGAGGCTTATGGGTTCAATCCCCGCTCGTTTCATTTCTCTGCCTTGGTGGTGGTACACAAAAGCTATCTCGGCGTTGAGTTCTTCCATTTGACTCGCAATGCCTCGAAAATTGGATATGTATTGAACGGAGTGTTTTAGCATTAAGTTCCCTTGTTCTGCTATGTAGATAAAACCGTGTGACTTTTTTATAAGAAATTTTCAGATAAAAAGTGGTTATTGAAGTAAAAACAAAATAAAATTATCGTATTATATATATATATATATATATATATATATATATATATATATATATATATATATATATACATATATATATACACATATATACATATAATTAGTTATTAATTCGATTATTTACACTTATAAGTAGTTATAGTAACAATAATTCACATAAAAGAAGCCATCACCAAAAAAATTTAAAAACTACTTATCTATATTTATATTTTTATTTAACGTACGACTAAATCATTTGTTTTTTTCCCACGTTTTTTAAACAGTTTCGGAGATTACTCACAATGACTGGCTGTTAAAATAAATGTACTCGTTCTAAACACATTGTTAAAATGATTTCGAATCTCGTATGTATTCAAGTCTAGACGCCTAAAGATCTTTATAAGTATCAACAATACATTATAAAGTACTTCAGGTAATCGCGTGTAGTGTTCCTGTTTTGATATAGGTGGCACTTATGACTGCATAGAGACCTATAAAAAAAAATTCTTTTTATTTTTATTCATTGCCGTATCTTTTGTTACGTATTTTCTTTTCATTCTTAATACATTGAAATATTGCTTTAGGCATTATTAAAAACTAGATTTTTTTTCTTTTCACTGCTTCACGTTGTATTTCGCATATAGCAAGGGATAGGCGGAGAGTAACTAGTGTTAAGACCGTCCGATCCTCACTTTCCAACGAATTATTGATTCATTGAGAGATGGAAGCAAAGAAATGAAAATATTAAGCAATTTATTTTCTCCTGTGGGAGTTGAACCCACAACCGTCGCATTTACAGTCACACGCTAGTGCTACTCCGCCACAGCAGCTTCAAACTAGACCTATGTACATATGTAGTTGTATAAAATATAGTTAAAATAAGTAAAAAATTAAAATACTATTTGTATCTATATAAAAGTCCTTAAAAGATTCCAGTCATTCCTCTAAGCCTGCTTTTGCCAACTTGACTATACTGATATAATCTAAAGCAGCGCTATAAAACGTTTAAGACTATCACGAAAACACGATTAGTTACAGTGTTTTTAATTACCTCTTGGCTAGTATTACAGTTTAAGCTAATTGGTTAAATTTAATGTAAAAAGTTGTTATTGAAATTTATACAGGTTTAAAATTTTTAAAGAAATCACTAATTTCGTTTTACTTTATGCTTCATCATTTAGAAAATATTTTAATAAATACTTTTTCATTACACAAGTCATGGTCCACAACTTCATTGGCGTGGACTTAGAATGGAAAATCTCATTTTTTCTATTTTGCGTACGAATTTCGAGGAACTCTCCTAGTAGACACTAGGTGGGAGTTTCTCAACTATCCTCTCCAATGAACGTCAAAATTTTATCTTTCCAAGTTCAGCAGTTCTGGACACAGGATTCTTCCCGTAATTTATAAATCCATGGCTCTTTAATTTACTTTTCTTAATTTAACTTAGCTTCACGCTTTATCCCTAGCGGGGTAATCAGAGAGAACGGAGCGCCAAACGCTACGGTTCTTAAATTTATTTTTCATACATATTTATTTTTAGCACAATTACGTAAAGATACTTTATAGTGTAGGTACTTACATGTAGATACGCTGGTAATTTCGCTCTTATCAGTGATAGGATTCTCATTACGAATGCTATGTGATTTTATCAATATACATATACTATGTATTATGATTTGGAATAGAAAAAATATTGTATGTACATGATTTATTATATTAACAATCTCTTTAGATAAGAGATAATATATAGGGTTTTTAACGTCAGATTTCAATTCCGTCACTTAATCTCTTTGAAGGTTTATAGGGATTTAGAATATCGGAAAGATTTTTATTTTACAAGGAAATACTTCGGTTTCGCATGCTCGTATGTTTCTATTTACGGCTACACTCAGGAATAGTAATAAAAGTTTAATTAACATTAATGGTTTAAATTAATTATAGATATAACTTGATAGAATATCAGATATTATGATATCGATAATATTATTTTAATCAACCGTCCTAACAAATACATATCAAAAGTAGCTTTTTTCATTTAGTTTTAAAAAATAATAAAACCAACACAATGCGGGGCTTACCCTATTGCAACGATTCATCGTATAAAACAGGTAATTGAGTTCCAAGTAGTATTACAACTTATATACTGATAATATATTTAAAAACTATATATTAATTTTATTTCGATCTCTCCTAGTTACTAGAAGCAGTTTGCGAAATTGGCAGAATTTTTTTTCCCTTAGACTGTTCATTTAAAAAATTTAAACATATATTATATACATACAATTTGGGAAACTGCTTTTTGTATACGTACATACATTTATTTTTATTTAGTTATTCTTATTTTACGAAAATCTCCTTTATTATATGAAAACCACATATGGACACTTGTGTAAACTTTGCTTCTAATGACATTGGTAAAGTTTATTCAATGTCATATTACAGATATTGATTAGAATATTGCCAACCGATAATAAATAGATTTTTTTAAGTCCTTCAATTTTTGTTAGGGATGCTTGATAGTAAAAAGCATAGTAAAATCTCCATTATGATGTTTTCTGACAAAATTTTCTGCACAGTTTCGTTGCGGGTGTAATTCTACGTGAGCGTATCCCGGCCTTTGAGAGGATGTTGTGGCGCGCCTGCAGAGGAAACGTGTTCCTTAGGCAAGCTGAAATTGACACGCCGTTGGAGGATCCGTCGTCGGTGAGTTGGTTTTATAGTATTGTTAGAATATGAACAAGTAGATATGAGGCGGTTGTGTCACAGTGGGACTTGGTGACTCTAAACGTGATGGTTGTGGGTACGATTCCCGTTTGGAGAAATATGAATTCATTATTTATATTTTTCTGACGCGACGTTGAGTTCAACCTCTCACGCATGCAATGGCTCGAATTTGGGGTATAGTGGAATATTTTTTTAGTCTCACAGGGTTCTCTCAGGGTTCTTTCTGCCTATACTGTTGCTGTATAAGTAAGCTCGAAAAAAAAATTAAACTAAATAAAAACAACTTTATTTTAAATGTCACTCGAACGAATCATTTTTTACAGTTTAGTGAGGTAAAAGGTCATGGAATATAAAAATGGTCTTAAGATATGGGTAGAAAATAGAGATCGGAGTGACATTAAGGAGTTAGACTATTATAGTGAAAAAAAAAAATACATAGTATATACCAATACGTCTTATACATTTCGTTTCTATGTATAATTCTAATTTGAATTTCTTGAGCTTATTTAAATGTTTTTTTTTCATGTTCTAGTCAAGGTTTGATCTTTGTCGATAATTAATTCGTCATAGATTCAGATCGTAACCTAGTTTTAATTGAAATTAAATTCGTTTTCGACCAAAATTTATGCCAGTACAAAACCGCGTACTTTGTCTATTGTTTCTAACGTTGTCAATTTATATTCCTTACGACGTTTACTATTAAAAATATATATAAGGCCATCTTTTTCTATCCCTAGACGGAGCTAAAAGCAAAAAAATAGGTATAAAAGATATTTTCTCTTTTGACGTGCCACGTTTTGGAAAGTGACAGATAGAATATATTAAATATGGACGTTTTTCCGATTGGGTTTTAAGTCACAACTATTGTACACATTAAAAACCCATCGCCACTGCGTCACGACGGCTTCATATGTGAATAATATCCATAATATTTTACAGTATTGTTGTAGTAATCTAGTAAATATATAATATATTGTGAATAGAATGTTAGATAATCAGAGCTCAAGGTCGATGGATAATTCCTGTGTTTAGTTTTGAACTAACGTTAAACACATATTATTTTATTTAATAATTATTTTTTACATTATTATTTCTATTCCAACAAGTAATTTTGTTACATATATCTTTTTAGGGCTCCGTACCTTTTAAGGTAAAAAAGGAAAAGACGCGTATTTCGACTCTATAGAGGTAATCAAAATTAATAGAGTACTTTCGGTTAATTTAGAATTATGAAATTTGGCAGTTAGCATCTATTGATGGTACTAGTTCAGAAAAAAACTATACATTTGTAGTTAAATCTTTAAAAATAATAGTCTTAAAAGAAGGCAAAATTTGATATTAAAGCTGCTAGATCAAGTGAGGTACCAGATGAAAGAGCTCTAGCTGAGCCTGAATTCCAGAAAAAGCTCGAGACCTCTAATTGTTGTACGGTGCCCTCAGTGGGCGATTAAAAATGATCTAACTTCAAAATTTGTAATTTGTGACATATTGCCATGGCTTTTTTATGTACCTTTTGAGCATTTAAGGCTATATCTTATTATTATGATAGTTTCTTTTTTTTTACCTTTACTTCTAACATACATTCTTGGACAATCTTAATAATAAGGCACTATAGAATCTTAGAATATTTTTTTTTAAATGAAATTTTGAGATAAGTTACTTCATTCTTCATCCAGTCTACGTGTTAAAGGACACAAATTGTAAAAAAACTACAACCAAATAGTACTAGGTAGTGATAGTGACAGACAACTAATATTTTTTTTTATCATATTCCAGTCTGACCAAGTATACAAGTCGGTGTTCATCATATTCTTCCAAGGAGATCAGTTGAAGACTCGAGTGAAGAAGATATGCGAAGGCTTCCGCGCGACCCTCTACCCCTGCCCCGAAGCGCCAGCTGACAGACGCGAGATGGCCATGGGCGTTATGACCAGAATTGAAGATTTGAATACGGTAGGAGTTTATTTGTTTGTTTAGGCCGGATTCACACTGTAGTACCAGTCTCTGTTCGTTCTTGTCGATATTATTATTTTGATAAATTACTGAGGCCAGTCGTGGTGCAGCGGCACGAGGTGTGACTGTAAAACCGACTGGTTGTGGGTTCGATCCCCACTCGAGGTGATGAAATATTTACTAAATTTTTTTTTTTGATAAATTAGTATGCCGTCGTGGCCCAGGGGACAAGGGTGTTATTGTAAACCGATGATTGTGAGTTCGATCCGAGGGAATGAATTATCATATTTTAGTATTTCCATTTCTTCGCTCTGGCAAACGCAAACAAAGTCAAACCCGGCGTTGAATTCCGCCACTCAACATGCAATGCCTCAAAAAATTGGTAGGTAGAAAGTGGGGAAAGGGATATCTTAACACTAGGTTCCCTAGAGTATAGAGTAGGCACCCTGCTGCGTGCAGGATACAGCGTAAACCTGATTTTTTTCCTTTAAAATTAGTCTTAGCCTATATAATTCTCTAGTGTTTAATTTACTAATGCTATTTAACGTTCATTATTAATAAAATAAATCTTGTTTAATATTTTTACAATAGTAAAAGGAAAACCTATTGACATTTTTGTCTAATATATATTATAGCTGACGTAATTATTTCTATGAGAAGCAAAGACTTCTCTAGTCAATGGACAGGTGTAAATTTTATAAAAATATTTGCTACATTTATACATTGTGCTACTATCAAATATCACATTGTGATTTATCGGCGTCGCATTCGCCCGCTGCTCTCGTCTGTCTCTGTATTAGTGACACGCTTTTCAGTTTGCTGCCAGACGCCCCTATGAATGTTAAATGTATGTAACGCTAACGTTGTTTAATATATATTGTTTAATCAACGTTCATTTATTTAATGCGTTGTACAGTACGGTCGACAAGTCGTGGCCGCCAAAAGTAAGAGAAATTCTAAAATCAAATCTACGCACTGTGTGAGGCCAGTCGCGGCGCAGTGGTACGAGGTGTGACTGTAAGACTGACTGGTTGTGGGTTCGATCCCCACTCGAGGAGATGAAATATTTACTGAAATTTATATTTCCATTTCTTCGCGCTGGTGTCGAGGCTAAGCGCGGCGTTGAGTTCTGGCACTCAACACGCAATGCCTCCAGAATTCGGCAGAAAGTGGGGAACGGAGTGTCTTTACACTAGGTTCCCTCTGCCTACCCTGCTATGTGCGGGATACAGCGTGAAGCTGATTTAATTTTTTTTTAAATCTACGCACTTCAGGGCGGCCACCACTTGTTAACCGTGCTGTAGTTATAATAAACTTCAAATATAATAAATCATTGTTACTTTACTCTTAACTGTAAGTATGGACTAGAGATGCAAAAAAAGATAGTCATGAGTAAGAGACACTTTGTTTATTAAATGAATATCCAAATTAAACATTCCTCAGAGTTTGTTTTTTAGGAGAAGGAGACGAGAAAGACAAATGTGAAATATTATTTAATTTAGTTACTTACTACCTCTCTCTCTCTCTCTCCCTCAATGGCGCCTCATAACTACAACATGATTTAACGGTGAATAAATTGTAGTAAAAGGTAACGTTGCCATTTGTTACGTTTTCTAAGTTTGTTCAAAAGAGAATCTTATGACTACAGAACTTTATGACGCGTTTTCACAATATTTAGTATTTTTTGGGGGTATGTGTATATGGACTTATATATGATAAAAATATTTTTTATAATACAATATACATTGTTGTTATATATTTAGTTGTTAAATATGATTAAAACTATTGGGCTAAAATGTTAAGGAAAAAACACCTACAGTTTTAAGTGCACTAGAACATGGTCATCAATTATATGCAGAAAATAATAAACTTATACAGTATTAGTATTTTATTACCCATTAACCTCTTTAACATACATGAAACATGTTTATGTTAATGATGTTTATTTATAATTGCACACAATAAATTGTTTTTTTTTAGCTTTACGAGGGTAGGTAGAAACAAGTTATTGTAAATATCTCCGGTATAGGGGGGAACCCCTTTCCGCCTGAAATAGGAAGGATTCACACTATATTGCCAGTAACGGTTCGTTTTCTGTCCGATCTCATATTCCTAAGCTGCATAAGTAATATTCTGCTTAAGTAATATTTTATATATGCGTAATTGGACCGGAGATTGACTGGAACAATAGTATGAATGCTCTCATTGTTTCTAATATAAGAATTTTAATACTTATTTTAAATGTACAACATGACTAATTCTATTTCTGCGCTATTTCCTTACTGTTTTTTCATGTTTCATAAGTTTCGCAAACAGTTTGGTAGATACATACCTAATGTGATATTTTTAAACCGTCTTAGTGGTAAAAGAGATTAAAACGTAATTATACGCCGCAATGACTCACTGAACCAACGAATATAGAGTTTTGTACGCGATAAACAAGTTTATATTTGTATCTAGATTTAAAGTATTCGAGTTTATAGTTTTACGACTGGGATACTGCTAAGCGCCGCATTGCGGTTGCGTGGGTGATGTGTTTCTTTTATGTAACATCCTTGTTTTGCTTGTTGGCTTTACTAAGTGATGTTTTATTTAATTGTGATTATTATTTTATATTATATTTAGGCCGTCGTTGAGTAGCAATATAGTTGACACTATGGTTGTGGGTTCGATCTACACTCGGGGGAAAGATTATATTTAAATTAGTGTTAGTTTCCCGTTTTTGTAGATAAAGCGCGGCGTTGGGTTTCGCCATTGAACACGCGGATATTTCGAGGAAGAACTGACAATACAGATATTGCATCGTGGTTAAAACAAAGGACTAATATTGATTGCGTCATTGGAAATTTTATTTGAAAAAACAAAAACAAAATAATATTTTGATTGTTTTTGCCCTTTTCCTAAGATTAACAAAAATCTAATTATGTTTACTTTGACACTACATAATATGTGATAATACATAGATATATAGATAAGAATCTACTGTCTAATGTGCAAATGTAATTATATGTAAATTAACAGTAGGTACTCCCGCGTCAAAAATTTCTATAGTCGTAAGATTTCCACTACTTTTTGCGATTATCTTATTCTCGTTTCAACACATTCCCCTTACAAAGGATTCATCAAATACACATCACATCACACATCAGAGTAGGCAGAAGGATACTAATCTTAAGACATTCGGATCCCCATTTTCCGCCCAATTCTAGACGCTTTGTGTGTTGAATGGTGGAGCTCAACGCCCCGCTCTGCCTCCACACACCAGAGCGAAGAAATGTAAAAATAGTATAAATTTAAATAAATATTTCATTTCCTCTAGTGGGCATCGAACCCACGACCAGTCGCGTTTACATTTTATATGTATAACAATAAATGTAACATTTTAATACGTCTGCACTTATTAAACTCGACAAATAGAAGTAGTTATTATTTATAAATGATATCCAGCTCCTACATTTACCTTGTTTAACAATACTAATTAGATTAAATAGACTATTGTTATATAATTAGATGTTAAATGATAATTTGACGCCACTGTTACGCCTTTGAGACATGATGGGTCTGGGTTCAGCTCCCCACTTGGGGGGAATGTTATATTGAAGAATATTTTCGATTTTCTGGCTTTTGATTATATATTTCTGGAATTTGACAAATCATTTAGCCTTCTTTTATATAAATTTTATTTTTAAAAATAACCACTTTAAAATAGGTGTTTTGTGTAAGGTTTTTATTGCATCAGTCAATATATTCTTAATATTATTAATATAACCAAGATAAATGTTGATTATAATGAAGATATTTGCAAATCATATATTTGCAAATCCCGCACACAGCAGGGTAGGCAGAGGGAACCTAGTGTTAAGACACTCCGTTCTCCACTTTCCGCGGAGTTCTGAAGGCATTGCGTGTACAGTGGCGGAACTCGACACCAGAGCGATGAAATGAAAATATAAATGTAAATAAATATTTCATTTCCCCGCGTGGAAATCGAACGCACCACCAGTCGATTTTACAGTCACACTTTGTGCCCCTGCGCCACGACTGGCCTCATAAAAAAAGATTTATTTGTAAACATTTCTTTAATTATTAGAACGTGCTGCAACTAATAGACCACAGTGTGTAGCCTCACGAAGTTTATACTTTATAGTATTTGTTCATTAATCAACATTACGCTGACAAGTAACGTAATCCTTACTTTTGCATTGTAATCAGTTTCTAGTACTATACAGCTTCCTGCACACTATGAACCAAAGTTTCAGCCAATTCAATATAAAATTTTTTTTGCTGTGTGGTCCCGGCCTAGAATAGGATCATCCTGGTACTGGTGGTGTCGTAAGAGGCGACTAAAGTACGTGTGGTAGAGTCACGTCGCCAGCAATGGCAACACGCATGGGCAGACTCGAACGGATCATTACCACCCCTGCCATTTAAAACCGGCGTGAAGTAGTGACTTTATGCCACTGCGTTTCGTATCAGGTAATGCCGGGCTCCGGCGCCCAACCCACCTTAAAGGCAGGCAACGCACCTGTAGCTCCTCTGGTGTTGCACGGGGTCGTGGGCGGCGGTAATCACATACCATCAGGTGACCCGAACGCTCGTTTGCCTTGTCTTTTCTATAAAAAAAAAGAACAAAGTACTTTATATTGATATAACCATACAAACTACATATAGATAAATCTTATTCTTCACAGGTCCTAGGCCAAACCCAAGACCACCGTCACCGTGTCCTAGTGGCAGCAGCAAAGAACATAAAGAACTGGTTCGTCAAAGTTCGCAAGATAAAGGCGATCTATCATACATTGAATTTATTCAACTTGGATGTCACACAAAAGTGTTTGATCGCTGAATGTTGGGTGCCCGCGTTGGACTTGGAGACCATACAGTTGGCTCTCAGGAGAGGAACGGTGTGCATTTTATTTATTAGTTATTAATTATGTATGTTATTTATTTATATAGCTGAGATTTGATCGTCCTTACTTTGATTGCACAAATCAAAAACAAGATGAAGCTGCTTTTTTTTTAATATGTTTATTCATATAATTTAATTATGTTCTCTTGGTCTGGTAAAAGAATGAGTAGGGAATGAAATGTTATCAATGTAAAACAATTTGTTTTCACTGGTTCTTACCAATTCTGACCATACTTATTTTAGAAATTGTATAAAAATTTGAACTTAGCGGGACTCGAACCCGCGCGTCCTGGAAACCGATCAGGCGCTCTGACCACTAACCCATATGTTTAACGTATGAATGAGTCCCGCTACGTTCAAATTTTTATATGTTTTCTAAAATAAGTATTTTTCTTTCCTAAGTGTAGAAATATTTTGTCAGTCATATAAGTTTTCTTCAATTTGAAGACGTTGAATTATAAATAGCATGTTTAAAATTTATTTCCTTTTATTTTTCTAATAGGAGAGAAGTGGTAGTTCAGTTCCGCCGATCCTTAATCGTATGGAGACACTGGAAGACCCGCCTACTTACAATCGGACTAATAAATTTACTTCGGCGTTCCAAAACTTGATATATGCTTATGGAGTTGCTACTTATAGGGAGGTTAATCCAGGTAGGTTATGTCATTTTTTTTATTATTTTGTTTTCTTTTTCTACTTTTGGTTAGTGAAGAAATGTAAAAAAATGTATAATAATTGATTTTAAATATATAGTTTTTCTTAAATGGATCTTATTATTGTTTTTCTTTTTGGTATTTTAGTAGATTAGGTATAAGAAGGTTAAGAAAATATAAGTTTTTTTGTTCATATATATTTTTAGTACAATTATTTGTTAAACTTGCATGAACAATTGTTGTTTCGCTTTACTTATTATTATAGTAAATAATAAGGAAGTGAATTATTATTTATTTATATTACATTTATTATAATTTATTACTAGTTATTTTATAGAGTAGCTGATACCAATATGTGTTGTTTATTAACAATATTTAATGTTCTTGTATCAGTTATGCTTTACACTAACCTATGGTGTATACTAGGGAGCATATAGTTATTGCTGTTACCGGTCAATCTGTTACCGTTACCGTTGGTTCCAGCGCCATACACGATCATCACGTTCCCGTTCCTGTTTGCGGTGATGTTCGGCGACCTGGGGCACGGCGCGCTCATGGCCGCCTTCGGTTTCTGGATGTGCTACAAGGAGAAGCCGTTGCAGGCCAAGAAGATTGACAGCGAGGTCTGCTCTTATTTTGTTTATTCATTCTGTTTTATGTTATGTCTATGGAAATAAATAGGAGATTTATAGGATAAATACTCATAATATATATGTCATAGAATATTAACTGTTAGTAAAAATTCTATACTTTTTGATCTGATCATATATATGATTTTCTAATATTAAAATTACTTTGTACCTTAAGTATGTTCTGCTTCAAACAGAAATGTAGCGAGAGTGAGTGGTAAGAAAGGTAAAGGAGACCTCTATTGAGGAAGGTAAGGTCACATTGAGAGCACGGGACCCCACCGCCATGAGGAGGGGCATGTACGAAGTGGTTGACGTCAGTAGACGACGAGAAAGAGTTATATAGAGACCGTAGCGTTATATTAATACTAATCATAATCAATCATTATTTAAATGGTGACTTACAATGTCATTAAGTTAAAGTTTATAACCTTAAAATTATTCTCCACAGATCTGGAACATATTCTTCGGTGGTCGGTACATCATCCTCCTAATGGGTCTCTTCTCAATGTACACCGGACTAATGTATAATGACATATTCTCTAAGAGTCTCAACATTTTCGGGTCATCGTGGAACCACAGTTACAACCAGTCGACCCTAATGGAGAATAAAGATTTACAACTGAATCCCGATTCAACTGATTACTATCAACAGCCTTATCCGTTCGGTATTGATCCCGTGTGGCAGGTTTGTTTTTTACCATTTTTTCTTTTTCTTAAGTTAGTTGTATTTTAGATTCTTCATATTCCATTGCTATTAGACTTTACCTTCTCGCTATATTTTGGATATAGAGATGTGGCGACAACCTTGTTAGGACTCGCCGTGCTCCACGCACCGCACAAATTTCGTCGTATTGTGTATTGAATGATGGAACTCAATACCGCATTCTGTGAACCAGAAACCAGAGAAATGAAAATATTTTCAAAAAACTCGTTCCCCTAAGTGGGGACCGTACCTACATTGCTTGCTTTTAGAGTCAGGCTGTGTTGCTGCACCACGTCTATTGAAAATAATTAATTTATAATAATAAAAACTATAAATAATGTAAAAAAAAACATAATTTTAACGTTTATCTTTTTGAAAATTACAATTAAAAATAAATGTAAATGAATTAAATTGAATGTTTTTTTTTCCCACTACCAGTTGGCCGAAGCAAATAAAATCATCTTCATGAACGCATACAAAATGAAGATCTCAATCATCATCGGTGTGTTCCACATGTTGTTTGGTGTCTGTCTGTCACTCTGGAATCATTTGTAAGTACTAAAATATTCTTAAAATAAAGTAAAATTTAAATTAGGTGTAACATTTTTATGACGGCGCTCGGTAGGTAGGTCGTCTACAGCCCGACCGTAGGTGGGCCGACGACCCTATCATGACACCAAGCGTCAATACAAAATGTCTCTAATTTAAGTGGAAAACGAAGAAGGGAGTGTTTTGGAACTAGGTTCTATCTACTTATTCTGCTATATGCAGAATATAGTATTCCCCTTTCTGCCCAATTTTCAAGACAGCATGTAGAGTAGCGCAACTTAACGCCGTAAGCAGTTAACTAGAAAAACTCTAACAATCTTTAAAAAGGCTGAATTTCTTGAATTATGACTAAGAACACTCTCAGTCTCAATAAGCTACCTCTTGAACAAAAAAGGAGGCCAGTCGTGGCGCAGCGGCACGAAGTGTGACTGTAAAATCGACTGGTTGTGGGTTCGATCCCCACTCGAGGAGATGAAATATTTATTTAAATTTATATTTCCATTTCATCGCTCTAGTGCCGAGGCTAAGCGCGGCGTTGACTTCTGCTACTCAACACGCAATGCCTTCAGAACTCGGCAGAAGATGGGGAACGGAGTGTCTTAACACTAGGTTCCCTCTGCCTACCCTGCTGTGTGCGGGATACAGCGTGAAGCTGATTTTATTTATTTTATTTGAACAAAAATGAAATCATAATCGATTCATCCATTTGGGAGAAACATTGCAAAGCAGACATACAAACACGTACAACAGACACGTTACACATCTTCTAAGAACCCCTTGTTTTTGTCGGAGGTTAAATCTCTATATAAAATTTCTAACATTGTTTTGTTTTTTTACAGATATTTCAAACGTCGTATCAGCGTGTACGTGGAGTTCATTCCTCAAATAATGTTCCTCACTCTACTGTTCTTCTACATGGTACTCCTTATGTTCATCAAGTGGACTAGTTATGGACCCAATCCTGGACATTTTGGCGATGAAGGTTAGTGCGGGTTTGATTCTCGCTAATAATTAAATGTAGAATAAATTAAAAATTTATATCATATTTGATGTTTTTTGATAGGGCAATTTAACCTCGTTTTTCGCTTTCCGCCGCCGCCGTTCATGGTTCGATTCGTGGCCGCCCTGATGTTGACTGTAGATGGCATGCACATAGCGCGGTAGTCACAAGAAAACAAGTACTAAGACACTCTGTATTCATGAAAGCACTTCTGTTCCCCTGTTTTTATAACTTTTGATTATATTTTTCCTGAGTAAACAATCACTTAAAAAAAAATACATTTAACTTGAAGGCGGCCACGACTTGTCGACCGTATTGCACCTGTATATTATATCCTTTCTTTTTATCCCAGCGTTTGTGAAGAGTTCCGGTTTCTGCGCGCCGTCCATCCTCATCACGTTCATCAACATGATGCTGTTCAAGACCGACGCCAACACGCGCCCGCAGTGTGACGACACCATGTACGCCGGACAGATTGGATTGCAAAAGGTTAATCATTAAAAAATCTAATTAAATCTGCTTCACGCTGTATCCCGCACACAGCAGGGTAGGCAGAGGGAACCTAGTGTTAAGATACTCCGTTGTCCACTTTACGTTGAATTCTGGAGACATCGCGTTTTGAATGTCGGAACTCAACACCGCGCTTTGCCTCGACACCATATGTTAATTAAAACATATTGTACTTACTAGTAATTTATGACTTGTTATTAATATTTTAAAAACAATTCTATGTATAACATACCTGCTATTATATAATATTCCGTTTTGTTCGTCAGTTCTTCGTGCTGATGGCCCTCGCTTGCGTCCCAGTAATGCTGTTCGGAAAGCCGTACTTCATCATGAAGGAGCAGAAGCAACGCGCTGTACGTGTTGCTTTTTTATTTTTAGATACAATTTAAAACTTTATAT
>JAAIXJ010001826.1:3257-55181 GCA_013403705.1 Heliconius hermathena
GCATATAGGGTAAAATATTTCAAACCTATACCTAAAGAAATTAATTAAGATGCCTCAACAGTTTGGACGTAGGATTTTTTTTTCATTTCACGATTTTTATCCATACCTGTATTTCGTGTGACGCGATTACGTATAGATCCCAATAACATAAACACTTACTACTACAAAAATACTACTAAAGGTTAAACAACTTTGAATTTTATCGCGAATACCTAAGACTCGATTTCGGAATGAGGCGTGTGCGGCGGTGTTCCTTTGATAGGTTTATGTGTGCGTGCGTCGTCCTTACAAATGGCGTTTTATTTTAAAATGACAATTTTATTATTTATTTTGTTTGAAAAAATAACTTTTTCATTTTTGGAAATTTATTTTTTTCTGATTTATACTAGGCTTTTATAGAGTAGTTAAAATTGTGGTTTCATTTAAAGTGGTGCTTACACTTCCACCCTGTATATAGAGATGATTAAAATTATATATTTATATTCATATACGGTTAGATTTACTGAGAATCGCTTATCATATATATTATTGATAAGAAGTTATCATGTCGATTGAGACCATCATGGCGCAGTGGGACAGCGTTTGATTGAACACGCAATAACTGCGGGATCAATACCGATTGAGATGTAAAAAAAGTTATTGTGCAAATAAAAACAAGAAGAGGACAGAGTGTCATGACACTATATTGTATATGTAATTTATGATGATAATATCACTCATTGCGAAGTAATAATAAGCTAATATCAATATTATACATAAGCTAATCATGTATATCAGTGGTTCCCAACCAGTGGTCCGCGGACCACCAGTGGTCCGCAGAGGCCTAAATATGGTCCACGAACGATATGTTGTGATTCGAACCCACAACCGTCGCGTATACAGTCACACGATTGTGACACTGACTGACTGACTTGTACCTACATAGTGGTCCCTGCTACCAAGAATGATAAAAAAGTGGTCCTTGATCAAGAAAAGGTTGGGAACCCCTGATGTATATAAATAATAAATAGTTCTTAGAACATTATAGTGCTGAAAAAGGCCACCAATGACATCAATTTGACGAACTAAGAAAGTTTGGCTGAACGTGATGTAATTCTAGAGGCATTCAAGAGGAATGTTGAGTGGCAGAACATAACGCCGTGTTCGTCCTCCACACCAGAGCGAAGAAATAGAAATATAAATCTAAGTAAACATTTCATCTCCTCGAGTGAGGATCGAACCCACAACCAGTCGGTTTTACAGTCACACCTTGTGCCGCTGCGCCACGACTGGCCTTTTTTAAAATAAAGAATTAAAATTTACTCTTAATGATTACAAAACAAATACAAACTTAGCTATAATTGGCGGAGCGTCAAGTGGATTCGTTTAGAAACCGCGAGATATATCTATATTGTTTTAAATCTACAAAAGGATTGAATTTCTTCCAATCTTGTTGCCTTACTTATATATTTCGTAATATTTTCATAGATTTTTCTTAACTTTCAATGTAAATTGTAATGTAAATTAAGATAAATAAACATTTTGATTGAATGTTTTAACATTCACTATTTCATTTGGTTTTTGAACGTCCATTTCATTCGCTCAGTAACATCTCTAAGTCTCGTTAGCACGACGTCACCTACTTAATCGTATCGAGTCCTCGATAGTCGATACACTACGGTTCGTGCTTCGAACTTTGTAATCGTATCGTTACCTCGAAACGTTTACAATACAGACTCGATTATTTTTCGTGCTCGACCTACTGTACACTGATACAGCGTGAAGCTGATTTAATTTTTAATTTAAATTTAATTTAATTGTAAACTAAGGAGTCGTTTAGCGACGCCTAAACTAGTATTCTTTTTACATGTCTTAATTTTATACAACACTTTTTCATAGATATTTTTACATATCATTTGTTAATTGTAATAAAATCTAAAATGAAAGATGAGTGAAGGAATTGGTACTAGTATGAGGACAGTATCGTGAGTGTGGAGGATATGACTGCTTTGTTACGGTCTCTCTGGGCCTCAGGGATAAGTCGTATGAAGTAAGTAAATGTGTGTCACAACACACACACCTCATTAATTAAATGTTAAAATGGGACTAATTGACCACATGATAAAAGTAACAGATAAAATTCTTAGAAAATTCAAACTTACTATAACTTATTATTTAGATCCTATGTTTTCCATTAACGACTAAAGATAGGAATGATTTGGAAGTAAAGCTTCAGTAACAATCGGAGCGGCGCTGCGCGTGCGCACGTCCGACTGTACTTATAGCAAAGATAACAATATATTACACACTTTGCATATATTTTATTTGGGAATACCGGTATGTATTGCATTTTAAGTACTAATATAGTTTATGTTTTCATTAATCGTGGGATACTTATATTTTAAAATATTTTCATATAAAGGAAATATACTTTATAACTAATGTGTAGAGTAAATTAACTTATTGATATAAATTAAGTAATTGCTTTAAATTTGTGTGTGTTGTGTGTTTCAGTTATAAAATACGATACCTAACATACATATAAAATGGACCAAGATGACCAGACAGAGTTGACCGGTCTCGATGCTCTTCTCCTCGAATTACCGAAAATGGAAAATAAGTTGCAGCGGCAAAGTACAAGAGATTCTTTAACAGGTAGCGATGTAACTGGTTGTTCTGACAATGACGGTAACGAGACCACTGTCTCATGCTGAGGAGAGTGCTATTGAGGAATGTCTGAATGACACGGAAGGTTCCCTCTCCAACGTAGATTTAAACATCTTTGATGACATTAGCGACGACCTACAGGTGCACAGAACAAGGAAAACAAGAGGACAACGTACATCCGAACGTGCGAACATGGGTTTTGTTAGAAGTGGCACAGACTACGAGTCCTCGTCTCTAGATGAAGTAGAAGCATACAGAAGATCGAGTTTGACAGAAAGAAGATGATTGGTGAGGCAGGAAGGATTAACCCACAACAAATTGAGAAGATTAGGCAAACTACCGCCCACACTGCCAGATTACTTACACATGCACAAGATAATATTAAGAGAAGACGCGATCAAATTAAAGAGTCTGTAAAAATATATTTGGAATTTAAAAAAAAAAGAATTGTGAGACGGAAAAGGAGGAACTCTCCGCCAATCAGGAAGAACGATAAGACTCATATACATAGTTTTTTCTCTGCTATGGCAGACTTGGTGTCGACCTTCCCCGACGAGCATATAGTAACAGCCAAACAAAACGTGCAGCTTATTATGGAGGATATGATGAAGAAATTTAAAGAGTGGTATGACAACGACGACCCAAAGAACCCTAACCACGGCTTCAAATTCGGCCATTCAGAGTATCGTTCATTAAAGCGCAGGGTAGCGGGATTGCCATTCATTATTTGACTAGCTATAGGTAGAGAAAATAAAATGAAAGGAGATGTTTTTATACAGGGTACTATCCTTGGCCTATCCCATCCTAGGCCTTGCATAAAGACAAAAATAAATAAGTACTTAATTCAGGATATGGAAGTGTTTTTATCTATCTCTTACATATAATCAAACTAAACATTTTTTTATAGCCGAGCAGAATTCAGACATAAGATATATCTACGTATAGACCTATAAGGTAGTGGATTCCTCTATTACCGCTCGTTGATTTTTTTATATTCAAAGCTTTCTCTTTCAAAGAATTCTCTATCGTCGGGGAATAATGATTAACATAAAACATTTTTGTAATGGTGATAAGTAAATAATGAAATTTTGTAACAGTAAGTTGTTTTTGTAATTACTTTTCTTACTTGAAAATCATGAAAAAAACAAACAAAAATATAAATGATCATAAATACTTGACACTTACTCCATTTAAATTAAAAACCACGAGCTTTTTTTTCAAACGAAAAAACATAATACAAAAATATTACTTATTTTGCTATTATTAAAATGCGGAGTGTCTTAACACTATGATGTATTTGAACTTTATGAAAATAATATCACTCATTGGGAAGAATACCCTAATGTAAATGATAAATATTTTTCGTTGTTAGTTTTTTTTGAAATCAAATATAAAGACATATTAAACTGTAATGTCAAGGATATAAAATCAAATAACAACTAAAGACTAAAGAATGTTACATTGTGATAAGTGTATGAGGGAAACTAGTGTTAGGACACTTTGTCCCCATTAAGAAAAGGTGGCAAATCACAACGCGATTTTTTTTCAAAATTTACGCGTACCATAAAAATATTGACAACTTCCAATCATTGTATCGAATTGGCTCAGTGTCCGGCTGTAATACTCACTCACACATACTACCCACTACTACCCACTCTCTAGAATGGTTTTATTATAATTATTAACGTTTCCATGGTGGCAGACGAAGACCTATGAGAAGACATTTAAGCGTGAAGCGTGATAAAAACAACTTGTATCTTCAACTTTACTATTTTTCTTTTTTTTTATTCATAGAATAAGACTAAATTTTTTTTTAAAATTAATTTTAGTATATAAACAGGTATGTAGAGTAAAATTATAGGCATGCTGAAAAAGACAACCGATGACGTCATTTGACGAACTTTGTTTGTTTTGACGATATTTGATATAATAATTATGTCAACTGACGGACGAATAGCACCTCAGTCCACCACCACGTGTGGCCACGGACTACTGCAAAGTGTTCGAAACGAAAGTATAATACTAAACATACGCGATTAAAATAATAATGAAAATAATGAAGTCTAATAATAAACATATAATATTATTATGTTATGCTGTCTACATCATCCTCGTGAGTCATGCGCAGGCGCACGCCACTCACAGTCGCACGTCGCGCGCGGCGTGCTACGTTTACTTAAAATACAGTTTTTGCTATTAAGTATAAAATATATAAATTATAAGATTAAGATTAGTGATAAATTATAATGATTTAATTTTATAGTAAGTTAGCCTTATATTTTTAAGGAAAACGACTGACAAGTGTAAAGTGATTTAGATTTTAAAAAATGAGTTTATTTGACAAAGAAAAGGATGAAAGGTTAATAAACTTAGTGAGAGGCAAACCTGTGATATATGACAATAGTCATTCCCAATATCGTAATTTAATAGCAAAACATGCAGAATGGAAAGAAATAAGTGCTGCTATGGATATTCCTAGTAAGCTTTGTTTTATATATTTTTTGAGGCTTAGAGTTAAAGAGTCGTAATGGTTTTTAAAAATTGCAGAGAGAAGAGAGATCCCTTTCTCTCATGAACATTTTGTTAAACTAATCAAACTTTTTAAGAAGAAACTTGACGCAGTGATAAAACAGAAACGTTTCGGTCTAATGTCATTTATCAGTATCAAATTACAAAGTAAAGCCACAGATTAAATATATTCATATCATTGCCGGCACAGTCAATTTATTCGTAATATATACGAAAAAATTTATGGAGCTGGCAATACTACCAATAAAAGACCCTCTATGGATATTATTAGTATATTATAGCAAGTAAGCGACTTAAATTATAGCAAATGTTCTATTATAGAGGCTTTTGTGTGTTCTCGGTTCTCATTAAGTCTTGTCGCAACTTTTCGCCGTATGTGGAGAGAAAACTTGAATATTTCTTATATTTATGGTATAATTTCAATTTCAATAGTATATTTAGGTACTTAATAATATACTCTTTAATATCAGAGTAAATATTAACAATTTTACGATATGCCAAAATATTATTTCTTATTCGTCACAGGGTCATTTTTACTGAAATACACAGACCTACTATTTTTTTGTCAAAAGATAGCGTTGCATATATCTATTTCTACTGACTCAAATAAAAACTTGAAAATGTTAAATACTTTGATAGAGTTAACTGTATGCACTCATTTGGAATGAAATAAATTACTAATATATATTTGTAACATTTTTTTGTAATATACAAATAAATTTCCATTTTCGGATATTATCTTTTGTTTCTGTTGTTTCCTTAGTGCACTTTCTAAGTGATCATTTTACCCCGTACTTTTCATTATACGATTACATATTTATAGGTTACTATAAAATCTTTATATAAAACATATGACGTGCAAAAAAGAAAAAAAAAACAAATACCGTACCACTAATATCCCAGTCATTGTTTGAGCCCACCGAAAAAAAAATAGTAGTAGGCTTAAAATCAGCTTTACTTTAGTTTTTCTTCCATAAAAAATAAGTGAGACTGTTCACAATGACGTTACTTTTCGATGGAGGAGCGCGGCTGTTAAGAGTGGCATATTACAAAAAAATACCTAGATAGTGCTTGTATATCATCTCGTACACCTTTCCTCTAAATATTATTTCACTTCAGATTTTAGATATTTATTTTCTTCAGTTCCAGACATCCAGAAACGATGGAAACACTTTCGGGACCATTACAAAAAGAAAAAGAAGCTGAAATCGCAAAAGAATACGTGGAGATATATGCATTTACTGGAATTCTTATCGGCGCCCTCAAAATTATCTCAATCAGAGAATAGAAGTCGGGTAGAAGAGCAACGCAAGGCACTGTCACAAGAACCACAGACATCGGAGTTGTCAGATATATCTATCTTTTCAATCGAGGATCTGGAAGATCCTCAAGGTCCTATAACTCGAAGACCTGAAGATATCCAAATTCTCGTTGGGCCTTCGACTTCGTTTCTTAATGATAATATTCTAACGAAACGAAAGCCTGAGAGTGAAGGCTCTAACTCATTTGAGGCTCTCCGGAAGAGGCCGATTACTACAGATATTATAGGACCAATATTAGCAGACAAAATACCTAAAGAAGATCAAAATTCTTCAAATAGTGAAGATATTTGTCTAATATATACGAAACCTATAGAAGAGAAGATTTATGATTCGCATAGAAGTATCAATGGTCGAGATGACAGCCCTATTCACAGATACTTTGCGTTGATTGCCGAAATCGCAACAGTGTTTCCACCGCATCTAGTATCAGATTTAAAATTAAGAATTCATAAATATATTTACCGAATTGAGGTGAAATGGCAAAGGGAGAAGAGAGAGGAAGAAGAGAGAGAGAAAAAGGAGAAAGAGAACAGAGAAAGAGAAGAAAAGAGAGAAAGAGAAGAGAGAAGAAATACTAATCGCCGAATTGCGAAGGCTGTATTTAAAAGCAGCTTACAGCTTAGAGCTGTAGATAATTGAGGCAGATCAATATTTTTTTCTACTTCATACAAATTAAAACTGTTTTTTTGGGGCCGTTCAAGTATTACGTAAGCAGTTTTTTTGCAATTATTGATCAAGTCGGATTTACTTTGTTTTTGTTTTGTATGAAAGCTGGATTCTTCAGAAGTGCTATAGGCTATATAACATTACATTACACATATATTACATTACACATAAATATATTAAAATACTTTCTAATTTGACATGCAATTTATTCGGCCATGTTAATAACCACCGACCGTTGCAAAGCTAAGCAATGGTTTCCAAAGTATGTTGTTTTAAGAAAAGGTCACTTTAAATGAACTTGCTTGCTTGATATTCATCCTTATGGACGTAAATATAATAGTCACTTTTAGCATTTTATCTAGAATGAAATTATAGTTTACAGTATAACATTCTAATAAATAACTGACGAGATGTCACTGATTCGAAATGACCTAGCCTACGAGCGACATAGTATGACCGATGCGAACGGGCAGAAGTTTTCATACGAAATAATGTTAATTTTTATGTAATTATTTGCTGTTTATAATTAACTTAAACTACACTTTGGTTCTCTTCTTCTTTTCTTGGCGTGGTGTAAAGTTTGGTCCTGCACGACATTGCCCGCTACTTTTTATTTAATGTTTATCTATACTATTGAAAATACATTTATATTGAAACATTTATATTGAAAACTTACAATCGAAAGTTATTTCATCATCAAAGAAATTTAATAAAGATTATTTTCGGCTTTTATCTATACTAATATAATAAAGTGGAAGAGTTTGTTTGTTTAAACGCTAAGATTTCTGGATCTACTGGTCCGATTTACTTATTTTTGGTTTTGTTTGAAAGCTACGTTTTTCAGAACTGCTATAGGCTATATAATATTATGGTGTACTTATTAGTTAGCCTTACATAACGAAATAACTATAATAATGAACGCCATCGAATTGCTTTAAACGCGTGCGCTGCAAATATAGTAAAATATATGCCAGTACATTGTATGGAAGAAATGTTCTATTTTATTAGTTCTAAAAAAAAAGTCCGTGATACGGTATATCTGTCTCTTATAAAGTCAAAATAAGATATTTTGTGATAAAAAAATTATTGAAAATTGCAATGTGATATTTCAACGTATTTTATTTGATAAAGATATTGAAACTTATGAGCGATAGTTATTCCATTATCAAGAATTTTTTATGAAGAAATGCTTTGTCTTTTATAGCATGTAATTTCAACGTATACTTTTTGAGAAAATATAAATTTTAAATAATTCAACGCTTCGTTTACGGCGCAAGTATAGCCACGAGTCCAGCGGGGGGCGCCCTTGCCGCCGATTTCGTCCTCGCAAGCAACTATGTTTAATGCTTGCAGTTTCTCAAAATTATTGAATGTATAAATTATATTAATTATATATAAATTATATTAATTGTATAATTTATATTGATTATCTTATGGAAAATGCAGGATAATAAAACAATTTTAAGTGGTATGCGAGCGAAGCCGCGAATGGGCCGCTAGTTACTAATATAGTTTATGTTTTCATTAATCGTGGGACACTTATATTTTAAAATATTTGCGTGAATTTGCATAGTGTTGCTGCTGACGTGGAGGAAAATTTAAAATACAATTATACATTATATTTTAATATATCTGTTAACTTGACTTTAACGACATAGATAAAGGAAATCTACTTTATAACTCATGTGTAAATTAAATTTACTTATTGATAGAAATTAAGTAATTTGTTTAAATTTGTGTGTGTTGTGTGTTTCAGTTATAAAATACGACAACTAACATACATATAAAATGGACCGAGATGACCAGACAGAGTTGACCGGTCTCGATGCTCTTCTCCTCGAATTACCGAAAATGGAAAATAAGTTGCAGCGGCACGTTACAAGAGATTCTTTAACAGGTAGCGATGTAACTGGTTGTTCTGACAATGACGGTAACGAGACACCACTGTCTCATGCTGAGGAGAGTGCTATTGAGGAATGACACGGAAGGTTCCCTCTCCAGCGTAGATTTAAACATCTTTGACGACATCAGTGACGACTTACCGGTGCACAGAACAAGGAAAACAAGAGGACAACGTACGTCCGAACGTGCGAACATGGGTTTTGTTAGAAGTGGCACAGACTACGAGTCCTCGTCTCTAGATGAAGAAGAAGCATATAGAAGATCGAGTTTGGCAGAAACCAATTTGGATAATCCGATATCGATGGCTGGTAAAATAGGAAAGATTAAACCAAAATCAATTGAGGAGGCAAGGCAAGCCCTTGTCCACACTGCTATATCACTTATAAATGCACAAGGGAATATTAAGAAAAAAAGCGATCAAATCAACGAATCTGTAAGAAAAAAAATTTAATTTAAAAAAATAAGAATTGTGAGACGGAAAAGGAGGAACTCTCCGCCAATCAGGAAGAACGATAAGACTCATATACATAGTTTTTTCTCTGCTATGGCAGACTTGGTGTCGACCTTTCCCGATGAACACATAGAAACAGCCAAACAAAACGTGCAGCTTATTATGGAGGATATGGTGGAAAAGTTCAAAGAGTGGTATGGCAATGACGACCCAAAGAACCCTAAGCACGTCTTCAAATTCAGCCATTCAGAGTATCGTTCATTAAAGCGCAGGGTAGCGGGACTGCCATTCGTTATTTAACTAGCTATAAGTAGAGAAAATAAAATGAAAGGAGATGTTTTTATACAGGGTACTATCCTTGGCCTATCCCATCCTTGGCCTTACATAAAGGCAAAAATAAATAAGTACTTAATTTTGGATACGGAAGTGTTTTTATCTATCTCTTGCATATAATCAAATTAAACATTTTTTCAAAGCCGAGCAGAATTCAGACATAAAATATACCTACGTATAGACCTTTAAGGTAGTGGATTCCTCTATTACCGTTCGTTGATTTTTTTATATTCAAAGTTTTCTCTTTCAAAGAATTCTCTATCGTTGGGGAATAATGATTAACATACATAATTTCTGTAATGGTGATAAGTAAAGGGAAATGAGATTTTGTAACAGTAAGTCGTTTTTGTAATTATTTTTATGTTACTTGAAAATCATGAAAAAACAAACAAAAATATAAATGTAATCATAAATACTTTACTTACTCCATTTAAATTAAAAACCACGAGCTTTGTTTCAAATGAAAAAACATAATAAAAAAATATGACTTATTTTACTGTTATTAAAATGTTATATTTATATCATATCAGATCAGAACAACAACTTCTAGCTTCAACTTTACTCTTTTCCTTTTCTTTTATTCAAAGAATAAGATAAAAAAAAATAAATTAATTTTAGTATATAAACAAATATGTAGAGTAACATTATAGGCATGCTGAAAAAGACAACCGATGACGTCATTTGACGAACTTTGTTTGTTTTGACGATATTTGATATAATAATTATGTAAATAATCTGATAGTCGAATATCACATCAGTCTACCACAACGTGTGGCCACGGACTACTGCAAAGTGTTCGAAACGAAAGTATAATACTAAACATAAGAGATTGATCTTGTTAAATAGTTTCATTTAAAATGTGTAATAGAGTTACTACTGTGATAGAGTTAAGTGATGACACTGAAATAAAAACTAAAACGAGTCTGAGTTATTTAGATTTTTTTATTTAGATTTTTAAGTTACTAATATATATTTGTAACATTTTTTTGTGATATTCAAATAAATTTCCATTTTCGGATTTTCTCTTTTGTTTCTGTTGTTTCCTTAGTGCACTTTCTAAGTGATCATTTTATCCCGTACTTTTCATTATTCGATTACATAACCTATAAAATCTTTACCTATATAAAACATATGACGTGCAAAAAAGAAAAAAAACAAATACCGTACCACTAGTATCCGAGTCATTGCTTGAGTGAAAAAAAATTGTAGTAGGATTAAAATCAGCTTTACTTTAGTTTTTCTTCCATAAAAAATAAGTGACTGTTCATAATGACGTTACTTTTTGATGGAGGAGCGCGGCTGTTAAGAGTGGCATCATACAAAAAAATACCTAGATAGTGCTTGTATATCATCTCGTACACCTTTCCTCTAAATATTATTGCACTTCAGATTTTAGATATTTATTTTCTTCAGTTCCAGACATCCAGAAACGATGGAAACACTTTCGGGACCATTACAAAAAGAAAATAAATATCTAAAATCTGAAGTGAAATAATATTTAGAGGAAAGGTGTACGAGATGATATACAAGCACTATCTAGGTATTTTTTTGTATGATGCCACTCTTAACAGCCGCGCTCCTCCATCAAAAAGTAACGTCATTATGAACAGTCACTTATTTTTTATGGAAGAAAAACTAAAGTAAAGCTGATTTTAATCCTACTACAATTTTTTTTCACTCAAGCAATGACTCGGATACTAGTGGTACGGTATTTGTTTTTTTTCTTTTTTGCACGTCATATGTTTTATATAGGTAAAGATTTTATAGGTTATGTAATCGAATAATGAAAAGTACGGGATAAAATGATCACTTAGAAAGTGCACTAAGGAAACAACAGAAACAAAAGAGAAAATCCGAAAATGGAAATTTATTTGAATATCACAAAAAAATGTTACAAATATATATTAGTAACTTAAAAATCTAAATAAAAAAATCTAAATAACTCAGACTCGTTTTAGTTTTTATTTCAGTGTCATCACTTAACTCTATCACAGTAGTAACTCTATTACACATTTTAAATGAAACTATTTAACAAGATCAATCTCTTATGTTTAGTATTATACTTTCGTTTCGAACACTTTGCAGTAGTCCGTGGCCACACGTTGTGGTAGACTGATGTGATATTCGACTATCAGATTATTTACATAATTATTATATCAAATATCGTCAAAACAAACAAAGTTCGTCAAATGACGTCATCGGTTGTCTTTTTCAGCATGCCTATAATGTTACTCTACATATTTGTTTATATACTAAAATTAATTTATTTTTTTTTATCTTATTCTTTGAATAAAAGAAAAGGAAAAGAGTAAAGTTGAAGCTAGAAGTTGTTGTTCTGATCTGATATGATATAAATATAACATTTTAATAACAGTAAAATAAGTCATATTTTTTTATTATGTTTTTTCATTTGAAACAAAGCTCGTGGTTTTTAATTTAAATGGAGTAAGTAAAGTATTTATGATTACATTTATATTTTTGTTTGTTTTTTCATGATTTTCAAGTAACATAAAAATAATTACAAAAACGACTTACTGTTACAAAATCTCATTTCCCTTTACTTATCACCATTACAGAAATTATGTATGTTAATCATTATTCCCCAACGATAGAGAATTCTTTGAAAGAGAAAACTTTGAATATAAAAAAATCAACGAACGGTAATAGAGGAATCCACTACCTTAAAGGTCTATACGTAGGTATATTTTATGTCTGAATTCTGCTCGGCTTTGAAAAAATGTTTAATTTGATTATATGCAAGAGATAGATAAAAACACTTCCGTATCCAAAATTAAGTACTTATTTATTTTTGCCTTTATGTAAGGCCAAGGATGGGATAGGCCAAGGATAGTACCCTGTATAAAAACATCTCCTTTCATTTTATTTTCTCTACTTATAGCTAGTTAAATAACGAATGGCAGTCCCGCTACCCTGCGCTTTAATGAACGATACTCTGAATGGCTGAATTTGAAGACGTGCTTAGGGTTCTTTGGGTCGTCATTGCCATACCACTCTTTGAACTTTTCCACCATATCCTCCATAATAAGCTGCACGTTTTGTTTGGCTGTTTCTATGTGTTCATCGGGAAAGGTCGACACCAAGTCTGCCATAGCAGAGAAAAAACTATGTATATGAGTCTTATCGTTCTTCCTGATTGGCGGAGAGTTCCTCCTTTTCCGTCTCACAATTCTTATTTTTTTAAATTAAATTTTTTTTCTTACAGATTCGTTGATTTGATCGCTTTTTTTCTTAATATTCCCTTGTGCATTTATAAGTGATATAGCAGTGTGGACAAGGGCTTGCCTTGCCTCCTCAATTGATTTTGGTTTAATCTTTCCTATTTTACCAGCCATCGATATCGGATTATCCAAATTGGTTTCTGCCAAACTCGATCTTCTATATGCTTCTTCTTCATCTAGAGACGAGGACTCGTAGTCTGTGCCACTTCTAACAAAACCCATGTTCGCACGTTCGGACGTACGTTGTCCTCTTGTTTTCCTTGTTCTGTGCACCGGTAAGTCGTCACTGATGTCGTCAAAGATGTTTAAATCTACGCTGGANTGTATCCCGCACACAGCAGGGTAGGCAGAGGGAACCTAGTGTTAAGACACTCCGTTCCCCACTTTCTGCCAAATTCTGGAGGCATTGCGTGTTGAGTGGCAGAACTCAACGCCGCGCTTGTCCTCGACACCAGAGCCAAGAAATGGATATATAAATTTAAGTAAATATTTCATCTCCTCGAGTGGGGATCGAACCCACAACCAGTCGGTTTTACAGTCACATTAATTGCCACTGCGCCACAACACGCAATACCTCCAGAACTTATCGGAAACTAAGGAGTCGTTTAGCGACACACACACACACCTCATTTATTAAATGTTAAAATGGGACTAATTGACCACATGACAAAGTAACAGATAAAATTCTTATTATTTACATCCTTTGCTTTCCATGGACGACTAAAGATAGGAACGATTTGGAAGTAAAGCTTCAGTAACAATCGGAGCGGCGCTGCGCGTGCGCACGTCCGACTGTATTTATAGCGAAGATAACGATATGTTACACACTTTGCATATATTTTGTTTGGGAATACCGGTATGTATTGCATTTTAAAAGATAAATAAATCGTCAATTTGACGTAGCTGCCTAACTCTTGGGATATTTATATTTAAAAATATTTAGCGTGTGCATTGTGTTGCTGTTGACGTAGAGGCACATATTTAAATACAATAATTCAATACATTTTAATATATCTGTTATTTGCCTTTAACGACATAGATAAAGGAAATATACTTTATAACTCATGTGTAGAGTAAATTAATTTATTGATATTAATTAAGTATTTTGTTCCAGCTATAAAATACGACACCTAACATACATATAAAATGGACGAAGTCGACCAGAGTGAGTCGACTAGTCTCGATGCTCTTATCCTCGAATTACAGAAAATGGGAAATAAGTTGCAGCGGCAAAGTACAAGAGATTCCTTAACAGGTAGCGATGTGACTGGTTTTTCTGACAATGACAGTAACGAGACACCACTGTCTCATGCTGAGGAGAGTGCTATTGAGGAATGCCTGAATGACACAGAAGGTTCCCTCTCCAACGTAGATTTAAACATCTTTGACGACATCAGCGACGACCTACCGGTGCACAGAACAAGGAAAACAAGAGCACAACGTACGTCCGAACGTGCGATCATGGATTTTGATAGAAGTGACACTACTGTGGGACGTGGAATGTGGGAAGTGGTAGACTATGATAACTCGTCGCTAGATGAAGAAGATACATACATGAGATTGAGTTTGCCAGAAATTAGTATGAATAATCCCAAGACAGGAAAGTTTAACCCAAGACAAGTCAAGAAGGCAAGGCAAACTACCACCCCTACTGCCAGATCATTTTCACAAGAGAATTTGAAGATAAATATACCTTCAATGAGTCAATGGAAATGCAATAAACATTTAAAAAAATATATAGAAATAAATAATAAAAGAATTGTACGACGGAAAAGGAGGAACTCTCCGCCTATCAGGAAGAACGATAGAACGCATATACATAGTTTTTTCTCTGCTATGGCAGACTTGGTGTCGACCTTCCCCGATGAACACATAGTAACAGCCAAACAAAACGTGCAGCTTATTATGGAGGATATGATGAAAAAATTGAAAGAGTGGTATGACAACGACGACCCAAAGAACCCTAACCCCGGCTTCCAATTCGACCATTCCGAGTATCTTTCATTACAGCGCAAAGTAGCGGGACTGCCATTAATTATTTAACTAGCTATAGGTAGAGAAAATAAAATAAAAAGAGATGTTTTATACAAGTTACTATCAGCCTTGCAAGAAGACAAAAATAAATATTTAATTTTAAATACGTAAGAAATAGACAAAAGTGTTTTTATCTATCTGTCAATCTCTCACATACACACCACCTGAAATAATTTGTTTTTGCTGGTCTTCATTAATTTTATTTTATAAATATAAATACTTTACTTACCCTGTATAAAGTAAAAACTACGAACTTTGTTTCAAAGGAAAAAAAATAAATAAAATAATATAATGATTTATTTTACAATGATTAAAATTATATATTTATATTCATATACGGTTAGATTTACTGAGAATCGCTTATCATATATATTATTGATAAGAAGTTATCATGTCGATTGAGACCATCATGGCGCAGTGGGAGAGTGTTTGATTGAACACGCAATAACTGCGGGATCAATATCGATTGAGATGTAAAAAAGTTATTGTGCCACTAAAAAAAAGAAGAGGACAGAGTGTCATGACACTATATTGTAATTTATGATGATAATATCACTCATTGCGAAGTAATAATAAGCCAATATCAATATTATTTATAAGCTAATAATGTAATAATAAATATTATTAGAACATTATAGGAGTGCTGAAAGAAGCCACCAATGACGTCAATTTGACGAACTAAGAAAGTTTGGCTGTAAACGTGATGCGGGTGGGTTAGACTTGCACTCAATTAAGAAATATTGTCGATCTTACTTTTGCTATCCTACAGGCGATTTCTTAATTTGGCAGCAAAGGCAGAAAGGAATGTCTTAACAATAAATTACAATACGAAGACGAGATCGTGTTTGCAAAGTTTATTTAAAAAAACAAGACTATTTCCAAATAAATTTTAACTAATTTTCTAAGATTCTGTTTAAACTATAAAAAGTACTCACATCACTCACAAACATACGCCACTCGACGACAATCTACTGACACTCGGACAGAACAAATTTCCTCAACCAGTCTTTTCTCAGCGTCGGTCCACAGTACGAGGGCGAACTGGCTCCCTCTATTGCCAGTGAAACTATTTTAACAAGTTTCTTTATGAAGCGTACTTAAGAATATTAATTATTTTCATCTGAACATAGAGGGAGTCTTCAATGCATCTGTTTTGAGGTATAAGGCAATTTTGGGGAGTATTTGTTTTTGCCACGAGCCCGTCGTATCTGGAAAATGTGGGATCATTTTGCCTCTCATCATTTTTCTCTCCTATTCGACCACGATATAAAGCCAGCGTGAAACCGAAAATAGCGCCTTTAGCAGTATGCTATACTGGGTACTTTAGGTTGTAATTGAGATGTTTTTCATAATTGATTGACATATACGTAAACACGGGTAGACAGATGGAACCTAGTGTTAACACACTTCGTTCCCCATGTATGCCCAAATTTCAAGATATTGTGTGTTGAGTGGCAGAACTCAAATGTGGCGCTTAGGGAGTAAATATAATTAATTCATCCCCCAGAGTGGGAATCAAACCCAGAACCGTCGCGTTTGCAGTCAGACGCTTTGCTGCTGCGCCCCAACAATCGTTTTTTATTTGACTTGCCTTATTGTACTAATGTGTTAGTGTATGAAAGAATAAAAATATTTATTTTGATCGTTGCAATCTGATTGCACAACTTTAAATAAATAATAATAAAAAGCGATGAACGTAGTGCCCTGTCACCGCGTTTCTCTAGAGATACTAACAATATAAATAGGTTGTATGCGCGCGTATAATAATTTCGACGTAACTTGATAAGAACGTATGGTTTAGTGGTCAGCGGTTGGAAGATTTTCAAAACGTTTAACCTTTAACCATTTTAAAAAAAGGTTTATTTTCAGAATAAAATTAAGGCAAATAAAACAAAATTTTACCATATACAATTTTATTTATAATTATTATTATATAAAAATAAGTAAAATTAGTATTTAATGTCACTATCGTATAAATTGTTGGCACTTTCTAAATTATACTTTCAAATTAAACATTTTAAAAGTATTTAAATTCTAACATTAGTGCGAATTAAATAACGACTTTTTTGAAATGACAACATTTTTCAAGATGGTGAACAAATCTCTTAAGTCGGTTATTTATAAATAAAAGAGTAGAGACTATATTTATTTCTAATAACATGTATCTTAAATATAGATAGTGATAAGTTTCATAACTAAATTAAAACAATAATTTTATTATATTTTTTATAGGCCCGGCTTATCTAATTAATGTGTTATTATTTACTTACATAGTAATTATATGTATGTTATTTTATCTATATATCATTTATAAACCATTTTACCATACGGCAATAGCAGGATAGCCAATCAAAAGATAAGACAAACGAAAGATAAAACAAAGCTCGGCGTTCGGTTTCCCCACTCAAAAAATAATACCTCAAATTTGTATAGAACGCGATGAACAGAGTGTCTCAACACTCCTCTTAACCTGCTTATTGCGGGAAATGCGGATATGTAACAAATTTAAGAGCACTTTCACTAATAAGTGTGTTTTTACGTCTAATAACTTAAAGATGCAATATAGTTATGTTTAGCATGTATTTTAAATGCATAATTTTGAATTAATAAAAGCAAATAAAAAGTAAACAACGTTCAATGTTACCATATTAAGAGGCTTTACAGATTAAAAAAATAGTACATACGTTTTTTTTAATAACGACATTATACATATGACAATAACTTTACGTAATATTCTAATATGTGCTTTAATTAATTATTTAATGCTAAAAGGAATGTTCGAAATCGCTTTGCAGAAAGTGGAAGGAAAATACAAAAAATTGGAAAAACAAAAAAAATAAAAAGTTCAAAAGGCACTTGTAATTACCAAACTAATATCACTTATAATGATACGCAATCACAATAATAACGTTAAATAAAATAAAAATAAATTAGCTTCACGCTGTGCGGGATGCACACAGCAGGGTAGGCAGAGGGAACCTAGTGTAAGACACTCCGTTCCCCACTTTCTGCCGAATTTTGGAAGCATTGCGTGTTAAGTGGCAGAACTCAACGCCGCGTTTTGCCTCGACCAGAGTGAAGAAATGGAAGTATTATATAAATAAAATAAAAAATTAAATCAATTTTTTTTATTTTATTAATATTTCCATTAAATATAAATTTAAGTAAATATTTCAACTCCTCGAATGGGGATCGAACCCACCACCAGTCGGTTTTACAGTCACACTTTGTGCCGCTGCGCCACGACTGGCCTCAATAATAACGTTACTTTAAACATTTTCAAAATTAAAGAAATAAACTCAAAATTTTTAACTCTGAGTTATAATTAAAATTTCCTTTAAATTTTTAGACTTTTTTTAAATTACATAACTAGTTTTTCAAACGGAATAATGAATATTGGCAACATTATAATATTTTCGTTTTAAAATTTAAAAATATTGAATAGAATGAAAATTAAAAATAAATTTATCTATTTAAAATAGCATAAAAAAAGTTAAGAAATTCCATGATTTCTTTTTTTATCTATCTTTATGTTATATATGAAAATAGGAATGTACGACCAATAATATAAATATATTTTATCGTTATATATATAAGAAAAAATTAAATAAAAATAAAATTCTATGTGACTATGAAATAAATATATACAGGCTAGTTAAAACCAAATACGAAATATTTAATCATGAAAATAAAATTATATTAAATATATCTAAGTTAATAATTTTCTTTAAGTTATAATTGCGTTATTATTAGATTGTTTTTTGTATTATTATTATTCAAATCGCTTTTATTTATAAGTCTTATTTATATAAATAAGGCTAATAAGAAAAAATATTTATGAGAAACTTTATTATTTTTATACTTTGCATTATTAAACCAACCTGTATACGTATATAAGCATAAAAATATATAATAAAGAAAAAATCTACAATATTTTATAAATTAACTTGGAAAAATACGCAAAGAAATTACTTTTTACCGCCCAAAGATTCGAAAAAGTTGACAAACTTATTAACACCTATGTTTTTTGGTAAATCATCCTCTGGAGGATCGTTCGCTCTTATAACATCTTTAGGATTAAGATTATTATTTTGTACCATTTTAATTTCGTTAGAAGGACGAGGTTTCTTATCGAAATTACCATTATGCTCGACGCCATTGTGCGGATTTTCGAATCTTTCTGATATTTTTCCAATATTTATGCCGAAATCTTCAGTTTCTATCACTTTTCGTTCTGATTGTACGAAATTGACTTTTTCTTTTTCCTCTAAGTTATTTATTTTCTCTTCTACAACATCTACTTTATCTATTTCTTGATTGTTTTCTTCTTCAACAACATTTACTTCTGTTACTTGAGCTTCGCTATCATTATCAAATGATTGACCATTTTCCTTATTTTGTATGTTATCATTCTCTTGAATTTCAACCTGTTCTTCTAAATTATCCTGTACATCAATTAACACTTTACTCTCTGTGACTTCTTCACCATTATTTACAACTGTAGTGACTGTAGTTATAATTGTTTCTTCAACTATAACGGGTGCAGTTGAGTATTCAATTTTTTCAGTCTCTATATTATCTATTTGGTCCCAAATTTTGAAATATTTGCTGTATAATTCAATCCAAAAGTCCATTTTTTCTTTATCTGGATTTGTCGCGATAGATAATTCGTTAGACAAGTTAATATAATGCAGAGTGTCCTTGTTAACCGGTAACCAGGTTACGGTTATATAGTGGTTTTCGTCAGGTGTAGGGTTTCTGTAATTAAAAGAAATACAATACTGTTAGGATTAAATATAAAAAAAATAATTAATTAAGAAAGTTCAAGTTTATTATAATGAATAATATTATTTGTAAATATATATAAATAATAATTTATTATAATGTATAATAAAATTAAAAAAATAAATGCGAGGCCAGTCGTGGCGCAGCGGCACGAAGTGTGACTGTAAAACGGACTGGTTGTGGGTTCGATCCCCACTCGAGGAGATGAAATATTTACTTAAATTTATATTTCCATTTCTTCGCTCTGGTGTTGAGGTCAAGCGCGGCGTTGAGTTCTGCCACTCAACACGCAATACCTCCAGAATACGGCACAAAGTGGGGAACAGAGTGTCTTAACACTAGGTTCCCTCTGCCTACCCTGCTGTGTGCGGGATACAGCGTGAAGCAGATTTTTTTTTAAATAAAAAAATGCCTTTAATAGAAATTTTTACAACGACTATTTGTAAAATATAAATTTGAATTTGAACATTGTGTTAAGACGCGTCGTTTTCCATTTTTCGTCCATTTTAGTTATTCCGTATTAACTACCTAACCTAACGCCGCACTTTGTCTTAATTTGACCGGGGAAATAGTAACAAATAAAAATAAAACAATCATCTGGTGTTTTACTTTGAATAAATGATTTTATTTTATTATTATTTTAATAAATTATTTTCATTTCTTCGTAGTGGTAAGAAAACAAAGCGCAGTGTAGAGTTCCACTAGTCATACATAATATTTCAAAAATTGAGCGATGCGTCAACTGCTCAATCTTTAAAGCCGTCGACCTACAGACCCCCCCCCCCTTTCGTTTAGTTCCCCGTCCCTTAACACTAGGTTCCATTTGCTGTATGCGGGATAAAGCGTAATGTAAAAAAAAATCTTACCCAGATTTAGCGAAATTGGTCCATAGCCGCACCATCCTCTCCCTCATTTTTTCATCTTGTGGTGACAATTCAATCTCTTTTTGGTTATCATTCCTAAATAAATACCCCAAATCGTCTGAATGACCTGCATGTTTTAGATCGTCGTCTCTTAAAACACTATCATACAAATTTAAGCCGCCTACATAATCAAATTTATAATAATATATTGGTTTATTCTTAACGTTTAGTAGATATTGTATGTATCTGTGTAAATCCATATTGACTAATAAATCGGAAACTAAGTGGCAACGATCTGAGCTTGTTGGATCGCCTTTAAAGTAAATTTCTTTGATTTTCTCAGCAACTTCCAGAGCCTGGGGTGAATTTCTCTCGATGTTTAAGTCTTTTGGTATGAACATTTGGAGATCGTCCGCTCCTAAATCTATTGCGAATTCCAAAGTAGTAGATCCAATCATTAATGGCACGTCTGCTGCTCGACCTGATGTCAGAATATTGATAAAAGGTTCCGTTATGAAGGCTTCGACTCCAGGAAACTCCTTCTCAACGACCGGACAGAAGTAATTAGTGAATTTTTTAATAGTATCATTAAATGGGAAAACTCTCTCGGTAGCTTCGACTATATCGGTCACTGGTGTTGTTGATAGGAATTCTAAAATATCAGAAACATCTGATGATTCACAGCCCAATTCTTCCGCTAAGCGTCTAGCATCTTCAATCGGTGTTTTTTGCATTGCCCAACAGTTTAACGCACAGCCGGACTGGACAATAGCTTTGCTTATTAAATTCTTTGACAATGGACTCGCTGTGAGCAAAGATACGGCCGCGCCGCCACAACTGTGTCCGAAAACGGTCAAATTTCCTGAATTACCACCAAAATTCTTTATATTTTGGTGAACCCATCGTAAAGCTTGAACCATATCTTTCATTCCAGCATTTCCTGGCACTTCCGGAATATTGAGACTTAAGAAACCCAATGGTCCAACTCTATAGTTGATGGTAACAACGACTACATCTTTTTCAACCAAGTAATCGCCACCATGAAGACTGGCACTGCCGTGACCAAAACGATATCCTCCTCCATGGATGAAAAACATAACTGGGAGGAATTCACCGTCGAGATTAGGTGTATAGATGTTTAAAAATAAGCAATTCTCGTCTCCCGAATATGATTGGTTTTCAAAAGGTGGTATTTGAGCAGAAATGTTGCCTTCGCATGTGGCATCTCGTATACCTTCCCATGGTTCTGGTGGTTGTGGCGCCTGAAAGGGTTTAAAATTGGAAATTAGGGTAAGCAGAGGGAAGCTCGAAACCTAGTTCTAATTATATCAATGAAGTATATAGTTTTTGTAAGTTTATCAAGAATGTCGGGTCTATTGGTATGCATGAATATATCTTTTCTGTTATACAGTCTGATCCAGAGAATGACGCCAGTCGTGGCGTGACAAAAATATTTAATATTTTCATTTCTTTGCTCTGGTAACAAGACAAACCGCGGCGTTCAGTTTAATCGCTCAACATGCAGTCTCAAAATTCGGCGGAAAGTGGGGGGGCAGATTGTTTTAATGGAAACTAAGTGCCTGAGCACTAGATTCCCAGGTTCCCTCTGCCTACCCTGCTTAATGCGGTATACAGCGTGAAGCCAAAAAAAACGAAATATATAGAAATGACCAAAACATGTTACGTAGGGCATGATAAGATTAGATAGAGATTATTCTCATAGGTCTGAAAAAAAGGTTAGTTACCCAATAAGAATTTACGAGTTGTTCATTCTAGTTGACATAAGTATAACAGTTAGAAATAAAAGTTATTGTCTATTCGTCACCTTTTCAAAGTAATATCGTTTTAATTCTGGCAACATAATGAGTTAGTTTATTATATCCGGAGGACGTCGTGGCGCAGGGGCACAAACGTGACTGCAAGCGGTAATGGAACCCACAACCGTCATTAAGACACTTCCCCATTTTCCGTCCGAATTCTAAGCAATGCATGTTGATAACGCCATACTTTGTTTTGAAAGTGCGAAATAGTGAAAATCATTTTTAGGCTTTTGTGCCGTAGAGCCACTAGTGTGTGACTGTAACCGACGATAGTGGCCCCGAGTGAGAATAAAAAAAATTATATTAATTTCTTTGTTCTGGTAACGAGGCAAAGCTCCGCCAATTAACACGCAATGCGAAAAGTGGGGAACGTGTGAGCATGGAGTATCTTAATGGACAGTGGACTTTGCCTTACCACTAGGTGCCCAGGTTCCCTCTACCTGCCCTGCTACGTGCGGGACAGCGATTAGCTAAAAAAATTTCACTGTGGATTGAACCCACAACTACCGTGTTTACAATTAGATGTTATAATACTGCATTACAGTTTTAAAATATACATATTTTTTATTATCAATATCCATTACTTCCTTTTTAGTTTTTTGTTTAGCAACTTTGATTTTTTGTTTCATTTCATCAATTGATGAAGAGAATCTCTTTATATCGGTGTCTGCAGTCCGTCTTATCATATCAGCAAGTTATCTTATTTGTTCGGATCATTCGCTATCTCTTCTCACATTGCGCTTGTTTTTTTTTACTCTTGTAGCTTATTATAAAATATTTATTTAAGCATGGTAATACCAATATTTGGTATTATTTTAATTTATCACCATTGTTGGAGGATAGTTGTTGCGCAGAGACAGGTGTGCGACTGTTAATGCGACAGATTGTGGGTTCGATTCTCACGCGAGAAAACGAAATATTTATTATTTACATTTCTTTACCGTAGCGTTTGGCGCTCCGTTCTCTCTGACTACCCCGCAAGGGATAAAGCGTGAAGCTAAGTTAAGTTACATTTCCTTACTCTAGTAACCTCCAGAACTCGTCGAAAAGTGTGGAATGGAAGTGTCATAATGGAAGCGGAGTGTCTTATCACGGTTCCCAAGTTTTCTCCGCCTACCCTGCTAAGTGCGAGATACAGCGTGAAACTACTATCATCGTTGCGAGCAGAATTTGATATGGCGAACATTTGTTGATCGTGCATATGATAAAAAGCAGCTTTACGCCTTTTCCTACATAGCAGGATAGGTAGATAGGATAGGAAACCTTTACGTCCAATTATCGAGACATTTATACAAATTAAAAGATGAAACTCAACGCCGCACTTCTACTACAGCGGGGCAATGAAAACGATGAGTTCAGATGGTTTCTTGATGTCTATTTATTAATGGTTTCTTGGCAATACTTACTCTAAATCTTAGAGATCCAATAGGTGGTTTAGCATAGGGTATGCCTTGGAAGCTATAGAACGCCTTGCCACTCGGTGAGTTCACCAGTTTCCCCTGTAATTCACCCTCTTCAACTCTCACGACCGGTGAATCAATCATTCTGCCGCCACTGTAATTAAAAAAAACATGAATTTTAAAAATCATTTTTAGATTACTATATATGATGTATGATTTGTATACATCTTTGATATTTCTCTTTTTTCATCTTCCATAAAAAAGGAGCTTCACGCTTTTTTCTGTATATAGTAGAGCAGGCAGAGTTCCCTCTGCCTAGACTTAAAACACTATGTTTTCCTTTGCACCGTCTAATCTTCGAGACTTTGAGTGTTGGCGGAACTCAATTCCGCGCTTTGTCTACCAGAGCGAGATAATGAACATCATTTAAATATTATCATTCCCCAGAATCACTGAGGCAAGACGACTTCAATGCATGTGAATAACACTAAATCAATATAATTTAAGAACTGGTCCGAGTGAACATGTACAACATGAACATGTTTAAAATATCAAAGAACGGACGTTACGTGTATTTAAATTTAAAAATTAATTATATTAAAGAGAATAAAATTTTTATCATTACGCTTCGCATACCTATAGGATAAATAGGCAGAGATGACCCAGTGTCAAGACACTTAGTCCTCAGATTTCTCCTAATTTTTAAGGTATTTCGATATAGATGATAGAACTACACGTGTGTTACCAAAACGTGGAAATAAAAATAATTCTTTCCCCCAAGTGGAACCCACAACCACCGTGATAAAATCAGACAGCGGCGCCACGACTGCCTCTAAAAATATTCCTTTATCATATATCAATTACGATACGATTAAAAACAAATAACACATTATTAATGATTTTACAACCTAATGGAATTTGCGTGTTGGCTTATCTATTTAAATTTTAAAATGTAAGATATAGATTGTATTTATATCTACATATATCCATATTAATATAGTAAAACTGAAGATCTTGTTTGTTTGAACGCGCTAATCTCAGAAACTATTAGTTCAAAGTGAAAAAATATTTTTGTGTTGAATGAATGATCCATTTATCGAAGAAGGCTATTATTATTACTTTTAAAAGAGTGATTATATTTTTTTCTTGTAGGGATTGGCGCTGTGACCGGATACAGAGGAAAGCTATTAAAACATAACTTTGTATTTGTTTAGCCTATGTTTGTATGAAAATCCATGTTTAGTAAATATTAATTATATCATATGATATGAAGAATTTTATATATTTTTTTTAAATATAGAAATTTTACGTGTTTTCTGGCAGAGTAGGCAGAGAAAACCTACGAATCAAATTTTCAGACACTCCGTTCCCATTACGACACTCGCGTTATTGGTCTCTATTGGTTTAGGTAAGTAAGTCTTTAATTACTGCATAAAAAAAAGAAAACAAGTTTAGAATAAAAAATCTTATACATTTCTATAAATATTAAAAATGTAGAAAATTAATCTGTTTCTTATGTTAAATAAATATCAATGTATAATCCCTTAAGCAAACAAGAACTTGTTTGTTATCAGATAACTGATAAATGCACAAAAGTATTTCATAATACACTCATAAGTAAAAGAAATAATGTTCTTATAGTTAATAATCAAGTAATATACAAATATTTGCCCTGATTAGGAATGGAACCCACAGCCTTCGAAGTTGGCAATCAAACTTTACTTATCAGTAGATTAAGATGAAAATAAAATTTTAATTATTAGTATATTAAAATAATAGTAATCAGCTATTAAGTTGAACTCGGACTTATGATATAGTTGCATTTTTGTTTTGTAGACAGTACGGTGTTGTGTTCCGCCACACAACAAGTTACGCAATATGTATTTTTTTAAAGAGACATTGCGTGATAAGCGTTTTATGGAGGACAGAGTGTCAATCCAACCAATCTTTAACCGTTCTTTGCAAAATAAATTAAATCTATTTATGGCACAAACGTGTGACTGTTAGCGCGACAATTGTGGGTTCAATTCCCGTTCGATGAAATGAATTATTTAATAATTAATATTCTCATTCTCTCCACCGGTTAACATGCTATGTTTCGAAAATTCGACGGAAAGTTGGGAACAGAGTGTCTTAATTAAATTCTCTCTGCCTACCATGCTATATTCTTGATACACCGTGAAGATTTTAGAAAAACTAATCACATAAATCTTTATATAAAGCAGCTTCACGCTGTATCCCGCACAAAACAGGGTAGGCATAGGGAACCTAGTATTAAGACACTCCGTTCCCCACTTTCTGCCGAATTCTGGAGGCATGGCGTGTTGAGTGGCAAAACTCAACGCCGCGCTTAGCCTCGACACCAGAGCGAAGAAATGGAAATATAAATTTAAGTAAATATTCCATCTCCTCGAGTGGGGCTCGAACCCACAACCAGTCGATTTTACAGTCACACTTCGTGCCGCTGCGCCACGACTGGCCTCATAAATCTTTATAAAACCCTAAAAATATCCTTCGGTTATGTCAAAATAAAAGTGCCTATACAAAAATTGACAAACTACAGGTACAAACCCGAAACCACTTGTACTCATTGAGGTGAACTTGTGATAACGTTATCTGTACTTTGTGTGAATCTTCCCTAGAAAAATATTCTCAAGTTTTTATAACGAGAAGATGACGAAAGGAATGAAAGATATTTAATAATAAAAAAAAACAATATTTAGACAAAAAATACGATTCAGTATAAAACAAAAATATCTTCTCTTGTACGTAAGATTTTTTTAAAATGGTTCATACGCAAAAATTAACACGTTACAGACCAAGGGACTTCCCCTGCTTGCCCATCCAGCCAACCACTGATGTCTTTGCTTGCTGCAACGGTAAAAAATACCTTTGATGAAGAAAAATGCATTCTTTTTGTCTATTAAAACACATACGACAGCATTTTTTTTATGGAAAAGACAAGGCAAACGAGCGTTCGAGTCACCTGATGCTAAGTGATCACCGCCGCCCACGACCCCGTGCAACATCAGAGGAGCTACAGGTGCGTTGCCGGCCTTTAAGGTGGGTTGGGCGCCGGAGCCCGGCATTACCTGATGCGAAACACAGTGGCATAAAGCCACTACTTCACGCCGGTTTTAAATGCCGGGGGTGGTAATGATCAGGTCGAGTCTGCTCATTCGTGTTGCCATTGCTGGCGACGTGACTCTACTACACGTACTTTAGTCGCCTCTTACACTTGACACTGTTATACAAAAATCATTGTCATAATTTTTTTTATTTATAATACAAAAAAAAAGTTAAAACGAAACACTCTATCTTTCTGATTTCAATTGTGAGCACTTAAAAGTTATATCTCTACAAATCTATCGCACATGTAGATATGATAAAATTAGAGGTCTTTTTTCATAAGAAAATATAATTTATAAGAAAAGGAATCGAGTCCACAACGATCGCGTCTACAACAACATTTTACTACTGTGCCACGAATGTTATTCTCACGTTCCAAATTAAATATGTATTCCATATTTTTACAATATATTTAAAAAAAATAATAAATATTATAGCTTATAACTTATCTCCAGCATATAACAAACATAGTGCTTAAACACTCCGTTCTCCACCAGTCAATTTTTTAATTGACTGGTGGAGAACGGACAACGGAGAACACACACCAAATTTATTCACAGGATACCAATAACCAAACACAATGGTTATTCAAATAGGTTTTTGGCAGGGTAGACAGAAATAACCTAGAACTAAGACACTATTCCCCACGTATCGCTCAATTTTATTAGATACTGAGTTTTGAGTGGCGAAACTCAACACCACGCTTTAACTACCAGGGCAAATAAATGAAAATAATTTTAATATTATAACGTTTACTACACTACAACACGACAGCCTCCACTCTTAAAAAAAATCTACTAAAATAATTACTCGAACGGTAGGGTATATCTGTTTCTATCTCCATTCCTCGACCTACCTTATATATTACAGGAGACACACACTCAGCACACGCACAAACAGCACTGAGCCGAATCACGAGTCAATATATGAGATAAGATTATACAGGCCTATTTATCATTATTTGTCATTATTATCTTTAAGAGAATTTTTGATGGAGAATAACATATAGCTACAGTCTATGATTTTATTTTATTTTATATTAAAAAATATAGAAATATATCATAGTTACGTCAGCTTCATATTGTTGACGTTGAGGCAGATATTGCAACCTATGGACTGGTGGAACCTACAGATTAATAGGAAACAAATATCTCCAAAAATCATTATTGTAAAGTGATCAAGTTATTCGGATTAATGAACATCCTGACCAGGAATAACTTAAAAATAAATTTGCACACAGTAGAAGAAAAAAGCAAGAAGTATAATAGCTAAATCTCTATATAGTTTGCTAAAAGATCTCGGCTATCTGGAACTATCAACATTTCATTTCTAAAACCTCAGGAGGCGGCAGTAGCAAAATTATTTTGAACTAGTCTTTGTAGAAGCTGATTTATCTTTTCAATATGGAGGATCTGGAGTTAGGACCAAGGGAATTTAAGTCTACTCCTAGCCTTGGGTCACAAAACACTGATCTAGGCAACCGCACGATGAATCCATAGAATACTAAATATTTTTTTTACTTTAATGGTCAAAGAGTTTGCACTTTTAGGGCCAGACACTAAATCATAAGAAAAATCTTAAAACCACGCGGGCAAACCCGCGAGCGGAAACATAGTCTTTTCATAAAACTAAGCATATCTTACCAACGTAACATTGTATGAAGATCAGTGGAATTTCTTTAGAGATAATATCAGGTTTATTCTCTCTCCGAGGAACTATATCAACATCTTCCAAAAATGACCAATTGATACATGACCATTGACCAGACGTTTTCGTGGTGATTGTTTTTTACATAATTCGATATTTTCTTATTAATTGGCCTCTTGCCGATTGCTAGCACCTTCGAATTCCGTGCAAGGATTAATATTGAAATGTTCTTTTCAATAGAACAAACTCTTCGAAATTTCTAGCCATATACTTTTAAAGATCAATCAACTTTATCAATAGTTTTGTAAGAAACACCAAATAAAGTCCATATACAAATCTTGGTCAATCTTCAGTCTACAATCACACTGCACAAATATGAGAGAGCTAGTTGTAGCCCGAATTTCGTTTGAGTGGACTACAAAATATAAAATTTCGGGAAAGTTCTTTTAGTGCTCCCATTCACTAAGTAAGTCAAATTTCAGTGTTCTACGCCGCGTCGTTTAATTTGTGCGTTGTCTGTATGTCACGAAGTAACGGAAAATTTCTATATAGATAATATTACAGATATAGATTTACACTAACTGTTATATTTCACAAGATGCCAGGAGAACTGCTAAGTGGCAACTGAAGTATGGGCCAGGACCAATTCTCACTACAACCTATTAATTACATGATAACGATACAAGTAAATATACCATGAAAAAAATATATATTATAATATAAATAGTGTTATGTAAGATGTGCGTAAATGTTGTGAAATATGAACTAAAAGTATGGAAACAATATGAATGGGTATAGCTATTTGGACAAACGATGACGTACACAGATTTTTTTTATTTATTTTTTTAAAGTAATATAATAAAATCAGCTTAACGCTGTATAAGAGTAGACGGAGAGAACGTAGTGTTAAGACACTCGTTCCCCACTTTCCACCGAATTCTGGAAGCAATGCGTTTTGAGTGGCGGACACAACGCCGCGCTTTGCCTCGACACCAGAGTGATGAAATGAAAATATAATTTTAAGTAAATATTTAACTTTCTCATTGTCATTGACATATGTATCGTAAAAAACTCCTTAATAAAATACCATAGCGGAATTCAAACCAATGACTTAGAAATTGTCCAATGGCTCTACATAATTGTGTTGAGTTCTTCTAAATGAGTCCGTAAAGTACTCCGTAGGTATTGATTGCACTTGTCACCGTTACATACTCAATTACCCTCGAGCTGTTATAAAAGCAATGACAATTCACCGTAATTCGTGAGCAAGATTTTTGCCTAAATATAACATAGATAAACTAAAATTTAATTAATAAAATTTAGTAATTATGTAAGAACGTCGTGATGCGGCAGCAAAGGGTATGACTACAAACGCACACTTACGCACAACTACACACTTACGTAAATGGTTGTGGGTTCGATTCCCACTGGTGGAAATTAATTATTTATATTTACTCTCCCAGATATGACAAGACAAACTGCGAGGTTAGCCTTTAAAATAAGCTAAAATAGTGGCTTTTGCCTACCCCGCTATTTGAGGGCAAGATCCAACAAATCCAATTCGTTCGAGTAATTATTTTTCGATGTTCGAATAAGTCTTGTCGTACGTTAACACTAAGTGCCCTCTGCTTAACTAGCGGGATACGTGATAGGACAGCACACTATATCTGTAACAGGTGTCTTCAAATTAAAGACATACAATGATATACGAAAAGAAAACTTTGAAAGCACATTTTTCTAATAACACTCGTACGCCTACCAAATTAAAGAAAGCAAATACTTATTCCACAGTAAGTAGAAAATTTTAACAAACTAACTCAAGAAATCATTAATCATTAAATACAGTCCCTTCCCATATTACAAGTCAAACGGGCAAAAACCTATGACCTTCGTTCATCGAAAACCTGTAAACCACTAGGCCAGGTGGTCTTTAATTTAAGGCATTATCATAAAAAGTTCTGAGATGACTCGCAATTGCGCGCAGTTTGCTAAGAGCTGAGCAAATAACTTCAATATAAACATTTAATGTAAGATTTCTATTATATTAAATACTCGTGACATTGTTAATGTACCTACGATGGTTATGGATTCGATTCCCATATGATATTTAAATATTTTTTATATCCCGGTTCTGGTGGGCAATGTGTGGCGTTAAATTTCGCTACTTGACATGCATTGTCTCGAATTAGGACAGAGTAGAGAACGCAGTGATTTAACACCAGGTTCCCTCTACCTACCCTGCTAAATGTTGAAAAGAAGTGTTACATTAAAAAAATAATCTAGATAAATTATTGTGATCATTATAATAAATTTTATTATACAATACATAATTTTTTTTTTCAATAACAAAAAGAAATAATTTAATTTAAAAAATATAATAATATATTAATAATATAATATAAAAAATATAGTATATAAAAACACTTACCGCAGGTCATCTAGGAACTCGTTGACCGCATTTATCATATTGACTTATTTGTTTTTAACTGTAAACGATAAAAAAACAAAACACAAATAAATAAACAAAATAAAAAAGAAAAATAAATATGTAAAGAAAAAAAATGTCATTACGCTTCATTATAAGCAACACAGAGCAAATTGGTGCCTATACCACAAAGAAATCTAATTAAAATTAACAAAATAATGTATTGTGAAAAAAAAATCCCTTCATGTTGTATTCCACATATAGCAGGCAGGGATTCTATTAATCTTGTGTTAAGACACTCCGCTCACATTAAGACACTTGCGTTCAAAAAAAAGGAATCCATAACCTTTCGCCTGTACAGTTAAGACACTATCACTGCGACACAACGGCGCCATACAATATAAATTGAATTTAATATGAGTACTACCAACATGTGGTCTCAATTAGGTTACAAATTATAACCAAAATAAGAATGATGTCATAGGTTCAAACATTTCTTGTGACTCGCGAAGATGTTTAGTAAGTCTGAGTATTTCGCATATTTCATAGTATTATTCATATATAAAGAAATCTACTAATGTGTGGCTAATCCGATTTAACATGATTTTATCATTCTTTTATGCTTCACGCTGTAACCCGCATATGCCGGGTAAGCAGTGGGAATCTAGTGTTAAGACATTTCAAGGCCCACGTGCAATTTTCTAAACATTTTGTGCTGAATTAACGCACATTATAAATCTTGTATTGAAGCCCAATAAAAATAATTAATAAAAAAAACAAATAGTTTAAAAAACTAAAAACACGTTTTTTTCGTCGGAATGCATTAATAAGACGAATGTAATGAGCACAAACGCGATATGCTTACTAAAAGGCAGTCCAAGGTTCCATCAGACATCTTTCAATTCCATCATCAGACCAGCTCGATAGTACTTATAATATTGTATTGTCGTTTAATCGAGATATATAATATATAATTGCCAAGTTTTATGATAATACAACATTTAAAAGTGCATATAATTCGGATACTTAGATTTTATAAGATAGTTACTTAGGGCCGTATTTGTAATGATCTTGAGTTGTCATTCATAAATTATAATCTATAAATGAAAACAGAATCTTAAGAACGCTCTTAAGATCGGTGTCACAGTTGAGAGCGATTTATAAATATGACTTTTTAGTTACAGCTGTAACCTAATAAAATCATGTAATTAAAAAATCGTGGTCTTATATGTCAAGGATACAGCCAATAAGCCTTCACATTTTTATTCCGCATAGGAGCCGTAAAGAGGGAACCCAGGGTTAAAACACTGTCGTCTCCACGCACTTCCCAATATTCGAGACATTGTGCGTTTCTGGAAAGTCTGAAATCAACGACACGCTTTGTCTTTTTATCAGAGTGAGAAAATGAAAATAATTAATTTCTCCGAGACAAAATCGAATCCACACGTCGTGTTTAGAGTTAGATGCTGTTCTGATGCGCCACGGCGGCCTTTGAAGCCAATAAGACGATCAAAAATTGTTTTCGAGACGATCTCAGAGGAATTTCTGAGAACAATTTAAATATGTACATATTGTTATACGCTATAGTGACCTGAATGGTAAAATCCGATTCGACTCTACGTATTTTGCATAAAAAGTTAGATTTATTTGCAAGCTGCTTGCTTTTTTGCGAGGTGTGGAGAGAGATTGTAGAATGTTTTCATTTTGTTAAAAAAAACTTTTTAAAGTTTATTTCAAAAGAAGAAAAAGGGAAATTATTTTAAACAAAAGAGTGCTGACGTATGCATTTTGCAAAATGCAATATTTTCAGTTGCTCGCTATGTTAACGAGGCGAAGCGCGGCGTTAAGTTCCGCCACTCGACACGCAATTCCTCGAGAATTCGGCAGAAGGTGGATCCCGGAAGTGTTATAATGGAAGCGGAGTGTATTAATGCCAAATCTAACCTCTGCCTATCCTGCTGTGTGTAAAAATAAATATAAAAATTCCCCCCACTAGGATTTGAAGCCACAACCATTTACAATGCACACCAACTGCACAACGAGGCCTTCACTGATATATTAAATCAACCGCTTAAACCTGCGCTTACTAGTAAAATAACCGGCTAAACAAATTTTAAGAGCATTGTCTGTCATTGTAGTGAAAGTATGAAATTTCACCGCATTGCAAACATTTTATAGATCTCAATGCATTATCATGCACTGAGGCCATCTTGGCGCAGGGGCACAAACGTACGACGGTAAAAGCGGCAGGTTGTTCGATTCCCACTCACTTTAATAATATTTAAAATGCAACTTTGAAAGAAAGGAATTCATTAAATATATCGTATTCGCACCTAATACGTGTAATATAGTGATATTACACGTATTAGGTGCGAATACGATATACACTTGTGGTAAAATTCATATCTATTTATTTTTTCTTTTTCTAGTCAACAATCTAGGGATCAATTCCCACTCGGATGTATGAAGTATTTAAGATTTTCATTTCTTGTCCAAAAGATTTTAAATCAAAATTCCATAAAACATTACTTAAATTTCGGTGAGTTATGAGTGTATCATACATACATACAAGTTTTCATACAATGCTATTGTTCTATTATATGGACAGACATTCCATTGTGAACAAACAGACAGGTTGAATTTATTAATAACAATATATGTTGATATGACATCACAAATCTATGACTAAATACATTAAATACATACATATTTAGGCTAATGACACGCCTTAGGCGTAGTATAGGCAATGTAAATACAAGTTAGAACGATGGTCGCGGCTTCTAATCCCACTTAGGGAATATATTTATCTTTAATACGTTCCATCAATTTAGTTGGATCGAAACTAACTTTTTTTTCGCGTTTGGAGTAAAAATGTCTCTTCGTAATTAGAAAATATAGAAAAGAGTAATTTATGAATTCACTGGAATTATTTTAATTAGTAAACAGAAAGGTGTTTATTATGTAAAATATAGCGGACGCGTTATAAAATAAATAAAACTCGTAGCCGATTTTAGTGAAGAGGAAAATATTAAATAAATTAGACATAGTAAGGAATAAGAATAATAAATAATAAGTAAGAAAGGAATAAGGATTAAATTCTGAAATTTGATTTAAATGGGAAACATGATCGACAGACTTAACTTTTAAACCCTGACCTGTATCTGAAAGGTACTAAGGAATATTAAAAAAAGGTCATAGACGTAAATTGTATGTTAATTACATTACTTAATTACATTGAAATAAAGCCACGGTCACTTTCATAGTATTCGTTTTTTTAAACACGTATCCCGCATATAGCAGCGTAGACAAAAGGGACCTAGTATTAGACAAGACATCCTTAATTATCCTTTTTCACCTATGGTTATGGTATTTCATTTATAAAAGTGAACCTTGAGGTCCACATACTCTATACGTCGTCACGCTACGACAAGACGCGGTGGAGCAAGGACGCGACAAGGCCAACATTAAATATAAATAAATTGTCATGTTATAAAACAATAAAAACATTAACATGTATGTCTCTTGTAAATTTTGTATGAATCATAATTTTTTTGTTTATTTCCATTTTCAAATTAGTGTAGGCAAGGGGAACCTAGTATTGAGACACTCCGTTCCCCACGCATTGCACAATTTTCGAGATATAGCATACTGAGTAGCGAAACTCAACGCCGCTCTTCGGTTTCTTATCAGAGCGACGAAATAATGATTCATTCCTCCGACTGGTAAATTTAAAACGTGGTTGGATTAAATCAAGCACACACATAGTATTTATGAAAAGAAAGGAAAAGATTACATTTCCCACATAAATATATAAGTACCTTCGAAGAAAATCCTAAAAAATATTTAAGAACGTGATTGCGCTACCGTCGGTTCAGGTAACCCAACTGCGCCATCAAGACCACTCCATAAGTGGATCAAGAAAGAGAGAAATGAAAAATTTCATTCAAAATAAGAACTTGTTTAATTTTTAAAAACATTCAATAATTATCACGTGTGGAATGGTAATGTAATGTCTTAATGGGAACGGAGTGTCTTAGCGCTAGGTTCCAAGGTTCCCTCTGCCTACTCTGCTATGTTCAAGATACAGTACGAAGCTAAAAAAATACAAAATAATTATCACCGAATAATTTTCCAACAGGCGCGGGTTCAAATCCCGCTAGGTTCAAAGATTTATAGATTTTTCAAAAAAGAAAATTTACCACCATTTCACTGAAATGACTGGCCCAGACCTTAGAAGAGCCGGCGCAAGAAACACGGCGGAACCATAAATGACATCCGATACACTAAACGTGAGTCAGATTTTACATAAGAAATGAATTTAAAATTCTTGCGTACGCGCATGAATCATGGGGATAATATTTAGAATTTCCTTTTGTTTTTGCTTACAATGGTAGGAAGACGTCTGTCGTGTCCCGAAGGTTGTGGGTTCATTTTGACTATTTTGTTAGGTTGATATACAATTTTTTTTCGTTTTATATTTTAGAACATTGAATAAATACAATACTAGCACCTTGAGTATGATACATGGCTTTCCGATTGCGGTAGGTAGCTCTGACCACAGGTACAGTGGACTACATTGAAACAACGAAATGCTATATTAAAGCTTTCCTCGATAAATGGACTATCAAATGCAAAAAAAAAATTCAATGCGAACCGGTAGTACCTGAAAGTTTAAGTCTCGTTCAACCTTATTGATATAGAGGTATAGACAGTATATGAACAGAGGTATGAACAGTAAAAAAAACGGCATATGTTCCTTCCTTTTTTACATGCATAGTTATAGTAGGTACGGCCGTATTTGACACCGTCGTGGCGTGGTAAGCAGGATAGTTGTGGATTCAATTCAAATTCTGGGGAATTTTAATTTCCACCCTCTGGTAGACGAAACGCGACGTTGAGTTGCGCCACTCAACGCGCAATGTCTCGAAAAATGAGCGAAAACTTTGAAACCGAATGTACTTAGCCAAAGCGTGTAAACCTTGTTTTTTGGTCCAGATATAGATGTTAGTACTTGATGACCCAAAAAGGCATCAAGAAAAAGAGAAGACAAAGTGATTTACCACGATTTTCTCACGGCTTAATTAACAAAAATGAGGAGATTAAAAACTGTTACCTTATAACAAATCATGAAAATAATGTTTTTTAATATGTGACACTATTGATTTAAGAAACATATATTTACCGCTAATGTAAACAATATTCATCAAAACAAACAGAATTTTGAATAAATTAGAAATCGCGTGATAAATGCAATATTAATAACGTCCAGGCCGCCACTGAAAGTTTGACCGTAAACACGAATTAGGTGGATTAGATTACTATTTGGTAACATAAATCATTTAATATTTTCATTTCTTCGTTCCGGCATCGCGGCAAGTGCGGCGTTGACCGCCACTCAACACGCAATGCCTCCAGAATTCGGTGGATAATGGGAAATGGATTTTTTCTAATGGAGAACAGAGTGTCTTAACTCTAGGTTCCCATGCTCGCTCTGCCTGCCTTGATGTGTGCGGGGTACAGCGTGAAGCTAAAAAAAGATTATTTTCAATTCCGATAACAAGATATATGCTCGGAATTGAATTTCGCCACTCAACACGCAGTATCCCAAAATCGAGCGGGAACTCGAGAACGTAGTGTCTCAACACTACATAGTTTCTCCGTGCCTACTCTGCTATAATGGTATAAAGGAGATATCTAAAAATAAAAAATCTAAGAAATCTAGATCTAGATCTTATCCATTTCTGTAAGTTAACGCAGCACTGTCATACGATCTTAGTCAGCAAATTGCATTTTTATGTCAGGATCAAGTATAAATTTTAAGTCATCAGGCAAGAAGCCATGTAGCATTAATAGGCTGATAACACTTATAGGGATTGAAAAGGGTTCTCCCGATTATTTCCTTATACAACTAGAACGTCTTCGCGGCTTTATTTGTCTTTTATAAATTTAAGGTAAAACTAGCGACCCTCATGCGACTTCGTCCGCTTGAAAGTGATATAACATTTTTATATACACGATTGAAATATAAAAAACACTGCATGTTAAGGGAGTTGTACCAAAATACAATAGTGAAAACTGTATTTAAATCGATTAAACCATTTCTGGTATTAGCATGCACAGACAAAAAGACAAACCGACAAACAATTTTAAAATCATTCTTTTGGGTTCAATTATATTGGTAATTGCCCCAAATAATATTTTTTCTCATGTACGAATATCTCCCATGTACAGGCAGCGATCAGTTACAATTTTATTATATAATATGTATAGATTATTGTCATTAGTTATTTTTTTTTTCTGGGAACGGAGAACGGTAGGGGAACGGAGTGTCGTAACAGTAAGTAGTTTTCTCTGCCTATACTTCTATATGCGGGATACAACATAAAACTAAAAACAAAGACTTTTTTCCATTTTTATTCCCTCATATCACTCCATTTTTTACTTTCCACTCAATTTATAATTTTTTAGAAATATCTTTAGATAATACTTCGGCTTCTTTATTTTTCTCTAATAAAATATAACATAATATTTTTCCACTTTCTCAAACTGATATACGAGTATAGCAAGACGGAATGTAAACATATTTTATCTCTCGTTGTCAAGTCTAATCTTTACAAGTTTTTGCTAGAGATTACTACTTAAAGAACTTAAGTATATATACGTTGGTATATAAGCTTATTAAGAAAAAGACGAATGATTCATAGTCTAGTTCAACTGTTAACCGAATTTACCTGTTTGCTATTCAAATAAGCAAAATATATAATATTATAATTAAAACGAATATTTAATAATATGTAGTTAAAAAAATCTAAAATAACACACTTTTCTATGTAGAATAGTCAACAAGAGTTTGTTTACTCATGTTCAACAGCACGATGGTGTTTTTTTCTTACACCCCGTGTGCCCCGCCTCCAATTTGGTCGGCAGAGGGAACCTAATGTTAGGACACTGTGCTTCCTATGCACCACCCAATTTTCAGAGCATTGCGTGTTAAGAAGCGCAGCGTGTTAAACAACTCAACACCGCGTTCTATCTCTTTACCAGAGCGAGGGAACGAAATCATTCTTTGCGTGAGAATCGAACCGAAAACCATCAGGTTTATTCGTGAAGTACAAAAAATACTGTTCCGTCTTCCCGCGAGAGTGATAACATCCCCAGATAACGGTGCAACTCGCACTGTTCAAAGAGAACACGCTATCTGCACAGCCTTGAAACATGACAAATAGTATTTTTAATTGCAATATTCACTTCAATAAGCCGTCGATTTACAATGTAAACAAATTTAGTAAAACAGTATAAAAAATAATAATTTTTTAAACATTTTTAAAGTGTTATTCCACACTTAGGAAAGAAAAATACTTATTTAGAAAGGTCGGTCTCCAGGAGGCGCGGGTTCGAGTCCCGCTAAGTTCAAATTTTTATACGTTTTCTAAATAAGTAAGAATAATAATATTCATCATCGTGACAAATCTGACCAAACGTATGTATGTTTGAGTATGACATAACTCAGAAACTGTATTTAACTGAAGTGTAAACATATGTAAATGGATTTGAATATGCATTTTTCTAATAACATTGTACCTACCTACTTATATTAAGCTAACGTGACACAGTGGGACATAGTGATAATGTAAACGCGATGGTTGTGGATTTGATATCCGCTCGGAGAAATGAATTATTTTAATTTCTCCTTTCTGGTTATCAAAGCTCGGCGTTGAGTACCGCCACTCAACTGTCAATGTCTGGCAGAAAACAAGAGTGTTTCGGCACTAGGTTCTGTCTGACTATCTAAAAACGTGGAAAACAAAATGTGAGCATCGCTAAGTAAACATCTCACCAAGATTACATAACTTCTATGCATTACTTTCTGAGTTAGCAATGTTAAGAGGTTACAGTCCGTTTCAAATGAACACTTTAAAGTGTTGTATTATATAATCAATAATTAGGACAATTACATAATGTACGTGTTATAAGTTAGAATCAATTGAGATAAAATAAGCGCGGCGTTAAAATCTGCCATTTTTTTTTCAGCTCCACCTGTATACTGCATGTAGCAGGGTAGCCAGAGGGAATTTAGTGATAAGACACTACGTTTCCAAATTTCTGCTCAAAGAGAAATCAAAACATGAATCAGTTAAGTAATTCTTCACTTACGCACTTAAGTCGGAATGAGGAGAACAGAGTGATGTCTTGGACAGTTTTAAAGTGTTATTCCACACTTAGGAACGAAAGTACTTATTAAGAAAACGTATAAAAATATGAACGCAGCGGGATTTGAACCCGCGCCTCTTGGAAACCGGCCACGCGCTCTGACCCCACTAACCCATACGTTCTTATCGAGCTACGTCGAAATTCTTATACGCTTGTTACAACTTATTTATGCATCTACGTAGGGAGAGTGATATCTCGTTAAGCTCAGAGAATTGTACCTACTTAACAATACTTTTATTTTTACGTTTTATACCGCAAAGCACGGTACCTACCCCGAGAGAAGAGCCCTGATAGAACCTAATTGACAAGACACTCCGCCAATTTATCCAGACACAGCGTGTAGTAACGGAACTCAACGCCGCGCTTCATAAAATAGAGCGGGGAAATGACAATAAATTAAATATAATCATTTCCCCGAATGTTAAAAAACTAAGAACTGACTTAAAACAAATCCTCACACCGTATATTTCGCAAAAAAAATCATCAGACAACAAATATCAAACTTAACTTGGCTTCAAGCTGTATCTTGCATCCGGGTACCAAACCCGCCATCTCCATGCCAAATTCTATCGTATTCAAATTTTTCTCACAGCTAAAACTAAAACGAAATTATGTGGTAAACAATGGGCCTTGGGAAGATGCTGCAATGCTTTCTACTGATAGCTTATCTCACGGCGCAGTTCATGTTATAATTACATTCGACTCGTCTCGGTTATTTTTACTTTCTGTAATTTTTTTATGTTGTTCAAGCAATTTGATCATTAAGGTCGTCGTGGCTCAGCGTGTGACTGTAGGCGCGTAGGTTGTGGGTCCGATTCCCATTTGGGGGATTTAATTATTTAATATCCTCACTCTGCTACCGAGACACAGCATAAGGTTGCAAAGCTGAAAGCGGTTGTAAAAACCATTTTTTTTTGTATAGTCCATTCTTAGCTGTATTTTTTCAACATTTCCGTTACCCCTGCCGCATCAAATGTGCAAAAAATATATAATAATTATTCCGATATATTGGCCATACGGACAAAGCGAAAGTAAAATATAGTACAATATAATGACAAAGGCTCAAAAGAAAAAAAATATTGTTAAAAAAATTGCCACACTGGGCGACGTTGAGTTCCGTCACTCGACACGCAATGCCTCCAGAATTCGGCGGAAGTGGGAAAGCCTTTACTGCTGTGACTACGTGCAGCTAAAAGTAATGTAGGGCACAATTTGGACATAAAATATTTCAAAATTTCAGCAATTTTTAAAACTTACAGTTCAAGTTGAACCAAATATATTGCCTAGATTTTGGCAACTGTCCACACATACGGACGTATTAGGTTGTTATTGGCTACCATAATGCTTGCACAGTAGCTGGTAGTTATATAAGAGGATAAAGCTGTCATTTATTACCTGGCATTTGACACATTTTCAACTGATTTTAAAATAAAAGGAGTAAACAAGCATATAAGATTTGTTAGTAACTTGATGAGAACATATGGCTCAATGTTCAGTGCGCTTAGGCTGTAAGTTCAAATCCCGCTACGTTATAATTTTTAAAAGTGTTTTATATAAGTATAAAAGGGGGTTATCATTAACATCTAGTTCTACGTATAAGCACATGTGCTAAATTCTGTAAGTGTTTGTGTGATTGTCCACATTTTTTTCTAAAACAGACAGTTATATAGAATGATATTTTTATTATTTAAATTAAGTAGCCCAAGGTTTATAATAATCAGTTCTGTAATTTATTAATTCTGGATATCCATGTATTTCTGATGTCTGTTTTATATTTTAAATTATTTTTAATGTTCACTTCTAATTTTCGACTTTAAGCCAACTTTGATGAGTACAAATGTATTTGTGTCCACCTTATCTTTCGGGGCGCATTTAGAAGAACGAATTATTTTTATTTTGTAGCTTTTGTAAAAAGACAAAGCGCGACGTTGAGTTACGCCAGAAAACGGTCGATTGAGTGCCTGCCCAGTTATACGCAGGATAGTGTGCAGGCAAAAAAGAAATCTTCTAAAAATCTGGATCAGCATATACATATGCTGCTAAATGCACATAATATGCTAGAGGATGCAGGACCTAGTGTTAAAGCACTCCGTTCTCTCTCCCTTATTGTTACCATTTTTAGATACGAAAGCTTCTTTAACAGTGCTGATATAACGCATTGTACCTACAAGCATGTACAAGATTTTACTTTCCACAGTCTTCCCTATAAATTTACTTTCACTTTGACTTGAATTACTTTCAATTTTTAAATTCCGCTTACCATTTTTATTATATGGATCATTTACAATATTTATTGATACTCAAAAGTAATAAACTGCCTTTTAAATGTTCCAATTAATGTATATTGGTGTATCCGGTTCGTTGAACGGCAGCGTTGAGTTCCGAAACTTAACGAGCCGTTTGTGGAAAACGAAACTATATTACACCGACTTCTCTTGGTCCATTTTGTATAAGGTTTTCAAATATTTGTTAAGACTCGATAGTAATACTCTCTTTGAAAATATGTTTCAGTTATATAGGATAAGGTATATCCGGTTTGTTAGCCTACAGCGTTAATTTTCTTTATTTACCACGTAGTTTCATGAAAAACGGAAGTAGGAAATTTTATTGTAGAAGAATTGCTATGTGCAAAAAATATGTCCATTTTTATGTTATTATATTTTTTTACACTTTCACGCTGTATCCCGCACATAACAGGGTAGGCAGAGAGAACAGAGACCAAGTGCTAAGACACTCCATTCCCCACTCTTTGGCATTGGCAATAATATACATAGGTACATGGACAAACTAATATGCTATTCAAAATTAAACTTGGAGTGCTTCAATGACCGCATAATGTAGCCAATTCACTAATAGAGTAGAACAATAGGTATTTAAATTGCACTTGTGTGAAGTACCACCATACTTCAACGCTCAAAAGATTTACTTTTGCAATTAAGTAAATTGTGAATATTTTCGTAATTTAATATTTCCTGTTTCCTAAAAATTAAGACACAATTGATAAACTAATTATAGTGGATGTAGGATTAGGGATGGGGGCCGTGCCCACCCCAGTATTTTCACTAACAAAGGTAAGAAATTTATGAAAACCACACACAAAAAAATAAAAGTTTAAGAAAAGAAAGAAAGAAGACAAAAATATCACTTCAAAGCTAAAGTAAAAAAAGCACATTTTATTTTGATTTTAAAAAATAACAGACGTGTCTTACCTTAGTACTATACAAATTATAATTAACTTATGCTCATATTAGTGGGTTCAAATATCACTGTGGGATATAAAATTGCTAAATATTCAAAAATATAGATAAAATAAAAAGACTTTGAAAGTTAACGATGATTTTTTATGCTGTTACATAATATTTTTGTTTTCGTAATGCTATATAAATAAATATCTTTCAAGTAAACCCATTTCTAGTTATAATAACATTATAAATCTTTAGCATTCATTTCAACTTGTTTGGTTGAAATAATCTCAGGAACTACTAATGCGAATTGAGAAATATTTTTTCTGTTGAATAATCCATTTATTGGGAAAGGCGTAAGCCTACAGGCATAGTACAATAATCGTCGTTTCGATCTAACTTGCGGCCTTCCATTTAACCATAAGGACAAAGCCACAAGTAAGGACTAGTATAAAATCAGCTTCACGCTGTATCCCGCACACATCAGGGTAGGCAGAGGGTACCTAGTGGTAAGACACTCCGTTCCCCACTTTCTGCCGAATTCTGGAGGCATTGCGTGTTGAGTGACAGAACTCAACGACGTGTTTAACCTCGACACCAGAGCGAAGAAATGGAAATATAAATTTAGGTTAATATTTCATCTCCTTGGGTGGGAATCGAACCCACAACCAGTCGATTTACAGTCACACTTTGTATCCCTGTGCCACGACTGGCCTCTAGACTAGTATAAAAGAGACAAAATTGGAAGAGATATTATGAAAAATCTTCAATTCTCGACCGCGCGTTCATGAGGTTAGAGGATGTAGGGGTTACCGAGAGCACAGAGAGGATTTCTCGAAATTCCTACGGAAAAAGGAAGATTAGGGATTTAAAGTGTAGGTAGCTATAGAAGAGGCAAACGAAGCCGTGGATCACAATTCGTACACACGTCGGTTTAGTAACATTTCTTGCCCACGTCCTTGCAAACTCAAAGAATAATAAGCAACTGATAAAACTACTTTTATATGACATTGCCATATTTGGTTCTTTCATTAAAATCGATCGCACGAATGCACAAGTGAATTTCGCACTCGAATATTTGTACAAGTGGTTTTATGTACTGTCGCTTGGGTGTTACGGGTTCATATCCAGCTTTAGGGGTGATTAATAGATTACGGCACTACAAAAAAATGTAGAGAGTTATATTTCAGTAAATTGTTTCCACAAAACAGTTTACACAAGATGAAGCTTTTTAAATTACGTGTATTTTGTACTAAAATATTTCTACCAATGTTTTAATGCTGTTGCTTGGGTATTGCGGGTTCATATCTAGCTCTAGGGATGTTTAAACATATTATGGTGTACTTTATTAAAATTCACGAATCATTCGGAGTACGCAGATTAATTGATAAAGTGTGAACATACGAAAAAAATTGTGGCCCAGTACAAGAAGTAAGTCATTTTCAGCATATATATCATATCAGCTTCACGCTGTATTCCGCACACAGCAGGGTAGGCAGAGGGAACCTAGTGTTAAGACACTCCGTTCCCCACTTTCCGCCGAATTCTGGAGGCATTGCGCGCTGAGTGGCAGAACTCAACGCCGCGCTTTGCCTAGACACCAGAGCGAAGAAATGAAAATATAAATGTAAATAAATATTTCACTTCCTCGAGTGGGGATCGAACCCACAACCAATCGATTTTACAGTCACACTCCTGCCTCTACGCCACGACCGGCGATGCATAAGAATGGTTGTCCATCCTCTCCCATAAGGTGTGGACGACGCGCAACGAACATAGCGTGAAGTTATTTAAGTAAATTAGTTAATAAATTTATAAATGTAAATTAATTTATCTTCTCTGTTATTTAATTGAATCTTTACTGTTATGCTGTTTCTTTGTGTTTATTTAAGTATTGGATACAAACAATTTGGGACTTTTAATACGTTTTCATTAGATTGATTTGTAACTATATAATAAATTTTAAGGAACTGGATTTGACCCACTTATTTGTAATATCGCCGCGAAACTTGGCAGTTACAGGCTAGGGGACAATACAATAATATGGTATCATTGAGCTGGTGTGACGATGGAGGCAGGACCTGAATAATGGAACTCTTCGAAAGTTACTACCTAAATCAATAAATATTATTTTCATATTTTGTTTAACTATAAGAATTCCTGCTTAATATCGTCTAAGCATACAGGCATTCTCCAAATATTATAAATGTAATTTTATTATTAATTAACTATATTATATATAAATCAGTCTCCAAATGGGCCACGACTTGTGGAGCAGCGGCACAACGATATGCGCGCCGGTTGTGTGTTCATTTCCAACTTAGGGAATGATATTAGTATATTAGCTCTGGTCGTGCTCGTGGCACGCGTCGTTGAATTTCACGCAATGTCTTGATATAATGGGCTGTGCGTAGTGAACGGAGTGTCTTAACACTAGGTTTTCTGTGCCTACCTTGCGATAATTTGCGTACAGCGTGAAACCAAAAAAATAATAACCCACGCAAACGACGTTGTGAACTATAACTAGTATATATTACAAAGCTATTAAATTACTATAAGATACAATAACATAAACGCAATTTGTTTTATCTATATTAAAGTATTTATAGAATAATGTGTATGACATTATCCTCTTTTAGTGCTATTAATTTTAATTTACGTTCTATACTATAGTCTTGAGGCCGTTTTGGTGCAGTGACGGTGTCTGAGTTTAAACGAAATGGTTGCGGGTACGATGCTCACTTCGGGGAATGATTGTATTCAAAATATTTGTAATTTAATGTGCTGAGTATTTTTAAGACCAGTCGTGGTTCAGGAGTATAGGCGTGTGACTGTAAACAATACAGAATGTGGGTTCGATTCTTACCAGAGGAAATGAAATATTTAATATTTTCATTTCTTCGCTCTGGTGTCAAGGCAAAGCGCGGCATTAAGTTCCGTCACTCAACAAATTATGCCTAAAGTATTTAGTGGAAAGCGGGGAGCGGAAGTGTCTAAATGGGAACAGTCTTAGACTAGGTTCCTTCTACCTACAGTGCTACGTACGGGATACAGTGTGAACAAAAACAAGGACCAATATTTAGTTCTCATATGAGAAGCAAATCTTCTCCTATGAGAACCAAATATTAATCCTTCTGAACTTTAAACACATGTAAGTAAATTAGGTAGGATGAAATTTGAACTAACTAAAGGATTAGCTTTTTTTTGCTTTACGCTGTATCCTGTTAGAGCGTTCCTATCCTCACTTTTCGGAACAATTTTAAGTCATTGCGTGTTGGGTGGCGGAAGTCAAGGCCGGGCTTTCTCTTGTATTCAGAATGAGGATATAGAAATAGGGATCAATCCCCCGTATGGGAATCGAAGCCACAATCGTTAGTAGCGTTTTCAGTCCTCACCTAATGTTTCTGATCCATGAATAAGATACAAGATATATAATAAAGACATGTATAATAAAGATTTAAAATAAATAGCAGCTTAGAAATTATCGACAACTTATTAGCATTTGTTTAAATAAACAAAACAAAAATAGAAAGACTATCAGATGCAGACAAACTTCTACGCGGCGTAGAACGCTGAAATTTGGCATGTAGGTTCCTAAGAGAAATGTAAAATGGCACTGAGGGAGAAATGGTCGAAATTTCAACCGGTTTTTAGAACTTTTAAGCAATTGCAGAAGACGCCATCAAAATTTTGTACTCTTTCAATGTATGCAACATTGACATGTTTTTTAAGTGCAATTACGTCATTGTTGCACAAAGTTAAAGATCACGAATAGAAACGTGAATTTTTAGAATACATTAGAAAATTTTTATATTGTATATATTTTGCATTTTTAAATCTTTTTTGAATGGCAGAACACAACGCCGCGATTTGTCTTGTTAGCAGAGCGAGTAAATTAATGTAATATGGTCCCAAGTGGGAACCGAACCAACAACTGTCGCTTTTACACTCAAAAGCTGTGCCGCTACGCCACCATGATCTCATTAATGTATTTATAAATTAGATTTTTAATTAAAACTGTTTCCTTATTATTTATATTTTAAAAATTAGACGGAATTGCAAAATTATATTTTTTTCTAATTATTAGCTAACGGTTATTGATTTATTGCTACAATAAAATAATACATATTTATTGATTTGACACAAAAGAAAAGCGTAACAATTGATTTACCCACCTTTTAAAAAGTAATGTTGATAAATAGCTCTTAAGCAACAAGAGCAAACACAATAACTTGAGTTTTTAGACAAAATTGATCAAATTTCATAATGAAAATAGAAGAATGTCAGACACGCACAAAATAAAGATTTTAAAACCGGTGTTTTGCAATTCATAAGTATTAAAGGATCAATAAAACATTTATGCTAAGCGAAAGTGTAATCCGATTGCAGTTTTAAAGTTATGCGTATATTTATTAATATATAGTACTTTCGTTTAGAGGCGGTTAAAACAAAAATGTATGGGAAACCTGTTTGCAAAAATCTTTTACAATTAAAAAAACACCGGCATTTAAATCCACCATTTTGTTACAAGACGTAATAAATAAAATACAGCCATGTTTAAGTTAAATATAATAATAAAAAGGCTTACCTATATTTATTATGAATTATAATTTAAATTTCACTTATGTTTAACGTAATGTACTCGTGACCGAGCGGGCATTAGCACTGGCAGGGCCGCCAACTTGACGTTGTGACGTCAGTACGTATGTTGGCAGCTTTGCAATGCTGCCATTATAAAAGGAAGTGAAGCGTTCGATAATTTTATATTTGCAGTGGCAATATTTTTTTTTGCTTTTTTTATATATAACCAATGATTTAGTTATTTTTTTAATATTATTTAATTGTGTTGATTGTATAATAATACATTTTATTATTTTTCGCAGATAAGTAATGTATGAATGAAATACCCGCTATATTATAGAAATTTATATCGTTCTATATTTTGTTTAACTGTATACTATGTTAAACATTTTTAGTGAATGAAAGTATCGAATAAGATCCAATATAATAATAATAAAGTAATGATTATCTTAGTTAAAACATTTAAAAGCGATAGTGCTAGTCTGGATTTATATCCAGACTATAAATTATTCTATATGAATATCATTTATGTAGATCAAAAGTTCAATCTTATTTTAATTTAAATCTGAGACAAAATTGTAGAACTAGGTTCCTTAATTACAAATGAGGGGAATTACATGTTTGATTAAAGTTATATAGTATGGATATAATGTATTAGGTCCTTTAATAAGTTATCGCTGTTTTTTTTGTTTAAAAAAAATAATTTAAAATATAATGCTTACAATGACATTACCCAATGTATTGTCCATCATTAGAGACCACTTTCTTCCATCTCTCTGGTAGCAATTGAATCTCCTGTCGGAAAAACAACTCATCTTTCGAGGCAATCCAGGAATCAAGCCATTATTCGGCTTCTTCAAAAGAATGGAAGCGCTGCTCGCTTAAACCGTGCGCCATCGACCGAAACAAGTGGTAATCGGAGGGGGCTATGTCCGGTGAATACGGCGGGTGGGGTAGAACTTCCCATTGAAGTGTTTCCAGGTAAGTTTTGACTGGTTTTGCCACATGTGGCCGAGCATTATCATGTAATAAAATCACTTTGTCGTGTCTCTGCTCGTATAGTGGCCGCTTTTCTTTCAGAGCGCGACTCAAACGCATCAACTGAAGTCGATAGCGAGCTCCCGTGATAGTTTCATTAGGTTTAAGCAGCTCATAATAAATTACGCCCTGCTGATCCCACCAAATGCAGAGAAGAAGCTTAGAACCATGGATATTTGGTTTTGGCGACGATGTTGATGCGTGACCCGGCATGCCCCACGATTTTTTTCGCTTTGGATTGTCGTAGTGAATCCACTTTTCATCCCCAGTGACGATACGGTGTAGAAAACCTTTTCTCTTTTGCCGTTGAAGCAACAATTCACACATGAGAAAACGTCGTTCTACGTCTCTCGGCTTCAACTCATACGGCACCCAATGCCCTTGCTTTTGGATCATTCCTAACGCTTTTAAACGTTTTGAAACTGTTGACGCATCTACTTGTAACGTTTTCCCGAGCTCTACTAACGTCCGACATGGATCTTCTTCAAGCAATGCCTCCAATTCTTTGTCTTCAAATTTTGTCGGTGCTCCAGAACGCTCTTTGTCTTCAAGGTCAAAATCATTACTTTTGAAGCGCCTAAACCAGTCTCTGCACGTTGTATTCGACAAAGCATTGTCTCAACGAGAATTCTGTGTGCTTCTGCTGCAGATTTTTTCTGAATAAAGCAGTGCAATAAAATTCCCCGCAAAAACACTTTATTTGGCACAAAAGTACACATTTTCACAAAGGGAAAATAAATATGTAGTTGACACTGTAGTAAACACTATTCTACTATAATTTAAGGTTACATATAGTGCTACTTTGATGATTCGTTACCGTACGAAATTCCATGCACAGAGTGCCGCAACGCCATCTTTCAAAAAGCAGCAGCAACTTATTCAAGGTCCTAATAATAAATGCAAAGTGACCTAAATTTTGGTAATTTTTAATAAAATGGCATGCCTCTTTATAAGATTTTAAGCCCCTGCCCTCTAATGTTTTTTAACGTTATAGAGTAGCACGATAATCAAAACAAAATAACACGATTTGACTAAGGGGAGCCTTTGTGTAAGTTTTCGAGATATCAGGTGTCATAAATATTAATAAATAAAATAAAAAAATATTTAAATATTTCTTTAAAATAATAAAATATTTAAATATTTCTTAGTATTCATGAATTCTAATTGTACTATGTAATTTATTAAGTGGCTTATTGTATTATTCTAATTGTAGGAATTGTCTTTTTTTAATAACGATTGTTTTTGTTTTAATAATTATTTCTTTTAACTGTTTTTAATTGTAATGCCTAACTGTACTTATTTGTAATTTTAATTATTTGTAATTGTAATTTATTTTTAGTATTAATTTATTTTTAATTGTAATTAATTTTAATTGTAATATCTGTAATTGTAATTTAACTTATTATGACTGGTAATTAATCGGGATTATTTTGTGAATGCTGTACATATCTGTAATTGATATTTGTAACAGAACCAGACCGATATATGAATTTTCTTTTAATATTACAAGTTATATGTATTGTTGATGTGTCAATAAATAAATAAATAAAAATTAATAATAAAATTAAAAGGTTAGCGTTGATTCTTGATAAATCTAGCTTATAAATTTATTTTATTTATTTTCAAATAAAAAAAGACAAAATCATTAAATGTTTATTTAAGTACAAATATACACATCTTATGGTTAAATACAATTATTAAATTCTTTATATTTATAACACGTAAAGAAATATAAACAATAGTGGAATACATTTTATTGTCATTTTATATACAAAAATATAACTTTGTAATCATTTTATTAAAGTCGAAATAAAACAAAGTAATTATATTACCATTTTTAAATTATAATTATGTGAAAATACATATAAAAATTGCCTAAAAACATTTATTTTTTTGGCTTTGATTGACTAAAATCACATGATTTTGTGTGAAATATTATGAGCGGTTTTTGTAAAACGACTTAATAAAATTCTAATTTTTATAAACATTGTTTTGCTTATTGTGATATTTTTCATACGATATATTAAGTTGAGCTCCATCAATCGTGACCTATAAAATAGCTTTTTAAATTATTTACCATTTATATCATGCCTTCGTGAATAGAGTATAGTATTAATAAAAACACAATAAAATGTCATACTTACCCTTAAACTATCAACAAGCAAAAAGGGTAACAGTGTATCCACTTGTCCCATGTCCATAGAGAACCTGTTCATTATACGACCGGAGGGGTTGTGGTGGAAGAACCACATGGGAGCATTTGTTACACCTCTGTTGATAAAGAAAGGCAAATTATCCTCATTCATACTGTATATATCGATGGCTCCTAAGTATAAGGGCCAAAGTGCGAAAGTTAGGTATTATGGTAACTATGTCACATAGAGACTTACACGTAATACGATTTGGTAACATGATAACTGAGTTAGATCATTTAAGTAATAGAAAAAAATCGCGTTTATATATTGTTTTAAAAAATAATTAGCTCCAAAAATGATTATTATTAGGTCCTCTATATGAATATATTGTATTTCTTAAAGAAAAGCTTAATTAAATGTTAAATTTTACTAAGGTCTAACTATTCAATTTAGTAAATATTTAGCTTTAATAAAAAAAAGGATTGAAGTGGACAGACAAAAAATAAAGTCTTATTTGACACGATATAATTAGAGGCGATTAAAGTTTTTTATTAGTTAATAAGTTGTTATAATCTAGTGGTATAATAATTTTCAACATAGATGACACAAATCCTTCTTCTTACAAAATTTTATCGGTAACACCTGATTATAACATCAATAACCATTTCTCCAAATTGTTTTCTTGTTCGTACTGGTTGATCTAAGATTTTAATGTGACTTTCAATACAAATCTTTTTATATTATAAAACGTAAATATTTTGTATTAAGTCCCTCTATAATTTTCAACTGATAGCAAAACCAAACAAACATTTTGTATGTTTGTTGAGTTGTACATATGTCCCGCTGAGTTTTTAACCTGAATAAGCCGGGAATTTTTATTTTGAATTAAAATAGAATCTCTTTAATGTCATAAATTTTGTATCTAATTGTAGTATAGCTAGCTATAACAACTCCGTTTTGTTTAAGGTCATCGAATCTAGAAGCTATATTTTGAAGTTCTCTAAATGGTGGCACACGAGGTGGCCTTCTTTTCGAGTATAGCCTGTGTTAAGAAAATAATGTTTTTAATTATGTTAAAATAAGATGCTTATCGCTTACATTCATAAAATCTTGCTTCGATTTTGTCCACTTCAGTTAGGCTTTCGATCAAAATCTGAAATCGTTACACTTTTCTTCAGTGTTTAGTTTAATTATATCGCTGACTATTTCGTTTGATTTTGAACTGAATTAGACTATTATAGGTTTACTGATTGAAGAATTTATTATTTTTAGCCCACAGCTAATGATATTAATAAGTATCTTCTTGCATCCAGTAGTCTGTATTTCGATTTAATTATACGTAAGAAACAAATTATACATGTCTATTATAATATGATACAAATAATATACATGAATAAATTGTTTCGTGTAAATTAGTTCATCATCATCCTTTGTAATAGTTATTTTTTATAACTATTATACTACTTATATTTAATTTTTTCTTTGCTTTATTTTGCATTCCGTATAAAGCAGGATAGGCAGAGGGAGCTTAGTGCTAGGGCGCTCTGCTCTCCACTTCCCGCCGAATTCTGTAGGCATTGTGCGTT